>JAJJMB010006973.1:1297045-1383531 GCA_023531105.1 Papaver atlanticum | reverse complement strand
TTTTTTTTTTTTTTTGCGAACCAACCGAACTCAACATATGTGTTTGCATAGTTGAGTTCGGTTAGATTTTTTTTTTTTTTGCGAACCAACCAAACTCAACATATTGATTTTCAGAGAAGGGTTCGGCTAGCAAAAAAAAAATGCGAACCAGTCGAACTCAGCATTTGTTGTTCTAATACAAGTGTTTGGTTAAAGGACAAAAAAATTCCAATTAACCTAACCAACCGAATACAATATATTGGTTTCAAAGAGGAGTTCGGTTAAAATTAAAAAAAATGCGAACCAACCGAACTCGGAGTTCGTTTACGAAAAAATTAATTCGTGATAACCGAAGTGTTCTTCGTGTTCTTGGTTTCAGAATGTTCGGTTAGCGAACTAGTTTTTTTTTTAAACAACTCCTAACCGAACATGCCACTATAACTTCCATTTAAACCATATTTTGATGATTTCTGCTCAATTTTCTCGATCAAAAATGAATTAGTGATGGCTTTTTCAATTGAACAAGGAACTTCAAGGAAAGAGAGAAGAAGAAGAGAAGAGTTTTTTTTTTTCAAAAACTAAGAATTCATATAGTTTTTAGGTTAATATATATGATTAGATTAGACATATATATATATATATATATATATATGATTAGGTTTATATAGTTATTAGGTTAGTTTTAATTTAAATTAGAGTAAAGGGTAAATGGGTATTTATCTATCTTTAGGACACCCTATATTTAAGAAGTTGGCCTAATAAAATTATAATCCCCTCAAAAAACCCATGGTCCCAAAAAATCATTCAAAACAAATAGTAGAAGTTTAAAGCCAAATGGCCCAAACACTTGGTGAAAACCAAGCTCACTATCCGTCTTTCCTCTACCTTAGCTTTAATACCAATTAGGAAAGACTCCAATAACTAGATTCTTAGATAGACACCTGTAAGCTTGCATGATTTCATAGGCCAGAAAATCCAATACCAGTAGTTTAAGAACCATCTTTTGTGGACTACTCAAAAAAGGTGGGGGACTACTCTTCCATTTTTGGTAGGACATTTGAAGTAATTTTGGGTCACCCCTTATCTAAATTCTTTTTTAATACCAAATTTACCCTTGGTAATTAAATTAGTTAGTTTATTGATTAGTTAGTGTTAGTGTAATGATTAATTACTGATTAGTTAGTGATTAGTGAGTTATTAATAGGATAGTTTTGTTAGAATCAGAATTATTGAGAGAGAAGAAGAAGTAGAAAAAAAGATGAAGAAAAAGAGGGAAGAACCCAAAAAATCTTATTTTGAGTTTAGTAAATATGACATGAGTGATTCATGTGATGAGAACCTCCTTCATCCCCTAATATATTTGTCAATATTTCTAATGATCTGGATATGAGTTATTTGTTAGATGATGAAAGCTATTTACCCCAAACTCAACCTAACGACCCAAATTATGAATTTTATCAGCCACAACCAGAAGATGAAGTTATGGGTACTCAGGTATGGCTCAAATTTAGTTAATGTAGCTTGAATTGTGCAAAAAATTGGCCAAATCGAAAATTTCGGGAAGAAATTTCGGCTAGGTCAAAGTAGTTCGGTTAGCAATTCTGCAGAACAGGTAGCCGAACTCTCCTGTATGTGCAGTTCGGTTACTCATTTCGGCATACGCAGGTAACCGAATTCTGTTTTAATGGAAGTTTTTGAGAGTTCGGTTATCTTTTTCCAGAAAACGTTGTCAAACTAATTTTATAGAGTATATAGTTAATAGTTCGGTTTAGTCGAGTTTAGTCCCTTTGTTACCGAACTTTTTGTTCGGCAAGATCGCAAATCACGTTCATTGAACAGCTAACCGAACTTTGTAGTTCGATTTAGTCGAATGGAGTAATTATGTTGCCGAACTATACCATAGAAAATTCCAAAGAACAAGTTCGGCAAGATCGCAATTTTTTTTTCATAACCGAACTTTTTGTTCGGCAGGATCGTATATTATTTTTACATTGCCGAAAATTTAAGTATTTCTTATTTTTAGTTGGTATTGACGTTGTGCTATTACTCGTAGGTTGCATCTGATCCAATAGAACCAATGGAAAATCAACCTACTCCTGTTGATATTTTGTACGATGACACGTCCCATCACTACATGAATGACTTGGTATTCAAAAGTCCTTTAGAGGAAAAGAGTTGGGCTAGACAATATGCACTAAAATACATGTGCGTATTAGTATTGAATGGGAGAGAAAGCAAAACCCGCTTTGAAATGGTTTGTGGGAGAAGCGGTGATCCCGATAAAAGCCACAAGAGGAAGGGTTGTCCTAGTATTCTCCTTGGATTATATATTGCGTAGCTATTAGGATACCAGATTGGTTCATAGTAAGCCGAGACGGTAGAGAAATCATTCAAATCTTCTTCATCTACAGGGACATCATCGGGTACGGCGTATGGGTGAAATACCACATCGTTCACCATAAGTTTATCCAATTTCTCCCTCAACGAAGTCAACTGCTCTTCTTTAGACTTCTTTTGTGCGTCCAAAAACAACCATTTTCCTAGTGTAGGTTCGTCATAGGGATAAGGTGTCTTTTCCTTAGCCAATCCCAATGAAGGGAAGTGGTCATAAATCCAAACCTATGCGAAAATACGAAAATATTAACCAAATGCATGAAAATTGATTTGGAAGCAGAAAATTTTAGCGAATAATTTGCTAATTAACAATGTAGAAGGTCACCTGAATAAGAGTTAAGTAACCTCCAATTTGAGTTGTCTTAATCCTCGACCCTTTGCTCATCTCTCCTAGAACAAAAGCAAGCACCCCAGTGGCACAAGAGTATTTGTTAATCTCATCGAGATTCTCCAAAATCTGTAGATAATGTGCATCCACCCTATTTACAGAAGTGGCAGGGAAAATGATGGTTCCTAGTTGATATAACCAATAAGCGGTGACATGATGCCTAAGGGTCTCCTGGTCCATCACCAACTTTCCTTTCTCCACCTTCTTTCTTGTCCCTCCAAATGCTACCTTCAACTTTACCAACTTGAATTTCTTCACCATCTTCTTCAATGCTCCATTTTCCTCTCTTGGACTATACTCAGCGCCACATTTAGGGGACCTCACAATACGTCTAAACTCACATTGAACCTTTCTTGCATCCCATCCTAGACATTTTAGAGCCAATTCTTCAAGAGCTTCATAACGCATAGAGGGGTTGTAGCCTTCTCGAAGACATTTAACTTCCACTGGTAAGCCGGTGATTCTCTTTCAATCATCGGGAGTAATTCCCATCTCGCCAAATGGAAGATGCATTGTATATGTCTCGGGATAATGCCTCTCGAGAAATGCGGATACGGTAACAGCGTCAAAATCCACATGTGCGTACTCAATATCTCTCCATAACACACATTCTTAACTTTCGCTTGAAACTTGTCACACTCCAAAGAAATATCCCATTTGGACGCCTTTTGACGACGAATAAGATGAACTGCATTATTATGATCCTACGAAAAGAACATAACACTATTAATACTTGACGAAACATGTCCCAAATAAAAATCGTTTTGTTAGCTAAGAATGAACTTAAAAAATACCTTTGTCTCATAGATCTTCGCAGCCCATGAGTGTTTGTAGCCAAACAATGTTGCCCCTCCATCATAAGTTGGGTTCACTGGTGGCAAACACAAATTATCAGGGGGAATGTGTGAGTATCTATCACAAGGCGGCTTCGGCTTCTTTTTCTCTTTAATAGGAACAATTTCTTTCTCTTCTTCCTCTTCCTCCTCTTCCTCCTCTTCTTCTTCTTCCTCCTCTTCCTCCTCTTCTTCCTCTTCCTCCTCTTCCTCCTCTCCCTCCTCTTCTTCCTCTTCATCCTCTCCCTCCTCTTCCTCATCTTCTTCCTCTCCTTCCCCATCCTTCTCTTCCTCTTGTCCTTCTCCTTCTTTTCCCTGTCCTTGTTCTTGTTCCTCTACATTTTCAACGTGTTCTCTTTGTTTTTCAACCTCTTCATTTCCTTGGTCTTCATTTCCTTGCTCTTCTTCATCATCATTCTCTTCTTCAATAACATAATCAATTGTAAAATCCATCACCTCTTGATTGACATCTTGGATTACTTTACGAACATTCTCTTGGTTCACTTCCTGTAACGATCCCCCTCCATGTTTAGCATTTTTAGTACCACGGTTTCGGAAATCCAAATGTATTCTACCACGAGGGGTGGGAGTTCTAAAATCTTCATCGAGGTGGGGATTAGATTTTTTCCAATGAATGAAAACCACATTATTAGCTAAACAGAATATTGTCTTATCAAATAAAATTGAACATGGGATTACATCAAACACAAAATGTTAACAGACTAAAGTTCGGTTATCTGGTATAAGTTGCGAAGTCACCGAACTACAAGTTTGGTGTTGACGGATCAAAGTTCGGTTACCCCATAGAAATTGCGAAGTAACCGAACTATATTTTATCAAAGTTCGGTTACCTATATAAATTTATCGACTAAACCGAACTCAAATTTCTCATATAAAGAAGGAGTTCGGTTACGATTTTTTTTTTGCGAGCTTACCGAACTACATAGTTCGGTTACCTAAAAATTCCTAATTGGCCGAACTGTTCTTCATATTGAAAATTCGGTTACCAAAATCTAGGGTTTTCAAAATTTCTCCTAGCCGAAATCTATACTGTAACTACCATTTTCTATGGTTTTTGATGATTTCTAATCGATTTCTTCAACAAAAAATGATTAAAAGGAATGGGTATGAAGGAAATTACCTGGGGATTTTCATTTTACTCGAATCCGACTTCTTGGTTGATGTTGGATGCTTGACTTGGTCTCCCAACTTTGCTTGAAGTTGTTTATCAATTTGAAATTGATTTGGGAGATTCGCTATATTTGCCAATCCTGGACTCAATCCTGGAATTCTTGGTGTCTGCTTGGAACGCATTGTTTATAAAGATTGATTAATCGATGATGAATTTTTTTCGAATTACGAAGAAGAGGAAAAGAAGAGAAGAAGAAGATGAAGAATAAAAGAAAAGAAAAGGTTTTGAAACTGATTTTAGGTTTTAATTTAGTGGGTTAAATTAGTGGGTAGTGGTTAAATTAGTGGGTTATTAGAATTAGTTATAACCTTAATTAGAATAAGGGCAGATTAGTCTTCCCTAATCTTTTAGGACACCCCTTAGAATATAGGGTGGATATTCCTATCACAAAGTAGTCCCCACCTTTTTTTGAGTAGTCCCCAAAATATCGTTCTAGTTTTGACCGTAAGATCGTTACTTGGTGGTGGGCCTCATAGAGGCATACGAAGTCTAGGTATATAACATATTAGGCACAGGCTGTCACCGTAACTGTAATGATCAATGATGATTCAGATAGTTTCCATATTGCTGCTGATATTAGAAGACACTACTAGGCCACCTAAGGAAAACAAGAACTCCAATGACTTGCTTCCGTTGATACAGATGTTTCAAGAGCTAGTATTATTTTTTAAGTTTTATCAAACCAGCACAACCCAAACAGTGATACCATTCAACGACTTTTTTTTTTTTTGTCATGTATACTCTTGAACTCCCCTTTCAATTCAGACTTGTTTCCTGTTTTCTGGATGACTTTCAGAATAACTATCACCTCTGTGTAGCATAAAGAAAACCTGAAGTATCAACTACACATATATGCTTCAAAAAAAAGCTAGACATATTTAATTAGTTGTCTTTTAAGAAACAAATATCTATGTTTTTGGTGAAGCAAAATGTGCAATTCACTTTACAGGAAAGTTATCATATAAGTAGGCATAGGACCGCACCCTTTTTTTCACATCAATACAAGGAACAACCAAATTAAGATGGGTATTTTTTCAAACGCATATCTACTTGTAGTTTCATTATTCATTTTCTCAATCTCATTTGGAGCTGCATCAACAACCTCAGATATTCATGAAAATTTTCTCCAATGTCTTTCACTAAATTCTCATACTTACACTCCAACCTACACAAAAACCAATCCTAACTACACATCCATCTTGGAGTCCAATATATATAACCAAAGACCTTTATCATCATCCACCAATCTCAAACCCATTCTTATAATTACACCCTTGCAAGAATCCCAGGTTCAAGCATCTGTAATTTGTTCGAAGAAACATGGAGTTCAACTTAAGGTTAGAAGTGGAGGTCATGATTACGAAGGTCTCTCTTATGTCTCTGATGTTCCATTTGTAATTGTTGATATGATAAACCTCCGAGCCATCAATGTAAATGCAAAAGATGGAACCGCATGGGTTCAATCAGGTGCAACGTTAGGCGAACTTTATTACAGGATTGCAGAGAAAAATCGAACCCTTGGTTTCCCAGCAGCGGTTTGCACGACGGTTGGTGTGGGTGGACAATTCAGTGGAGGTGGGTATGGTTCCTTATTAAGAAAATATGGCGTTGCAGGTGATAATGTCATCGATGTTAGAATAGTCGATGCTCATGGACAAATTCTCAACAAAGAAACCATGGGAGAGGACTTGTTTTGGGCTATTCGAGGAGGTGGAGGAGGAAGCTTCGGAGTCGTTCTTTCATGGAAGATCAAATTGGTCCCTGTTCCACCTACTGTGACTTTGTTTACCATCACCAAAACCTTAGAAGAAGGTGCAACTGGTCTTGTTCACAAGTGGCAAGAAGTTGCGCCAAAATTTCCTAATGAACTCTTCATGAGAGTAATCCTTACTTTGGGTAATTCTACTACTGAGAAAGGAAAGAAAACGATCCAAGCATCATTCAACTCCATGTACCTAGGGAATACTACGAGACTCCTTCTTGTGATGAAAGAGAGATTTCCTGAGTTGGGTTTGAAAAGTAAAGATTGCACAGAGACGAGTTGGGTTCGGTCAACGCTCTATTTCGGTAACTTTCCGGCAGACGGCCCTCTTAATAACTTACTGAGCAGGAGTAAAGCAGCGAATACCTTCAAGGCAAAATCCGATTACGTAAGACGCCCCATTCCCAAAATTGGACTAGAGGGGTTATGGAGAAGAGTTTTAACAAAAGAGAATCCTGTCATAATATTCACTCCTTATGGTGGAAGAATGAATGAGATTTCAGAATCAGAAATTCCATTTCCTCATAGAAATGGAACTCTGTATATGATTATGTATGTGGTCATTTGGAACAAAGAAGAAGGCGTGGAAACATCTAAAAAGTATCTTACCTGGATGACGAATCTGTATAGGTATATGGCTCCATTTGTTTCAAAATGTCCAAGAGAAGCTTATGTCAATTATAGAGACCTAGATTTAGGTCAAAGCAAGAATGGCACTGCAAGTTATCTGTCAGGTGGAACTTGGGGTAAAAGGTACTTCAAGGGGAATTATAAAAGATTGGTTCAAGTGAAAAGCAAGTTTGATCCTGAAAATTTCTTTAAGCATGAACAGAGTATTCCTTCTGTTGCCTCATATAGAAGCACTATTTGAAGCAGGCACTAGAGATGCTAATGTATGGTTACCAAATAAGTAAATATTCCACTATGAACTCTGTTGAAACTCAATGATCAAATAATGAAGTTCTTGCCTATTTGACTCATGGGTGACTTTCCAATGTCAATCTGACACTTTCTACAGTAATTTTAATTTCTTTAGCAGACGGATAAATTCTTCAAGCAAAATGCAGCTAGTGTCTGCTTTGCAATGTCATGACCTAGGTGCAAATTACGCCTATCATACGTGATCAACAGAAATATAGTGACAAATGAAAACAAACCAAGGCCTCGTGAAATTATTTTTCTCAACAATGATCCAAGTACTCTGATATAATCATCAGTAATAAGACAAACCCAAGGAGACAAAAACTAATCCGCTGTTCACAGATAATTCTTAAGATAAAATGACCAGGCAAGAATAAAGTCATAAAGATCCTGACGAGCAAATGACAGGGATCATTTTGCAGATGAGCAATACTGTTTTCTAAGCAGTTGGCGACTTGCCATCACATTTCTCAGTAAAATCATCAAAAGCAGAGAATCAACTTATTACAGGGGAAAAGCTGACAGGAAAAAAGCAAATCTGCTCAGACCACTTATCTCGACAATAATGCAGCAGAGTTCTGTTCCCACTTGTCAAATATTTATAACAACTGCTGTCATCTGGATAGCCATTGAATATAAAGAACCTAAAAATCCACAGTTTTGTCACCTTCATAACCTATTATGAAACCATTAAGCCCGTCACAATTATTTTATGGCATGCATTAATAGTTCCTTGATGAATTTAAGCAAAGATTAACAACCCTATAACCTGTCTGTCAACTTAATTTGTAACTAGACAGGGGGTCATTTCTTCCCAGTGAATAAGAACCAAACAACTTATTTCATTGTTTGGCCTGCGGGTTCATCTTTACAGCGGAATATGGTTTGTGGGTTCTACTCAGTTAAGAAGCCAGGTATAACCTTAAAGTAAAAACACAGAACATATCAACAAAGTAAGATCCTCAAAGTAAAAACTAGCATGGTAAAATGCTAACCTCGGCAAGGACTTTAAATCCAAATACTAAAAGAGCAACTTGTGGTCAAGCCCGATAACAGAAGTTCTGCAGCTCCTAGCTTCAGCACCTAATCTTGAAGCATGAACAACTTCCCCTGTACATTTCTATTTCAAGATTATCTGAAACAACAACCAAAGTGAATGTAAATACAGGGTTGCTAAGTATTTTAAGGATAACCAAGATTTTTAGGGCTTGGGCTTTTTTAAGGTTCGTTAATACGGCCCGACAAACATTTCAGGCCGGAGCAGTGCCTCACACCTCGTTAGGGGCGTTGTGCCGTTGTCCCTAGACCCTTCTTGAAATTTGACCTATCAGGTCGATCTCAGTTTAGGGGATTCCCTGAGACAAAAGATTTCACGGTCTATTAAAAAATTCCAATTGTTGACTCAATGCTGCTGATGATTGGAAAAAAAGTCTACCCACCTTTCCATGGAAATAACATGTTTTTCATGGTTCCGATCAAAAATTTGTTTCCACAGAATTATTAAAAAATATATATATATGGCTTAGTACGTTTAAGCTTCATTCCACAAAAAGTCTTTCTTTGCCTTCTCCAGGATACTGAATTGTTTCCTTGATACTGAATTGTTTCCTTTCTCGGTTTATCAACATTATATTTACTAGAAACTTAAACATTATATTGCGGCAGTGGTTGAGGAAATGCGGGGCCGCTGGTGGTGTTGGGTGCTTGGGCACATTGGGGTTTCAACTTCAGAGGTCTTCTTTGGGGGTTTTTGTGGGGTGTTGTCAGACATAAATTTGAGCTTGAGCATCTCTGGGTCTGACCAAACCATAGCCTTTCCTGGCAGATGTTCCATTATTCGCAAAATAATGAACTCCGAGCCTGCAACACCAAACAAAGCCACAAAATTGATCAAAGAGAAAGAAAATTATAACCAGAAGAAGATAACCTGCAGACTGCCACTGAAGTAGGAAAAAATTAAGAGACTGAATAAAAATCTGATACCCAGTGATTCTAACAACAGTAAATAAGAAAGTTAAAACTTAAAATCAAATCATACCACCCATCAAATTTCATCTACACATAATCAAAGTAAAGAAGACATTGAAGTCGGAGACAGAGAGTACCTGCTACAAATCGATCAAATCGGCTGCATCATATACATCTTCATGTTGCTAATTTTGTTGCACAGGATACATACAATTCTTTAAGAAAATAGGGATTTAAAATCATAGGTTAAAGACACACAATCAAGGTTAACGGAAGATGGTTAATTTCCGTTAATTTTGAGCTTGAGAACCTCATCCTTGTATCTCTGGGTCTTCAGACCAAACCATAGCCTTTCCTTGCAGATGTTCCATTATTCGCAAAATAATGAACTCCGAGCCTGCAACACCAAACAAAGCCACAAAATTGATCAAAAAGAAAGAAAATTACAACCAGAAGAAGATAACCTGCAGACTGCCACAGAAGTAGGACCAAAATTCAGAGACGGAACAAAAAACTGATACCCTGTGATTCAAACAACAGTAAATAAGAAAGTTAAACTTGAAATCAAATCATACCGCCCCTCAAATTTCATCTACAAATAATCAAAGTAAAGAAGATATTGAAGTCGGAGACAGAGAGACTACCTGCTAGGCTGCTACAAATTGGTCAAACCGGCTGCATCATATACATCTTCATGTTGTGTGGAACATGATAGACATACATACAAATCTTTAAGAAAAGAGGGATTTAAAATCATAGGTTAAAGACACACAGAAGATGGTTAATTTCAGTCAAAATAAAAATCCATCTTCATAAATCTGGCAGAAACTTTGACAACTCATCAAGACCAATCTCTGAAAGGTGCCAATAGTGCAACCTTCAAACTGTTTACACCCTTCAAAGTTTAGAATTTAAAAGAGGCTCCTCTAAATTTTCTAAAAGAAGCATGGTGAGAGAGGTAAGGCTGCGACTGATAAAGCTTATTAACCTGTGATCAATCACCAGTAAATAGTAAACACAACTGTTGTAGAGAAGGCAAAGAAAGGAAATTGATCAAGCTTTTGCAGCCAACGATCTTCAGATTCTGAAGAAAAGGACAGAAACATCATATCTCTTCTAGGTATAACATATCTGTAAGACTGATTTCATTTACGAAAGGATATCCGAAAATCCAAACTCTTCAAGACATTCCTGTTGACGCAAAAAAACCTTACACGTGGAAACTGCCCAATGACTGCTGGAAGTTGTTTAACATTTTGGCAGTTTTCCAATTCCAAGTGATCTGAATTTGGAAGATTAGAGAGAACATACATCCACATACGGATGTTCAACCCCATGATTCATGAAAGTTAACAATTTTGATGATTCTCAAATCAGTTGGAGGTTGTAGAGCTAATACCATAGCAACAATACTGCTGCTACTAAAACAAATGTCCTCCAATTGTAATATAGTGACAAATGAAAACAACATTATTTTTCCTTGAATCTATTTTGGTATAATCAGCATTACTAAGGTGTGTACTTTATACAAGCATTAACAGAATATTTTTCACAAGCTGTCACTCATGTAATCATTTTTGTCTCTAATGAATCTATTTTGGTATAATCAGCATTACTAAGATGTACTTTATACAAACACTAACAGAAAAACTTCCGCAAGCTGCAAGATTTTTATAAGTTTAATTATGTATCCTTCCCTCATGATGGTTGAATATGCTTTCCTATTACAAATCAGTGATGCTAGCCAATGCAAAGTACAAACAAGAAGTTTTCCTCGCATCGGTACATATCATCCAAGAGGCTGACCTAAACAAAGATGAGCAATAACATTTTCTAGGCTGCTGGCGACATGCCATCACATTTGCCAGTAAAATCACCAAAAACAGAGATTCTTATAAGAATCTCAACTTATTACAGGAAAAAGAAAGGACAAGAACGAGTAAAAGCTGCTCACACAACTATTTCAACAATGATGCGGCAGAGTTTTGATCCCACTCCTCATATATGGTCATTTGGTTAGCCATTAAGGCATTAATCAGAAGGAATAACCTAAAAGTACACAGTTTTCTCAACTTAATAACTTATTACAGGTACTATGGACCAGAAGACCAGTAAGCACATCACAAATATTTTATGGCAAGATGAACAACTTTATAACCCGTCTATCTGCTATGTAATTGGACAGGTGTCGTCATTTATATACATACCCAGTTGATAAGAAACACACAGCTTAGTTTCTTCTTCGGCCTGGGGGTAGATCTCAACAACGGCATATGGTTTGTGGGTTCTGCTTAGTTAAAGACTCAAATGTACCCTTATCTCTTTGCGGAACCAAATCCAAAATATCCTAGAACTAGTAAGTGAACATGATGAAGAAACCAGGGGCGGTGCCACATGTGAGGGTGGGTGTGCAATTACCCACCCAACCCAGCTGATTCCCAAGCCCAATTTTGACTGTTTTAGCAAAATTTTAAGCATTTTAACCCATTTGCACCCCCTTAATTATCCAGCAATACCTAACCTGCCCACCCATTTTCTAAAAGCTGGCTCAAGAAACCAGTTTCATGATACATTATTCAAGTTCGTTACAGCATATACTAAATTATGGGCCTTCAAATAATCACAAGTTGACATGCATTCTCAGAAAGTGATATGTTTTTGTTGATATGGTGGACAGATGCTATATCCAGATTAAAAATGCTATTTTTCACAATTATGAACACAATAAATCAAAATTAGATCCTCAAAGCAAAAACCTAGCATGGGAAGATGCTAACCTCAGCAAGACCTTTAAGACCAAATACTAAAAGAGCAACTAATTATCTGGTTCAGCAGCTCCTAGCTTCTGCAGCTAATGGGGAAGCATAAACATCTTTCCCTCCACATTTTCCATTTCTAGATTACCTGCAACAACGACCAAAAATAATGCAAATACAGGGGGACTAAGGAAGTAATTTAGAACTTGACTGTAATTTTATCAAGGAAGAGGAGGTCTAAAAGCCAAATCCAGGTTGTAATTCTACGAAACATTCTGTGACTAATGTCTGACTGAACATCAAACAAATCTCTTCTAACACAAATAAAAAAGGTTAAGAATTTGAAATCAGATAAATTCTTCTATCGTTCAGCATTCAGCTCATAATATCAAAAGCCAGGCGTACACTACAAAGTATAAACCATAATAAGACCATAAAGTTTACTTTTTTATAGGAAGCAAATTTGAACAATATCGCATGACTGCAGGCATGGATGGAGCACTATATATTCAATTATAAAGATCATTTCTGATATCTACAAAGAACCTCAAGAGACATTGGATGATCCTAAAAATCTATTGAAAAAACAATGACAGAAAAGTTAACCGAGTTGTGTGTAGAAAGATGCAGAACACCATTTTTACTCTTTAATACACCGCATACATCAAAATAGTTCTAAGAAAGTAATAACAGATAATGCGAAATGCAAAATAGGAACTCCTTACTTCAATTACATACGAAAAGGACTAATGACATAATCATGCTTCTCCACATAGGCTTCTTCCTCACTCTTCAATTATCTCCTCCTCTATTGTCCATGGCTTCACATAAGTACCAGAGTTTAAAGAAACTAAACTTTCAAAATAAGTCACGTGTTCCATCAAAACCAATGACGAACTATGGATATTCGGTTCTCTAGCTGTTCCATTCTTTGTGTCATAAAAAACTAGGTCACCAGGAATCTGAAATAGAAACTCACCATTCTTGAACCAAACCAACATTAATAAAGAGTCATTCGCAATTCTTTCATTGGAAATAACATGTCTTAAATTCCAAGATTCTCGAACTCCATAGTCCTGCATCCTCCATATTTGAAAGTAATCGGGATCAATACTATTAATGACACAAAGACACCCTTCCAACACTCCCACAGTTACAAATATATTCTTCTTGTCAAAGGGTTGTTTTGGCAGTTGCAATTCTTCAAATCTCTCTTCGTTGATATTAAAAGAGACTATAACAAGAGAACGTTGTAGTGCTTGGGTATCTCCTAACCAATGAAGAACCCCATTAACAAGCACCCCAGGATCTCCACAAATAGGAAAACTATAAGGAACAGATTCAATGCTTTTCCATGAATTTGACCCCATGGTATAAACATCGACTAAAGACACTCCTTGACTTTGATCAGTCCTATCTACCGGATAACTATCCTCCACCATTCTCCTATACTGCAACAGTTTCACAATTTTGTAATCGCCATTCCTATCATCATAACCAAACCCACAAACCCCAATCTCTTCACTATCTGAAGATTCATTTGGTGATTCAGGTAATTCCTTGTATTCTCGTGTTGCTGGGTTCCAAAGATAAAGAAAATCAGCGACACCAACTTCAAAACCTAAGAAAAACAAACCATCACAAGTACCCCATGTTTTAAACAAATAACCATCAGATTCCAATGGGTAATCCATTGCAATAGCTTCGTCTTCAAACTCATTTTTCGACGACGATAACGAATTGTAACTAACAGAGAAAGTAATAGTACCTTGATTAACCGGGTCATGGTACTTAATCATGAGTGTAGGGTTGTTTTTCTGAATTGAAACATTGAGATGCATTTTGACAAAATCAGGAGTAGAAATTAAGGATAACCAAGATTTGCAGACACACTTACATTCAAATGTTGTTTCCACTGGTACTCTGTATAGGATTTCCAGGTAAACTTCTTCCGGAATGTTTGACATTGCTTCTCCGTTAAGTACTCTTCAATTCGCAACACTAGTTAAGCCTGAGTCGAATTGGCGATCGGAACTTTCACACCCATGTTTTGCTTTCTTTTTTGGTTAAGATTTGATTTGAAATGTAGCAGATGGAGGCAGAGTGGGATTTTGCTGGTTAGGGTTTCCAAAGTGGAGGGAGAGGAAGAGGGACGGTTGGTTTATAGGTGTAGAGCGAAAAACTTACTGTTTTTAGGGATGAGGCTTGGGCTTGGACTTGGGTCTTTTTAGGGTTTGTTGTTGTCAATCTCATCTCGGTTCTCTTGGTCGGGATGAGCGCACACTGGGACAGTTTTATCCCGAGGAGATTCTCAGTGAAATTCCATAGTCTTTATTTTTCAAATTTTATGCTTGTAATTAAAAAAAAATATCTTTGCCAGCATGCTCCCTCCCACTGTGGAGGTAGGGGTTCGAACCCGGTGATTGCTGAAATCCACTCCAATTTAAGGAGTTCTGATGTAGTCTAGAAACCACTAGTCTATGACACCAAAAAAAAGATATAAATCTTTATGTTGGATCTGATTTTTATTATTAAATTTCTATACGTCAATCTTGTCCATTTTGGTAGAATCTTGGATGTCCGGGCAAGTTTTTCGGTCAAATCTCATCTCCACGAGATTGAGAAGCTTGTCTAAACCATGGACCGGAACCAATTTCGGTGAGACCTCGGTTATCTCATCTGAGATTCACTACACTGAAGCCGACAATCACTTCTGTCAGGGGCAATGACCCACATCTCCTTAGAGGCGGTCGATCACGTTTCAAACCCAGGATCGCTAATCCCCAATTTTTATGCATATTTATTTATACCATAAAAATTTCTGATTTAATTCTTCCATCATCAGATGTAAGTGGACTGATGGGTAGCCAACGCTGTTTTCCACTTAAATCTGATGGATGAAGAAATCGAGTGTAAAATTACATGTTTTAATCAACTTAACATTTTGGTTTGACTACAACGGGATTGAAGCTCCCACTCAGGTCTAACCTTAAAAGTTTGCCCTATTATGGTCGGCTTCCATTGGCAGGCACGTAATTTTCTTAGGGGCACCTCTCTGAGCACCAAACTCCACTGTACAAATGGATTTAAGACGACAAATTTAATTTTCTTTTAAACGAAGAAATCACCAAATGCACCAAGAAAAAATTACAATTTTCCACAGTTAGATTGCCGCAGTTGTGGTCTGATATCCCTGCGGAACTGCGGCGTTGGGGGGCCTGAGCCCATTGGGGTTTCATTTTTAGTCGCCTTTTTTTGGTGTTTTCTGTGGGGTTTTCTCAGACATACAAATTTTGAGCTTGAGCATCTCATCCTTGTATCACTAGCTTGTCTAACCAAACCGTAGCCTTTGCTTGCAGATGTTCCATTGGTTGCAAAATAATGAACTCCTCACCTGCAACACCAAACAAGGCCACCAAATTAATCAAACAGAACAAAAATTACAACCAGAAGAAAACCTGCAGACTGCCATAGAGGTAGTAACAACATTCAGAGACTGAAACGAAAATTGATACCTGGCGCTGCTAACAACAGTAAATAAAGTTTCATCTACAAATAATCAAAGTAAAGAAGAAAAATTAAAAGAAGATATCAAGGCTTTTCGGAGATATTCTCTAGTCGACCTGATACTTGCTATTGGAAAAGACTTTGGATTTGGATCAAAGTTAGAGAGAGACAGAGAGAGTATGTGCTACAGATTGATCAAGTCGACTGCATCATATACATCATCATGTTGCTAATCTTGTCAAATAAGATCAACATACAAATTCTTTAAGGAAAGAGAAGAATTTAAGATCATAGGTTAAACACCCACAATCGAGGTTAACAGAAGATGGTTACTTTCTGACAAATATTCCATCTTCATAAATCTAGCAGAAACTTTAGAAATGGACAACTCATCAATACCAATCTCTGAAGAGTGCCAAATAGTGCAACCTCATCCTCACCGTGATTAACCCGAAAGCCTTCAAACTGTTTACACCCTTTAAACCTTAGAATTTGAAAATTGTGGTTGTTTTGGAGTATGCTTACAGGGAAGTAAACAAGCTCCTCTACATTTTCTAACAGAAGCTTGGTGAGAGAGGTAAGGCTGCGATTAATCGAGCTTACTAACTTGTGACTGATCTCCACTAAATAGTACATACAACTACCGCAGAGAAGGAAACAAAGGATTCAGTCAAGCTTTTGCAGCCAATGATCTTCAGATTCTGAAGAAAAGGACAGAAACAGCACATCTCTTCTAGGTGTAATATTGGACATTGACGAGAACCACACTGCTACAAGGTGGAATCTGTTGGCTCAGCCTAATCACCAGGCTCGCTTTCACAAGGTTCAGTTCAAAACTTACAAACTGAAGCAAAGAATTTTTGTGCACTTCATATACACATTAACAGAACAGTTTTTGCATGCTACAAATTCTAGATTATCTACCCTTCATCTCATGATGGTTGAGTGCACTTTCCTGTTCCAATCAAACAAACAAAAAAGATGTAGCCAGTGCTATGTACAAACAAAAAAAAATCCCTGCACCGCTGCATATTAACCTGCCAACACATTTGTCAGTAAAATCACTAAAAGCAAATATTCTTGTAACAAATTCAACTTTTACAGGAAAAAAAGAGAGACAGGAACGCGCAAAGTTTCTCACACAACTTATCTCAACAATGATGCGACACAATTTTGTTCCCACTCGTCAAATATGGTTAGCAATTGCAGTCATCTAGATAGCTATTAATCACAAGTAACAACCTAAAGGTATTCCCACCTTCAAAAACTAGTATGCGGACTATAAACCAGTAAGCCCATCACAATTATAAATTATTTCATGGCAGGCATTATTACTAATCCCCATTGATGAATCTAAGCAAAGACGAATAACTGTATAACCTGTCTATCTATTTTGTAATTAGACGGGTGTTGTAATTTCTATAGCATACCCAGTTGATAATAGCCACAAAGCTTATTTTACTGTTTGGTCTGAGGGTTGATCTTTACAACAGCATATGTTTGTGGGTTCTATGTTAAAAACTCAAATATACCCTTATCTTTTTCAGAGAAAAAATCCAAATAATACTAGAACTAACCAGAGAACATGAAGAAAAAACCATTTTCAAGATAAATTATTCAAATTCATTATGACACAAAGACACCCTTCCAACAAAGACACCCTAAACTCCATAATCCTCCATCTTCCATATTTGAAAGTAATTGGGATCAATACTATTAATGACACAAAGACACCCTTCCAACACTCCCACGGTTACAAATATATTCTTCTTCTCAAAAGGTTGTTTTGGAAGTTGCAATTCTTCAAATCTCTCTTCGGCCATATTAAAAGAAACCAAAACCAAAAAACGCTCTAGTGCTTGGGTATGTCCTAACCAATGAAGTGCTCCATTAACAAGCACCCCCGAAACTCTACAAATAGGAAAACTATATGTAACAGATTCAATGCTTTTCCATGAATTTGACCTCATGGAGTAAACATCAACTAAAGACATTCCTTTACTTTGATCAATCCTGTCTACCGGATAACTATCCCCCACCATTCTAGTGTACTGCAACAGTTTCACCAGTTTGTAGTCATCGATGCTTTTATCATAACAAAAACCACAAATGCCAAGCTCTTTAGTTTTTGAAGATTCATTTGGTGATTCTGGTAATTCCTTGTATTCCCGTGTTGCTGGGTTCCAAAGAAAAAGATCATCCTGACGACCATCTTCAAAACCTAGGCAAATCAAACCATCACAAATACCCAATGTTCGGAAAAGTAAATCATATGATTTCAATGGGTAATCCATTACAATAGCTTCGTCTTCAAACTCATTTGTCGACGATGATAAAGAATCATAACTAACAGAGCATGTAACAGTACCTTGATTAACCGGGTTATGGTATTTAATCATGAGCTTAGGGTTGGGCCTTGGTCTTTTTTAAGGTTTGATAAGACAACCTGAAAGTCCCTAGTTAGCAGTTCACGAATATTTGACGTACTTATTTTATTTTATTTTTATAATCAAAGGTTACAAATTAAGCCATCAACAGTTAGTAGACACTAAACTGGAGGCTGAATCGTAAGAGGGGATAACACAAGACAATAACATAAAACTAATACAACACAAACGAAAATGAAAAAAAGGAAACTGCAGATAAGCGTCGAGACAAGAGTTTGAAAAGAGGAAGACAACTTCGGCGATCAACCACTCAGTTAACTGGCTCCGGTGAGAAGGCGAGTGATTCCCATTCATTTTCTTATTGATTTGATTGAACTTTATAGGTTTTAGATAAAAAAAATTAAGCCAAAATTAAGTTCACGGTTAAGCAGTCGGCATTGGTATGAGTATGAATGCAACACCAAATCTTGTTATTGGTTTTGTTTATTGAATGAAGGCAATACCAACAATATCAATCGGTGTCGTATCTTGTTTGAATTAGGGGTGTCAATGGGTCCGGGTCCTCCCGGGTATCACTAGAACCGGACCGGACCCTACTTATAAAGGCCGGGTCCGGTTCCTAAATTTGTGGATTCAGAACCGGACCCGTTTAAAATCCCGGGTACCCCCGGTTCCGGGTACCCATTGGGTCTTAAGAAAACTATTATAAATACCTCAGAAACTTAATATATTTCTATTTTTAGCTTGGATTTAAATAATTTTTATAAAAATTTATTATTATTTCTTATTAATGTACTGAATAAAGATTAATGTAAGAGAAAAAATTCAAATGAGTAAAAAATCAAAGCCAAAAATAGCAAAATACTTGTAATTTTGCTAAAAACATAAATAAAAGAATGAATAACCGAGTACCCGATACCCACGGGTATTACCCGTTTGGACCCATTTAGATTCGGGTCCAATCGGGTAATTACCCTTTGGATCCTAAGTTGTTAACTGGTCCAACTTTAGGACCCGGAACCGGACCCAAATCTACCGGTTCCGGGTAATGGGCACCCATTGACAGCCCTAGTTTGAATCCAATGCCGACTCAAATTTAGTGTATTTGGTGTTTTGCATGTTAATAGTCGAACATAGTCGATTTTCATGAATTCAATGCCGACTATTAATTACCAACGTCGATTTAATTTTAATTAAGTCAATCTGGCTTAATTTCCTGAAATCTGAAGCTTTGATTGAAAAATTAATTAAGTGTTTATAATCGATTTACTAAGATTTTACACTTTTATAAGAAAATGTTTTTTTATCACGAAAAAAAAAGTTTCGATACAAAATTTAATTTTATATTAATTCCAGGAAGATTTTTGAGAGAAAAAATAAATCTTGAAATCCCTAATATTATTCTTTCTTGTAGAACTTCTATTACAAAATCTTGAAATATTTTCATGATTCCATCATACAGCCATCGACACAATGAAGAGAAACAACTAAACAAGCCTCTCCTTTTATTGTCAACATATCCCGTGCGAATGCACCGGGTCAGGGGATTGTCTAATTATTAGAGCTCACCATGTATATATCCTTACCCAGCCCCTTGGCAAATGGTGATAAAGGCCATCTTTACGCACCACCACTTGCAATTAAGACCACAATCTCTGACGTCTGTTTTGGCATTGTAGATCTCGAAGTCTCATACAATCCAGTGTCCAGCTGAACTGTCTTAACATGTCATCCAACACCAAAATAGTGTTGTACCAATAACCCTTCGCTTGAACTGCCAAGTATAGTCCTCCTTATAATGCACCCATCTTTCAGCACTATAGTCGTCCTTGGATTTGCAGTGCATTTTAAGATCCATGTTTTCACCCAAATCATTAGCGACATGCACATGGATATATCTTAAGAGTTGTGATGAACAATTCTGAACTAGTAGCAAAAACACGAGCAGATAAACAAAAACAATTTTGATATTGTTGCTGCCCCTAATCTTTACAACACTACCCATCATAGAGATTTATCAAGTTTATAGACGTGATAATTAATTTGTGTGTGTTCCTGCACAATATATAGCACACACACAAATGAGGAGATCAAAAGAAACATAATATCTCCATCAATTGGGATAAGAGATACTAAGATATTTTTTGGATTCTTTCAGCATTTAGCAATAAATGTTACTCCCTCCGTTTCTGGAAAAGAGATACTTTCACTTTTTCATTTTAGCCTAAACATAGGCCAAATTGAAAAAGTGAAAGTATCTTTTTTCCAAAAACAGAGGGAGTATGATTCTCAATTGGATATGTGACATTAATGTTATGATTCTCATAATAAATGAAAAATCCTTTTTTTTTTTTTTTTTGAGGGGAAGGTTAATTTTATAAAGAAAAATGTTTTGAGGGGAAGGTTAATTTTATAAAGAAAAATGTAAGAGGGCATACACCCCTTTTTGAGTATTACAAGTTGTTTACACTGTATCATTTATCACTTTCCAGCGAGTTATGAGCTCTGGAGAAGTGACCGGAAAAAACCATTTATAAGCTCCACCCCATTCATAGATCAAATGCTTCACCTCATTTATTGTTTCTTTTTCTGATTTGGGTCTTTCTCCAGCCATAACTCTGTTATTCCTCTCATTCCATAAGGCCCAATAAATTGCAAAGAAGATCAACGACCATATTTTTCTACCTCAGTTGCGGCCTCTTCTAAACTTCCATGCTTGTAGTTGATTTATAATCGTCCTTGCACCCATATGATGTTGTATCCTCCAATAAAGTAGGTCCAAACCTTGTGAGCATAATCACAGTGTAATAGAAGATGATTCACAGATTCCTCATGAATATTACATAAAGCACACATTGTGTCTCCAAATTCCCAGCCTCTTCTGTTTAAGTTATCCATAGTTGGGATTGAATTTTGTGCAGCTGCCCATAAAAAGAACTGGACCTTAGGTGGTACGTGTTGAATCCAGATACATGAGAATGGAACCTAATTAGAGTTAGGTAACTGGTTAACCAGCCATGAGTAGCAATTTTTTGCAGAGAAACCACATGTTAGAGTACAAATTACTGCATCTTCCGCTGCATCATTTAATACTGGGGGAGTTCCTACGACTTCAAACATCTCAATCATTTATGGAATTTCAGTTGCAGTTAGATTTCTTCTTAATTTTAGATTCCAGTCTCCATTTTCTATCATCTCCTTAACTGACCCATTTTTTAGAGTAGAGAGTTTGAATATATTTGGAAAAGCAAATTTAAGAGATTGATCTCCTCTCCATTTATCCCACCAAAATTTGAATGCATTCCCTTTAGCAACTTCTGTAGTGGAGATGTCCTCCACTGATGCTTTTTTTTTTTTTTTTTTTTTGAATTCCTTGCCAAATACCTCTACCTTGAGGATCTTTTGTGTCTCTCACCCATAAGTCATCTGGATTGGCACCTTTTTTTTCTCTAATTATCCTGTTCCAGAGATGAGATTTTTCTTTTGTGAACCTCGATGACCATTTGGCAAGAAGAGATTTATTTGTTAGCTTCAGGTTTCTTATATATTCCAAATCCACCCAAGCTTTTTGGTTTACATACTCTCTTCCATGAAACCCAGTTTATCTTCTTTCTGTCAATTGTTGCTCCCCAAAGGAAATTCCTCATTATCTGATTCAGCTTCTTCTCTACATTTGTTGGCATTGAGAATAGTGACATGTAATATATAGGCAAACTTGAGAGAGAAGTTTTAATCAACAAGACTCTACCTGCTTTTGTGAAAAATCTTCTTTTTCATGGAGCTAACTTTTTTTGAATTTTTTCAATCACTGAGTTCCATATAGAGTTATCTTTTACTTTTGCTCCCACTGACATGCCTAAGTATTTCATAGGAATCTTTTCAATCTTGCATTTCAGTATCTCTGCAATAGCTTGAATTTTATGATCAGCACAAATGCTAATTACAACACTTTTGTTGAAATTAACAGAAAGCCGTGTGATAGCTTCAAAGATATGTAGGATTAAGAGGAGATTTTCTGCTTCTTCTTCTGAGCCATCCAAGAACACCATAGTATCATCAGCAAATTGCAAATGGGATACTTGAACTGAGCCAATGTTAAATTCAGAAATCATATTTAGTTGCACTTCATTCTGTAAAATCCTTGTGAAGATTTCAGCTACCATGATAAAGAGAAAAGGTGACAATGGGTCACCTTGTCCTAACCCTTTCTGAGGTTTGAATTTTTTGGTTGAGCTACCATTTATCAATAGAGAGTGTTGAGATGTATTGACACACCACTTCATCCAGCTTATCCATTTAGCACCAAAACCAGAAGCTTTTGGAACATTACTAAGAGTATGCCAACTGACATTATCGAAAGCTTTTTGTTTATCCGATTTGCATAGAATACCTGGTTTCTTGCTTTTGAATCTTGAATCAATCAATTCTCCATCTATAAGGATACCATCAAAAATTTGCTTGTCTGCAATGAATGTTCCCTGGTTTTCAGAAATCAATTTTGGAAGTACTGTCTTTAGTCTTTGAGTAAGCACTTTTGAGATTATTTTGTATACAGTGCCCACCAACCTGATGGGTCTAAAATCTTGAGGAGTACATACTTGCTCTTTTTTTGGAATCAGGCTTATAAAGGAGCAGTTAGTCCTCCAGTCGATGCTACCATTAGTTTCAAATTCTTTAACTACTGCCATAAATTCTTCTTTGATCTCACAGTCCATGTTATTTAATAAAAGTCCATACTGAAGCCATTTGGACCAGGTGATTTGTTTCTCTTAAATTTCTTAATCACCAACCAAACTTCTTCTTCAGTAATTGGTCTTTCCATCCACACACTTTCCTCTTACGAAATTTTGGAAAATATTCTTCATTCAGTTATGGTCTAATAGGATGCTTGTCGTGAAATAACTCAAAGAAATAAGAGGATATTTCTTCTCTAATGTCAGCTTGACAAAAATTATCAAAACTATTAATAACCAGTTTTTGAACATTATTTCTTCTTCTCTTGCCATTTGCTAAGGTGTGAAAGTATTTTTTTTATTAGGATCTCCTTCCTTGAAGTGATGAGTTTTGGACCTCACCAGCCATTTCCTTGCATTTTCTAGATTAAGTTGCTTTAGAAGATCCCTCATTTCTGTTCTTTCATTGAACTGTTGAGTTGTAAGTGCTTGAATTTCTTCCATTGCATTCTGACTATCAATTTGAGCCATAAGTTCTTATTTTCTTGCCTCCCCTTTTTCATAAGTATCTTTAGCCCATCTTTTGAGGAAAAACTTGAGATTCTGAAGCTTTTTGGTGAATATGAAGCTTGGAGTACCAGTATATTGCATTGTGTTCCACCATAATTGTAAGTTAATTTGTCAGAAAATCAGGGTGCTCAAACCAATAGCTTTCTACTTTGAAAGGAGGTTTTTGTGTACTTGTATTTGAATTAGTTAAAAGTATTGTTGAATGGTCAAACAAAGTTCTATATAAAACAGTTTGAGTGAGAAAAGGAAATCTACCTTCAAACTGAGGTGATACAAGAACTCTGTCCAATCTGCAAAGCAATGGGCCAGGTTGCATAATTCTCCATGTACACGGGCCACCACTCGGAGGTAAGTCAATTAGCTCATGAGTTTCCATATAATCATTGAACAGTTTTTTATTTCTTTTTGAGCCTCCAGTTTTGTTCCTTTCTCTTCTCCTCGTGATTGCATTAAAATCCCCTGCAATGCAACAATGCTCAGATATCTATCCAGTTAGATCATCAAGCTCTTCCCAAAAATCCCATCTATCCCAATACTCACATGGAGAATAAACATTTGTGATACTGCATTCATAATCTTCAACTTTGCTCTTAAATCTTTAAGAGAGGGTATTAGGACCCTATAATTCATCCACACACTCTAACAAGTTATCATCCCATATTGTTAGCAGTCCTTGTGATGGTAAATCTCTCCACTGGTGCTGTTTAATTTCCCAAATCTGTTTTACCAACCAGTTGTTCATTTTCATCATGTGAGTTTCTTGTATTAATACTACAGTTGGTCTAATTTTCCTGATTAAATCTTTCAAAGAATCCATTTTGTCAAAAGCTGTTAATCCCCTTATATTCCATACTAGAATTTTAATATCCATTTAAACAATCAGAACCCAAATTGACTACATCTTCAATGATTTCAATCTCTCCCTCTTTTTTCTGTATTTTCAATTGTATCTTCAACTGCAATTACTTCATCAATTGATGGCAATATCTGAATGATTTTATCTTCATTTATATTGCAATGTTTAGCCACAATCTCAGCATATAATGCTCTAACTTTTTCTTCTTGACCCTTGTAGTTTGCTCCAATGTTTCTTGTAGCTTCCATCATTAGATCCACGGTGTTGTGTATTGTGTTTATTCTCTCAATTTATTTATTGAGATTACGAGATAACAAAGGTGATGCCATTTCATTATCAATTGCCAAAGAGGCATGATTTACTTCCATTATTTGCGTTTCAGTTATGGCAATATTCTGATTCCCTGAAACAGTTGCAGGCAATTGCATATTGACCGGAGTTTTTGTAATCGTCAGCATATGACTAGTAGCGACCGATATTTTTGGTTGACCGTTTTTATCTAATCCCCTTTTTTGAAAAAATCTGTTGAAATAATCTGATATTGTTGTTGGAGTCTTATTTTGTAGATCTTGATCTGCGTGTTTTAATCTTGACCGTGGACTGGAAGGTGACGTGTATGTGTGGTGGACGTTTCTGTCAGAGAATTCAAAATTCAAATTTGAATTTGAATTAAAGTTGTTTGTCAGAGCTTTACCCTTTTGCATCTTTCCAGAGTTTTCCGGTAGGAGTTTACCGTTACTCTTTTTGCCGGGGAGAAAGCAAAATCCCATTCAACTGCTATAATAAAAGAGACTCCATGAATATTGATTTTAATTGCTTTCGGTAGTTCTAGCACCTTGCAACATGAAGAGTTTCTTTCCGCTGTTTCATGATCAATTTCTGCTAATCCTCCCATTTCTTCACCGATGATGTCAAAGGCTTCTTTTGGCCACATCTGAACAGGCAAACCTTTAATATTTACCCAGTTTTGAACTAAATACATGGATCTTTCATTTATTGTAACATCTTCATCAATGCATCTCCTGACTTCAAAGCTCGTGTCATTGTATTTCCATTTAATTGGTTTCCAACAGCTGTTCCATTCTTCATCATTGTTAGGTTGGAAGGGCGCCATCTGATCATTTAAGACAGAGATTCTCAAGTATCTACCCAAATTAAGCTTAGCCGCAATTTCTTGTGCTACTCGATTCCATGAAATAGTACCATGATGTGGGATTTCCATCGTGGCACAGAGAAGAGTGAGAGAGAGATTGAACACACACAAAAAATCAAAACTACATTGATAAAAAGCTTTCTGCATATTTTACAATAAAAACTAATCTTTATATACGCAGTAACTCAAAACCCTAAAATACTCTCATTATCCCAATACTAACAAAATCCTAACTTGTAGGAATTAAATCACACATTTAAATGTGTTTAGTGTTTTCGTAAAGACTAGGACAATAAACAAACAATTATTCAAATTTCAAAATATTCTAATATTTGAATTATAATTCCAACACATGAGTTATGCAACACAAAGTGCGATTTGGTCCGGTGGTGCAATTCTTGATGTTATTCTTTGGAATATCAGCAGTTAATGGAATCTTCTGATGAAGTAATCTTTTTTGACAATTAATTTCTTTAGTAGGTCATTAAATCTTGACCAACCATACGAATCTTTTCCTTTTGGGATAAGAAGTGCTTTATTTTTTGCTCTATGTACGTATGTTTTTTCCACTTTCACAAATTCTCCACTTGAATTTTGTTTCTTCTCAATGAGAAAAGCAAAATTACCATCTCTTCTTGTCCATCTTCGTTTGTTGTTTACCGGATTGAGAATCTCTTCAAAATATTTTTTTCATCCATGCTCCTATGGCAGCAGAAAACAAGATTGTGAAATTCAAACCCCCTTCTCCTTTTTCCATGATTTTAAATCCATCCAGTTTTCCTAATTTTTTCGAAGCTTTTTTCGAAGTAAAAAGAGAACACTTCATCCTAGTTTGCGCATCATCCTTTTATTTCCCATTTGAATTTCTCTTTGGAATACTAAAATTTCCCATGAGACAGTATAAGCTAGCTTCTGTGGACTTTTACAATTTCCTGAATGATTATGAAGTTATAAGACAAATTTGCAGCAGGATTTGTGATTGATGAAGCACATTGTATAAGTTACGTCTTCCTTTTACCTACGGTAGTTTACTCAGTTAATTTCTAGATAAAGTGTCTGAAACTCTGGTCTTGTGTTGAGAAGAAGTTAGCAAGTTGTACCAATGGTGTCTATGAAACCATACCACTTCACAACTTCGTTTGGGTAGATTAACAAAATAATAGGAACACATTTTCCCAAATGCAGATGTTACTTTGTCCTCCACACCCGACTTTAGAGTGATTACCTGAATATTTAGTGTAATTAATCTAGGTCTACGAAGTAAAACGATTTAACTCGCACGAACAAAGAGTTAAGACTACAAAATTCTCTACCTGACATTAGCTTTAATCAGTTGTCCCTGGATTGCCATGTGAACCTCTACCTGACATTCACTTTAATCTTTAATCAATTGTCCCTGGATAGCTATTTAAATAATAAGCTGTTTAAATACAATACACACACATTTTACATTATATTGTTTTGTTTTTTTAATAGGAAAAACACAAAATTGGTCAAATAGCCCAAAAATAATAATTTATGGGTGAAAAAGACATGTAAAGTTTGATACTATTTAAATGCCCGGGAATTAAAAAGATGCATTTCAATTATCCATTTTGGGATTCTACCCAGAAAAATAAAAACAATAAAAATACTTTTAACTAAAATACCCCTTAACCTTTAAACCCAAGGTAATTATAAGCAAATAGATTTGTCCCACGTGCAAATATAACCTAACATCAATATCCTAATATATTTGAGTATTTGAACGGGACCAACTAGAAAGCCGACCAACAACAGATGAGCTACGATCAAGCAAAGCAGACACTTCAGAGTTAGCCTGCGCAACAGGAAGTTTAAATAATCTGAAAAGAAAAAATCAAAGCAGTCCAAACAAGTGCCGACAACACCTACCTGCATGAAACGGAAAATGTTATCAATAAATAAAAGCACATCCTGACCCTCAAAATCTCTAAAGTGCTCAGCAACAGACAAACCAATAATTCATTGAGGAAAAAACTTACACAAACAACAACAATTGCTTTTATAACGATACGGTGCTAAACAACCTAATGAAACGATATAATCTTTGTTTTCTTTCTTCTTCCAACAAATTGCGTTTGTCATCGAGGATTCCATATTCAAAATCATCTCATTTTATGGAAATCTTCTTTCCTTAGCTTTACTTATGCTTCGAAGCCGTAACCATTTTCATCCTTGTTGTTGGCTAACTAGCAACAAAATCTTCACTAACTTGCAACCATGGAAACATAATTTTTTACTTACACTCAAGATGCAATTAAATGCGACCAACAATAAAACATAATGTATCTGGTTACGCCAATGATAACAAAGGATGTATCTGAATGGATCTAGTGATAACAAAAGATATACCAAGTGCATTCAATAATAACACAGGATGTACCCAGTCCGGTGCATCCAAGACGAAACCAAGTTTATCCTAGTTTGAGCCTGGATAAAACCAGATACATCATGGTTTAAATTGAACACAAGCGGTAACCAACAAGTATCAAACGATTATGTTTTTAGCATCTTCCAAGAGTGGTTTATTTGGTTGGTTATTGAGGCAACATGAAATCCCCTCAAACATGTCCAACAATTAAGCAGAGCATAGACACAAACTACTACAAAAAAATACTTCATTAAAGAAGTGTGGGTGAGAGAAAATGTGTACCCGACTACCCGAAAATACCTACATTCACTAAGTTAGAACTTATAACAGAACTACAAATTAATTTTTTTATATATAACACATGATGAAACCGATTTCAACGTGTAATAATATAGGATGTAAAATGGTTTCATTCAATGAATATGCATGATGAAACCAGTTTCATCCTTGTTTAAATTTGGATGAAAACGATTTCAGCTCAACCCAAAAGAGGATGAACGAAATTCAATTAATCTCAAACTAGTTTTAAATATATTAACCCAAAACCTAGATGAAACCAGTTTCATCCAAACCGAATTCAATCAATTTCAAACTAGATTTTACAGAGATTAAACCTAGATGGAACCAGTTTCATCTAACCAAATTCAATCAATTAAAATAGGATAGAAACCAAGTTCATCCTAGTTTAAAACTAGACGAACTCGTATCCACCCCCATTGAGTACATGATGAACCCATTTCCAATACCAATCAAGATAAACATATAAAAAAATTGTTAAAACAAGTGCAAATACTTATAATTAAAGCATTACATTCACTTTTCACATTTATAAACAAATCTGTAACATATGCACCGAATTTTCTAACAAAGATTATACTATTTTGAATGTAACCAAAGACAATCAGGGTCCGAAACTTACCAATTTGAGCATATACTTCAATTAACACAAAACCCTAATTTTCTCAAATTGTGAATTTGAGAAATTTAAATTAAATTAGGGCATCCGAAATTTCTTTATGGACGGTGGTAATGGTGGTGACGTCGGTGACGGTTTTGGAGAAACACGATGTTATCGACGGCGTAGGTGTTTTCTGGTAGTAGAGATGGTGGTGGTGGTGTCGATGTTGGTGGTGGATAAAGTTGATATTTGTCGATGGTGGTATTGGTGTTTTTGGTAGTGGAGATGGGATTAATGGTGTTGATAATGGAGGTGGTCTAGGTGAAAGAATATTATGTTGTTGATGGTGGTGCTGGTGTTTTGTGGTGGTGGAATGGTAGAGGAAGATGATGTCGATAATTGAGAAGAAGAGCATCGGTGTTTTCAAATAAAAATGAAATTCTTAAGATTGTTTGTTGTCGAAGAAGGCTTGGTAGAGGGTAAAGTTGTCCATTTAAAATAACTTGCCACTTGTCTGTTTCACCCAACACAATAATTTACCCGTCTATCTGAACCAAAAAATGTACCTCTCTGGGAAAATGACCCATTCAAGATACATTAAGAACTCATGATAACAGATAACTGTTTAAATACAGTACATACACATTTCTACATTATTTTGCTTTATTTTTAATAGAAAAAAAATACATTAAAAACTCAAGCTAAACTCCAGCTGCTAGGCTTGTGGCCAATAACACACCTTAAGTAATTTTCCAAGCATGCATTTACTCTTTCAGTTTGTCCATCTGTTTGAGGATGGTAAGCTATACTCATATACAAACCTGTACCCAAAGCTTTGAACAAGTCTTGCCAAAAGTTGCTTGTGAAAACTTTATCTCTGTCAGAGACAATGGAGGAAGGAAGGCCATGAAGTTTGAATACCTGATTGATGAATGCATTGGCTACAGATGCAGCTGTGTATGAATGTTGCAGAACAATGAAGTGGGCATACTTTGTTAGCCTATCTACAATGACCAAAATAAAAATCTTTTTGTTGCTAACAGGTAAGCCATCAATGAAGTCCATAGTAATGTGTTGCCATGCATGGTCAGGAATGGGTAGTGGTTGGAGCAGACTAGCAGAATTAGTGATATCACTATTGTGTCTCTAACAAACGTCACATTGTGAGACAAAAAGTAAGATGTCCTTCATCATTCCTTGCCAATAGAAATGTATCTTAGCTCTTAAATAAGTGGCTTGTATGCCAGAATGGCAACCAATAGCTGAAGCATGTAATGATTCCAATAGAGTGTGTCTGACATTACCTCCAGAGCCAATGTAAAGTCTTTTCTTGTATCTTAATATACCTTCCTTGTAGGTAAAATGAGGAGCAGAGTCAGCATTCAGAAGCAGTTGAGAGATGAACTGTTCTGCTTTGGTGTCTTGGACATAGCTGCTGAGAACATCTTATACCCAAGATGGAGTGGAAAGTGACATAGAGTTGCAGGTATAGGAATTATTAGGAATTCTAGAAAGAGCATCATCAACAATATTCTTATAACCTTTTTTATATTGTATAGCATAGTAAAACCCCAAAAGTTTCATTAGCCATTTTTGTTGCAAGGCAGTGGTGATTTTCTTCTCAAGGAAGTATTGAATAATTTGATTATCTGTTCTAGTTATGAACCTGTTGCCCTGTAGATAATGCTTCCATCTTTGAACAGCCATTACAATGGCTAGGAACTCTTTTTCATAAGTGGACAATGCCCTGGCTCTTGGACCTAGTGGTTTGCTGAAATATGCAATTGGTCTATCTCCTTGAATCAAAACTGCTCCTATGCAGTCATCACTAGCATCACTCTCAACTATAAACTGCTTTGTGAAATTAGGGAGGGCTAAAATTGGAGTTGTAAGCATTGCTTGAGCCTGTTAAATGCAGTTGTTGCATCTGGACTCCAGTAAAAGGAATTTTTATTGAGTAAGTCAGTTAAAGGCTTACTAATAGGTCCATAGCCTTTAACAAATTTTCTATAATATATAGTAAGACCAAGAAATCCCCTAAGCTCCTTGATAGTGGTTGGAAGTGGACATTGCTGCATGCAAGAGATCTTGTTAGGATCAGCAGAGACTCCCTCAGCTGTGATAATATGACCCAAATACTCCAATGAAGATTGACCAAAACAGCATTTAGACAGTTTGGCAAAGAGCTGATATTGCCTTAATAGGGAGAAGGTGTGTCTGAGATGCTCCAAATGCTCAATCATGTTGGAGCTGTAAACTAAAATATCATCAAAGAAGACCAACACAAACTTCCTCAAAACAGGCTGAAAAACTTCATTCATTAATGCTTGAAAGGTGGCTGGAGCATTTGTAAGCCCAAAGGGCATTACTTTGAATTCATAATGACCATGATGAGTCCTAAATGCTGTTTTGTGGGTGTCTGAATCCAACACTCTGATTTGAAAGTAACCATTTCTTAAATCAAGCCTTGAGAAAACAGATTTTCCTTTGAGTTCATCCAGCAACTCTTCAATAATTGGAATAGAAAACTTGTCTTTGATAGTCATGTTATTCAGTTTCCTATAATCTACACAAAATCTCCAAGAGTCATCCTTCTTTTTGACTAAGAGGATAGGAGATGCAAATGGGATGTGACTAGGATCAATAATTCCAGAGTGAAGCATGTCTTGAACAAGAGTTTCAACCACTCCTTTCTGAATATAAGGGCATCTGTAAGCTCTTTGGTTGATAGGTACAGAGTTAGGCAGTAATGGAATAGTATGGTCTAAGCTTCTTTTTGGTGGTAATTGAGTTGGCTCTTGAAAAATATCCTGAAATTCTTATAATAAGGGAAGAAGAATGACAAGAGTTGTGGGTTGAGAGGTAGAAGAAGAAATTGAAAATAGGTGTCCTACAACTCCATGAGAATTGGTAGAATTATTTTTTTTACTGCCTGACTACTCATCATTAAAATTGAAGAGTTAGTTTGAGTACCTTGAAGAGTGATTTTCTTGTTATTGTGTTTGAAGGAAATGCTTAACTTAGCAAAGTTGAACAGAACATCTCCCAATTTTTTAAGCCAATCAGCACCCAAAACAATGTTACACAACCACCCAATGGTAAAACCCTGAGATCTTCTGCAAATTTGTGGTCTTGCATGCTCCATTGGAGTTGTGTACAAACACCATTACTAATAATTCTGTCTCAATTAGCAACAGTTACTAGCATAGGTGAAGTAGGTGTAATGTCACACTGAAGTGATTGAGCCAATTTACTATCAATGAAACTTGTAGTACTCCCTGTATCAATAAGAATAGAAACCTGATGCTTGTGTAGGGTACCAGGGATTCTAATTGTATCACCAGTAGCATTTCCAGTGAGAGCATGAAGAGAGATCTCAACATCATATTGCACTGGGGATTCTATAGCCTCTTCAAAAACTTCCTCCTCTTCCTCAGTGTCTCGGGATTCAGCTGGATCCACTTGTAACATAAAAATATGTTGTTTTCCCTTACAAATATGTCCTGGCCTGTAGACAGCATCACAGTTGTAACATAACCCTTGAGTTCTCCTTTTGTTCATCTCCTCTGGTGTAAGTCTTTTAATGGTAGGGGTTGGTGGATTTGATTTTTGTAAAGGAGTGAAAAAGGACTTTGGGGTGAGAGGAGCTGATTTTGGGGAGGTGAGAATTGGTTTGGGAGGAAAATTTAAATTGGAGTATGGTTTACTAGAGTTGAATGAGCTAGTGAAGGATTTGGTAAAAGGCTTAGTGGTTGCTGCATGAAGCTTTTGTTCTTGAAGTCTAGCTAGAGAAAAATCATCATCTAATGTTTTTGGGTGAAACATGGAAACATATTTACCTATTTCATCCTTTAACCCACTGAGAAAACTCATGACAAAATAAGATTCATCCAGAGATGGGTTCATTTTAAGCATTAAGGCCTTTAATGATTCAAAAGCTTCATTACAGTCGTCAACAGTGGAATGCTGAATTAATTTGTTAAAGCTACCAACAAAGTTCTCTTCAATAGGATTTTCAAATCGAGCACATAAATGTTGAGACAAATCATTCCAAGTAGTACGATGCCTATTAACCTGAAAATTAAGAAACCATTTTTCAGCCTTACCCTCTAGATAAATGGCTGCAATATCCACCTTCTTGTGCTCCTCTACATCGTTAAGATGAAAATAACGTTCACTCTTTTGGATCCAGCCCCTGGGATTATCACCATCAAATCTTGGGAAATCCAATTTGGGTATTCGATGAGGTTGATAATGGAAATCATATGTTGTACGATGTTGAAAATTACAGTCACCTTCAGCTTCATTATGAGAGCCACTAGCTTGGTCAGATGTAGGTTGAACTGGATGAGTTTGATCTAGTTTCTTCATGAGTAAATCAAACCTAAGAGTTAGATCAGTTGAGATCGCAGCTACATCAGACTGTAATTTAGTGATTGCGGCTGTATTAACAGCAACTTTGTCTTGAAAGTCCTTCAGAATCATGATAAAAAAAAATTGGGTGGAATTTAAGTGGCTCTGATGCCAATTGTTGTGTTAAGATCACAACAAGACAATCAGGAAGATAAAGATGTAAAGAAATTGAAGAAATAATCTCAAATCCTCAAAGGATCGAGCAAAATCTGGTTCATAAGAGCGCAACCAGGGTTTGTTATTTCATTAATTTCAGATAGATATAGAAGAAGACGACTTCTCTTATAATAAATACAAATGATTAACCCTAATCCCAGCTAATCAGATGCTAGACGCGTGTCCGAAGATCAACGGTCACTCAACTTCCTAGATAACTGCCTAACAGAAATTATGAGGCACCCATCCAGTTTGACTAATGGCATCCTCTATTACAGAAGTTACGACAGAGGAGTATTTCATGAGATCGCCAAACTCTTAAGCGGAGACTCGATTTGCTGACCTCTTATTTGAGAGTCCAGCTCCTAGTCAATTGGGCTCCTAGTCAATTGGGCTAATTCGTGATGGTTACATTATATTGCCTGAAAAAGCAAAAAATATACAACTTTAAATGCCTTTGCTAAACAGTCCCAATTGTTTCCTACGTTCTTTTTTGATCTGTCAGTGTGTCGAGGGTGCATGTTATGTACTTGAAGTTACGGCTGTCCTATTCTCTTGGGAAGTTGCCCCAAAAATTCAGAACTGTGAATTACAAGATGAGTTAAGCTAATCTATGCTTCTTTATTTATTATCAACTCACAAAAACAAGGGACACCTGCAATCTCCAAAGATGCAAGCCTGACAAATAATCATGTTAAGAAGGTCATTTTCCTTGTAGTGTATGAAAGAGGACGGAACTCTAAAAGTTGTAAGCGCTTGAGATATCCTAGAAGTAGAACCCCTATTAGACCTATTTTTGATCAATTTGAGGAGGACAAGATCAGTTTGACATGGCTAAATGGGAACAAAAACTCTGGTAGCTGCCCACATAGATGGTATTTTGTGCAGGATCCCCTAAGAAGATTTGGTGAGCAATTAAGAAGGCTTAGGCCAAGCACTATGGTACATGGCATCCCTTCCCTATCCCTCATTTATAGGGAAGAGATATCACTCAAAAGGCAGCCTTACTATGGTGTCATTTTTCCCCTTCCCTATACGATACTGAGTATCTATATGAATAGTGTCAAACGGAAACTGAGTATCAGTATTTTTTTCCCAGTTTTTTTTTCCAATAGAAATATATATGTCTAGGTAAAAAAAGATATTTTTGAGTAAAAAAATATAATAGGTAAAAATGAGATATAATAGGTAAAAAAAGAGTTATAGTAAAAAAAAAGAGTGAAAAAAGAAAGTTTTAAGGTAAAACTTTAAAAACTAGAAACGGAAACTCAGTAACCGTGTAAAAAGCTACGAAAACTGAGTATCCGTATCAACTACTTTACGGATACTCAGTTTCCGTAAAGCAGGATTTTCTACGGAAACTGAGTTTCCGTGTGATTTCCCTTCCCTACAAGGTGGATCTGATCTGATCCACTTTGCCAAGTAGGGAAGGGATATCCCTACTCATGTAGGGATATGGGAGATCATAGTGGATGGATTTTTAGGTTTTTCCCTACATATGAGGGATAGGGTAGGGAAAATGCAACATTGCTAATAGGGGGTACCAAATTGTTTGGGGGTGTACCAATGCAAGGCTTGAGGATGTTTTGTCCTATACCAATATTGGTACACCCTCAAGCAATTTGGTACCCCTATTAGCAGCCATGGGAAAAGGGGCACCATAGTGCTTGGCCTTACATGATGTTTTTTTTTATCTCTCTGGATCCAACTCATCTGGATCTGACTGAAATCACTCGACTCATCTGAATCTAACTCAATATGTTTCATTTTTGAGTTAAATCTAACTCATTTGACTCATTTGCCTCAAAATATGTGCGTCAGTAACTTGGTCTCATAAATTAGGGACATTTTTCTGCCTAACTCAAATGGATGCGAGACGGGATCTAGAACTAATCAGTTAGCGAGTCTAAGCCGACTTAAAATACAAAATAATCACTCTTCCTTGTTTGTTTGCAGCTGACTCGGCATCTGGATCTGAGTCAACCCCTGACTCGGGCCAAGTCAACAGTCAGACCGTTTGTTTTCCATTTTGAGTCAGATCTGACTCGACCTCTGACTCAGACATAACCCCTGACTCGGACCCATTTGAGTTGGGTAACAAAATACCCTTGACTCATGGGACCAAACCACTGACTCACATATTTTTGAGTCAGATGAGTCAGATCTGACTCAAAACAAACATATCGAGCCAGATCCAAATGAGTCAGGTGATTTCATTCAGATCCAGATGACTCAGATTTAGACGACTCAGTGGAGTCAGGAGGAAACAAACATGGTGTTAGTCTGACATTTGACTCATGTCCAGTCAATAATTGATTCCGGACGCAATCAGATTAGCAGGGTAGAAGCGCCCCTCTACTAAAATTTCAAAAGCGAGCCTTGGTGTGTAATTATGGAAACATAAGGAGGTTAGTTTAGACAAGTTAGTATTTACTAGCTCCTCCGTATCAGAAACGTCGACCTGAGCTCTCTCTCCCTGCACATTTTTCATCTCTTTCCATGGGATTTTAACAACGATTCCCACTTCTTCTTCTGTTTTCGGCTCAAAGACTACGCATTTGGGAAAACCCAATCGTTTGCTGAAGATTCTGCACCTTGCTTACTTAGATTGGTAAGTAAATTGTAAGGTTTCTTCTCAATTTTTTTAAAATGTGTAACCTAATTTAGCTTAAATTGAGAAACCTTGAATGATAAAATTGGATAAATCAGAAAAAGGGGTTTTAAAAAGGTTTTAATTTTAATTTTTCTATCGAGGAACCAAGTTCACATTCTCCCACAACGAAATTGCTGAAATTTGTGGACAGCAGTCTTTGTGCAGGCGCGTAATTCAAGTGTTGCCACTTATGGGATGTGGTGAATGTGCAAGTGCTATGTGGCTATGTGCAATTCCAAGCTTCTGCCAGCGGCTAAAATGTGGAAGGCAGGGCCAGAAAAACAGTGTCATATAGCCGAAGCCGCTTCTAGACCTGGGTTTCTTTTTGATGATCTGTAGATATTGAGTTTAATCCGTGGAGGTGCTGCCTTTTGAAGATTTTGGTGAAAGTGCAAAGGGAGAGGCAAAGTTATGTTTGTTCTTTGAGATGTTTCGTGCATGTGCCCTGCGGCTATTTTCACTTGAAAATTTTGTTGAGAATCCACCGTGGACGGAGAATATGTGCAAATCTGTTAGAACTTAGCATATGCTATTAGTTATCTGTAAATATAGTGTTCACAAATCACAAAGAAGGAAGAATCAGTTGATGTCGTATGTATTAGGGGAGCTCACAGAGTCACAGTTCAATTTGCAGCAATTCTTTTTGGATGGAACCGCAGCGGCCTGTTTTGATCAAATCTGTTGGTGGATTTCCTTAGAAGGATACATGTGGCCTGAATAGACGCAAGCGTTTCAGGTAAGTGACCTGATAACTTTTTTTTTTTTTTTTAAAAGCCATGTACTGATCTTTATCTTTTAATTGGCTGCTGAATATCATCACAATCTCGAGATTCATCAATTTATTGTTTTGAGTTACACGCTGGTTCATTTGGTTTCGGGGTAAATTTTGAGTGACAGAAAAAACTTGCTGAACCAAATAGGCAGACCTCTTGAGCCTCAAGCTTTGCACTCAAAAATAGTTTGTCTACCAGACTTAATCCATTCAAATTATGTATGTAAATAATGTGAAATTCAAACTCATTTACAATCTGATAGTGGTTTATACATCTAGAGGTTGCGACCCACTGTTGTTTTGTGCAGCTAGTTACTAGATACATTGTATGAAAATCTGGTCATGACAGTCGTGTTATGAAAAGTTAGCGAGAAGTACCAGTAGTACCTTAGAAACAATACAAACTTTAACAGCTTATCTTGGGATTGTTTGATTTTTAAAAAAAACACACTTTCCCAAGTTTAAGAATCTGCAATTTGTTCTCAAAGAGTCCCTTTATAAGAATTACAGGACAAATATGTTACTTTTAGTTAGGTTTAGCTTCGGCTTCGTTCTTGCAAATTTTTTATTGCAGTCCACAGCAGTTATATTTCCTGTTAGCAGCAACTTGGATAGATGGATCTGCATTCCTTGAACTTGAAAGGACATAGACAACTTAGTGAGGTGCTACTCATAGTACAGGACATCACATTGTTTTCATTCTTGCTTCGTAGCTTCATTTTTGTAGTACATTTTTGTAGCAAATAGATAATTTCAAGTTATAATGCTTAGCGTTAATGGATGTGTTACTTTGTCCTCCACACCCAAGGTTAGAGTAATTACCTGCTGAATGTTAAATGTAATCTAGGTCTATGAAGTAAATGAAGAGTTAGGACTACATGATCCTGTACCTGACACTCCTTTTAATCATTTGTTCCTGGATAGCCGTGGGAATAATAAGCTGTTTCATTGAATACATTACACACATACATTTTCTACATGTTATTATTTGAAGAAGCAGGAAATGGACATTGTCCCTGTTCACCAAAAAGTAGAAGAAATATGATTGCTTATCTGGCCTCCAATTAACCTGCTTTCTAATGCCTATTGTGCGATGACCACTGAGGATATGTGCTTAATTTGATCCCAATTTTCGCCCACATTCTCTTTTAATCCGTCTGTGAGTCGACGGTGCAGGCTATATAGTTGTAATACTTGAAGTTGCAGCTGTCCTATTCTCTCGGGAAGTTTCCTCAACAATCCACAATTGCGAATTACAAGGTGAGTTAAGCTAATCAATGATCCTTCCTCCATTATCAACTCACATAAATTAGGCAAACCTGCAATCTCCAAGGATTGAAGCCTGACGAATAATCCTGTTGAGAAGGTCATTGTACTTGCTGTGTATGACATAGGACGGAACTCTAGATATTTCAAGCGCTTGAGATTTCCTAGAACCCCCATTAGACCCGTATGTGATAGATTTGAGGAGGACAAGACCAGCTTGACAAGGTTAGATGGGAACAAAACCTCCGGTAGTGGTCCCCGTAGACATAACTTGGTAAGCTTGGTATGCTGTGCAAACTGGGTTGCTATTTGTATATCTTGTCCGGATACAAGCTTAAGAGATCGAAGACTACTGACTTCTGCTATGGAATCAATGAAGTCTTTTCTAAATCGAAGTTGGCCACAAGTTGTTACGGAAATCTTTTTCAGCAGCTTCAATCTGTCCCACCTAACATCATTCATCCAAAACCCATAGGAAATGGATAAGGTTCTGAGATTTGGTAGATTTTCCATCCCCACATGACACTTTGATGGAACACTATGCTCTTCTGAGTACGCGAAGTCAAAGCCAAAGTCAACTTCAAGATGCCGCAGTCGATACAAACTCCAAATATTCCGCATGTATGTACACTTTCCTTTTATTATTAGAGTTTGTAAATTGACAAGTTCACCAACGTATTCCAGAATCTTCACGTTACATTGGGCGTTAAAACTGAAGTACTTGAGATGTTGAAGTTTTCTGATTGCTTCAAGAATGGTCAAATCAAACCAGCAGCCCTGTATATCCAGCACTGTTAGCAATTTGGAATGACTGAATATACCTGTTAAGTAAGAGGATGTTTGTTGGAAACTGTTGTGGAACATCAAAGTACGAGCGCAACGAAGTAGATGAAGGTACTCAAGAGCTTCGTCATTAAAAGCCCCGTAAAAACTGAGTCGACGTGCATTGGTTACTGTTGATAAGTTGATGATACTTTGATTAACTTGAAGAAAACGAAGTTTTTCAGATTTTGCATTGGCTAGATCACGAAGTAGATCATGGATGCGACAGGTTTTTACTCTTCCATCATGCCTGCATCTCTCAATCTTAATCAGGCTTCTGTGGATCATCTCTTCCAAGTAATCTTCTGCAGTGTCTTCCAATGTTTTGTCCCCTTCCCTTCGTACAAACCCCTCTGCGACCCATAAATGAAACAACCTAGATGCGCTTATCTCATGATCCTCGGGAAAAAGACCAATAATCATAAAGCACGGCTTCAAGTAGTAAGGCATGTCGTAGTAACTGAAGGCCAAGATTCCAGAGCATAAGTAGGACTTCTCACCATGCGTTAACTCCCAGTTTACACTATCATGTACTTTAGACCATGCCGCTAGTGTCTTGTCTTTGATCAATAAAAGCCCTCCCAAAACCACAACTCCCAAAGGTAAACCGCAGCACTTATCCACCATCTTCTTTCCCAGGTCAACAAACTCCGGAGGGCACCCTCCTCCCGAAGGAAAGGTTTTTTTCTGAAAAAGCTCCCAACTCTCCTCATTGTTAAGAAGTCGCAATATATGGATATTATTGTGCGAGGGATCAGCGAGCCTAGCAACTTCTAAATTGCGAGTGGTTAGCAATATTCTGCACCCATTATTTGTTTCCGGAAAAGCGGGTTCAAGATGTTGCCAAGTATCAGTACGCCAGACATCATCCAACACGATCAGGTACCTGTGACGACGTTCCTGCAAGTATTTGTAAAGCATCGTCCTCAACACCCCCTCATCCCTTTCATCCTTTCAGTAATCGTTGTCCATTGTAACTTGTATTATAATGCTACATAGGAGATCTACCACTCTAGACTCGTGAGAAACATAAACCCAAGCAGAGATATCGAAGTATCGTTCAGTATCCGTTGTCTTATAGATTTTTGTTGCGACAGTAGTTTTACCCAAGCCACCCATCCCAACGATGGAGACCACCATGCGTTGTTGTTTGTTATGACCTTCTGAAGAAGATGATGATTCTGGCGGCATAAGTAGCGATGTCACCTGTTTGATGCTATCTACCATCCCAACCACATTTAACTCCTCAACAACAGGACGTCTCTTTATCCTTCGGTGGGGGTACGAGTACTCATCATCCTCATCAAGAGGACAACTAGTCGAAGCATGTTGACGACCTGAGGGATATTTAGCTCGGTTGGTTGATATTTTGTCAGACTTCTTGTTGATGGCGATAATTTGACGTTTAAACTCATGCAGACCCGGCAGCCCACGAATCCTCAATATGAACCTTTTGAAGGTTTTCATTTTACGAAATCGAACGGAACTCATACGCCTTCGATGCTGGTGTACCTGGAAGACAAAATCATCTATGATATCCTCGGCATCGTGGGTTAGATCTATTATTTGTTGTATCTCTGGATCATCATCGATCGTATGCCTCGCATCTGCCTCATGAAGGTATTTACGCATCCATGGTAGTTCTCCCTTTAGATGCTCTATTTCTTCTTCCAGTCCTCCGAGTAGAGTTGCCTCTTTTTTTATCATGCTTATCAGGATGTCTAATTTGTTTAGAAGATATGTAGTACCAGCTTCAGCCATTCTCCCAATCAGCTAATTTTTTTTATAAGAAGTAGAAACGAGAACTTAAAACTTCTTCACAATTCATTCATGAATGGGAAAAATTTTTATAGGCCAAAGATGCTGCAAGTTTGTAAGAAGTAGATAAGAAATTTCAATGAAATTAAGAGAAAAGGGCTAGGGTACAGGTAAGTCAACATCAGAAGAACCTACAGGAGAAAGTGGAAGAAGAGATGTGTAAATTGTCAAAGGAAATAGCGAGGAAGGGCTTAAGAAATAGCGGTACAAGAACTAGTGGACTGGAGAGGAAGGGAGGTTATCCTGTTGAGCTTGTATTACAATTTCTAAAGTGGAGTTTAGACGAATTAAAACTTTTGTCTACACCGGATTCAAAATCGCTTAAAGCAGTTTTTCTTTGGGGAATTCATCACATCATCTAATTTACTATGCACCTTTAAAATTTCATGACAATTTTTTTTTGAAGGAACAACACAATGCAAATTACAGTATCGTGGATACCACATTAGGCAGTTTACATACGCACTTAAAAAAAAACACTGCATGGATTGCAGTATCCGTGTAGGCAAGGTGAAGAAGTTTCATCAAAAAAATACCACATGAGGTGGAAATATGCGAACCAAACTCTTTTATAAGTCTATTCGTTTGAAAGAGTGGCCTACATTGAAGACTTAGAAGCTGAATGCCAGATTACCAGCCCCCTGGAAGAAAAAAAGTATGAAGTAAGGGAAAGTAGTGCACCGTGTCATAGGGGCACCCACACAGAACGCGTGTGCAATGCGTACATGTCTCCTGTCTTGTGATTTCCATCCGGACACAACGAGTTGCCACAAAGAAGAAAAATAAGCAAAAAAAGAAAAGGGAAATAGCTGGTAACATACTTCCAACATAGCTCTTTCAAAAAGAAAAAGGAAAAAAAAAAAATTACTCAAAGAGTGCATCCCATTTGTTATGGATTGAACTTGCAAAGTTCAGATGCACCCTCTTCCCAGCGGCACTAGCCCAAAATAAAATCGAAGATTTCACTTCATTTCCTAAATCTATATCAGTCTTGAAAGTATAGTTCTTCTCAAGAGTTCTACAATTTCTTTCTTTTCACAAAGTAGAAATCACGTAATAGAACATTTAATTTTTGTCTGCTTCATTTGGGATGAGATTCCAAATGAAGAGTTACCTAAGTTGGAGAAATTTAAATGCTTTATTCTGGCGATGTTATCGATTAATACTATATGTTGGAAAACAATTAATAGAAAATTGATTTTTAAAGTTTTTAAGAAAAATAATAACTTATTGTTTTCTTTTGTGAATGAAACTTTTTAGTCCCACATCGGGGAGTTACTCTTTTTAAGTTGTATTTTTTCATTATATAAACAAATTTTCTACTTTTGTAAAATACATGGGAAAGGAGTTTCTCTATATTTTAGAGAGACCCCCAAAGGGAAAATATTTTTATTGTTTTCGTAAGTGTTCACGATTTTCCTTAAAGTTTTTTTTTTCCGGAGTTGCCAAGCTCAAGTTGAGCATCTACTACATATGCTAGTAGTAGGTGTAGTAGGGTGTTTTATCCTGGAGATATCCGTCCTGTGAGGGCTATAGCATCACTCTTGAGTGTAGCCGGGCGCTAATGTCTTAAGGACATCGTGTTGTACACGTGACTCACTCTGTTTTTCCAAAGTTTTGCCTTGTTGCTGTTGCAGAGATCTGAGGAGCTTGTCCGTTTCGTCAAATCGATCACTTCCATTATAAAGGAGATAAGTATCAACAACTTTTGTTTATTTGATTTTTTCCTTGTTTTTGATTATTGCACCCAACAATCTTAAGACATTAGAGTTTGTAATAATCATGAATGTTAATTGTGGAGTGAAAAACAAAAAAACGAATTTTTGGTCAGCTATAGAGTTTCGAATTTTTCTCTTAACCTAGAAGGAATTTCGATGAATCCTTTTGACCTAATGTAGTAGCCATCTTAGGAATTTCGATGAACCCTCACATTGAATGAAGTTTTCATGTTCCGAGCATATGCAAGAATCTTGTATCTTGTTCAGTTGTAGATGGTAAAAGATTTAAGATTTTAATTGAATCTAGAAAACTTGTTGTAACTAAGGGCACTGATTTTTTAGGCAACGGTTATAAGACTTAGGGTCTATATAAGCTTAACGAAGAAAAATGATGAAGTGAACATAGTTGTTTATTGTGATTTCTTTTGATGAATATTTTGCATGGTAGACTTAGAATCGTTAATTTATAAGTCAATGCATAAACTGGCTAGCGTCAGGCTGCGTACCCAAATTTAGTTTGGATATTGAACTCAAAAGTGAAATATGTGTAGAATCAAAATATGCTATAAAACCTTTTAGCAAAATTGTTCAGAGTAATTCTAAGCCCTTAGAATTATTTTAGTTAGACCTAGTTGACATGAAATCAACCCAAACTAAGGTGGTTTATAACTTTCATTGGTCATTGTACGAGGTACTATATATCTTCTATACTTGCTTAGGGGTAAGGATGATTCCTTAGAAGCCTTAAGAGTATAAACTTGAATTTGAAAGCGAAGTATATGTTACCACTAAAAGGGTTAGGTCTGAACGTGGTGGCAAGTACGAAATTCATATAGGAGAACTTACTTGCTAAATGGCATTATTCATGAGATCGCTCCTCCTTATTCATCGTAGTCTAATGGAAAGGAGATGATTTATGCCATGTTGATTAAAGGATTAACCGCCAACTTGTGGGGGGAGGTCGTCCTCTAATTTTGTTATATCCTGAATAGAGTAACCTTTAAAGGATTAGATAAAACTCCATATGATTATGGAAAGATAGACAACCTTTTTATGCATACGTCAAAGTGTGGGGGTGTTTAGATAAGTTTTCATGAGTACCCTACTACATGTAGTTTTTTGGTTGTGAGTTCTGCTTTTTCTGACTTTAGTGTGAATACTTTTATGGAGTCTAGGGATGTTGAGTTCTTTGAACATGTTTATTTCGAAACCTGTCTCTTCGTAGGGATGTGTTGTTGATCCCCTAGATGTCTTTTCAACTAGTCAGAACCAGACTTGGGATCTTGATAGTTTACTTCCAGGAAGTAAGACCATATGATATAAATGAGTCTTTAAGAGAAAACATAAGGTAGATGAAACTGTGGAAAAATATGAGGCTAGGTTGGTAGCTAAAGGCTATAAACTAAAAGAAGGTGTAGATTATCTTGATTCATATTCACCTGTGATGAGAATTATTCCGTTGAGATGCTAATTGTATTGCTGTCATACACGACTTAGAGATACATCAGATGGATGTTAAGAAAGCTTTCCTAAACCGTGAATTAGATAAAGAAATCTACTTAGACCAACCTGTGGACTTTATGGTGAAAGGTTGTGAAGAAAAAGTTTGTAAACTTAACAAATTTTTGTATGGTTTGAAATAAGCACATAAACAGTAACATGGAAAATTGATCATGTGATAATGAGTAGTGGATTTAAGTTAATGAATCTGACAAGTGTATTTATAGTAAACTTGTTAAGGATGCATGTGTGATTGTATGCTTGTATGTTGATGATATGCTTATACTTGATACAAACATGCGCTGAATGAGAACGTTGACTTGAAATACTTAGGTCATGTTTATGTACGGATGAAGATTAGAAGATAATCTAAAATTTATAGTCTTAGTCATTCTCATTATGTTGAATTTGTGCATAAGAGATACAGTCAGTATGATTGTAAGCCTGCTTGTACTCCGTACGATTCTTCTTGTAGACTCAAGAAAAATAAGGGTAATGAAGTATCTTAACTTGAATACTCAAGAGTTATAGGATGTCTGATAAATTTAATGAACTGTAAGAGTCCAAACATTGCATATATTGTGAGTAAGTTAAGTAGATATACTTGTAGTCCAGAGCAAGAGCATTGGGATGCACTTGGTAGAGTATTATGGTACCTAAAATACTCTATTACTTTTTGTTTGATTTATGAAAGGTAAGAAGGGGAGGGCCGGACCTTAACAATTTTTTTTGATCAAATGGAATCCTTAAAAGTCACAATGTGATTTTATTCTTGTCAAGGGAAGAGGTGCCTGTGAAATCAAGCACGGTGTCAATTAGGGGGAGGGCCAGACCTGAATAGATAACCAATTCTTAATAATAGTTACCACCAGTAAAAGAATTAGCATATCAAGACGATCTGCAATGCATGAGAGACCCGACTAAATCAGTCATAAACCAAATACATTCACGGACTAAGTGGCTAACTTTACCATTGTTTATAATGTACCATGAAAATTTGTACCGGCTAAGTGGCAAGCCAGAGACAAATATAGGCACTTGTCCCAAATTTACCCATAAGTTGGAAGGGCTAAAAAAAATTCCACACTTATTTTCCGAGCTAACATTCTAGAAATCTTTCCTTGTATGTCATGTCTTGTCGATGATGTCCCTAACAACACATTTCTCTTTCACTTGCTCACATGCAAATAGCATAGCCATACCCATACAGTCGATTTTACTGCAAAATAGTCAACTGTGCAAATATATGCAATCAATGTTTTTTAGATATTTCTTTTTTGAAGCATATACAAATATTGATATAGAAGTAACAGAACTAACGTTATACTCCGAGTATTCCCATTTATTGCCTATTTGAATTGAATAATAACTACCACAAAGTTAACACCGCCATCTGAAGATATATACACCGAGTATCAATGTATTTGTGGTCAGATACTTTGTTTAATTCTTTCTCTGTAGTAACTTTTAAATGTTAATTAATTTTCTTTCAGAAAAAAAAATAGAAAAAAAATATGTTATCGTAACATTAACATAGATGTAAAATGGTTGAATTTTCAATTTTACCTCATCTTTTTCCTCCCATTCATGTCATCTGTTTTTAAAAGCCTCTTTTTTGCAAAGAATGTGTGTTTGCATGTAGCTGCTTCCCATCTTTCTTAGATTTCATATTCATGCCATTTTGTTTACATCTTTTCCTGTTCAATGCAATTACGTTACTCTATGGTAAAACCAGGGTACCTAGCAGCACGCCAATTTAATACGTAACCTCCATTTCCTTCGATTACTACATATTTTAGTAAATCAATTTAAAGTCCATTGAAAAATTCATGTTGAGTACAAATTAGTACTCCCTCCATACCTATTATATAGGAGGAATTTTAATTTTTGCTTGTCCCACTAAAAAAAAAGACACAGCTAGGAGTAACCAAGTAGAATCCCCAGAAATAGGATTGGTGAAGCATCCAGGTGCAGGTCATATCTTTGAAAGTAGCTTACATAACAGCCAGGCTAGTCTCGCTGACGAAGAAGATTTTGAAGATATAGGGGGTTTCAGTGTTCGTAAATCACATGCATCTTTATACAAACAAATATGGTTGAAATATGGGCATATCGCTTCCAGCCATGTTCTGACGGCATCATCCTATTTGCTCCAAGTTATGGCAGTAGGTGATATAATGGATTCTCTTTTGGAGATGAGCCGCTGTCAATTCGTTGAGGTATCCTCTGAAATGATTGGTTTGTGGGAAGGTAGGATAAAGACGGCTGAGAATCTTCAATTTAACATTGAGTGGCTCCGAAAACACTTTGACGGCGTGAAACAGGGTTTTGATGAGATGCAGAAATTGAAGACCACACTACAGGAGGATGTTCAGCCTATAAAAGCTGCCACGGCACGAGTAACTGCAGCAGAGGATGAGTTGAAGAAGGTGCAGGCACAACTAACCATGGCCAAGGCTGAGTTAAACGAGAAGATATCCGCCTCAGCTAGTAGAGCTGGTCCCTTGACTATCTCAGAGTCAGAGTTTGAAATGTACTTAGAGAAAGGTGATACCCTTCTGTTTGATGGAATGTTTTAGAATTGGGAGTATTTGAACATCTAAATTCTGCTAGGTGTTATACAGTTTTCTCTAAAACATGTATATATAGATCTTTCGTTTTAACAGTTTTGGTGTTAATAATCCACGGATCTTATTCATTGTCCAATATATTTTTCCATGTACTTTTCAATAATTAGAAAACATAAATTGTCATAGCAGGCCTTTGATTGGCAAAAACATAAAGTAATCGTAGGCTAAATATATAAATATCACCATGACCGTTAGACGGCGTTTACATGGATGTTTTTCTTCTCTTTATGTCACTTTATTCATGGACTCGCGCTTGCATACACTGACGTCATTGCCTTGCTTAAAACTTAATCACACTGAATCCAGAGACTCGTCCATCCGAATGGTCTGCAGTCGAGAGCCGAATAATCGAGTTGAGTGTGAGGGTCACCTAGGCAACCCTCTTGATTGTATAAGAAGATGTCTTGTCCTTGGAATACAAAATTATAACCACCATTTTCATGGATGGCCGAGCATCCACAGTCACTGTATCTTTCGTACTGACCGTTCCTGCATCCAGGTCCACTCCAAACCTCCATAAAGCTCGCATCTACAACTTCTGTCACTAAGGTTGCAAACACCACAAATGTGATCAAAACAAAAACCAAGTTCAAATTTTTACTTAGTGCCATTGGCAAAAAAATCATGTGAATTGTTTAATAACAAAGAACAGCAAAGATTTGAGTTTATTATTCCTCAGGTTATATCTTTATATGCAGGCTATGTAGCTAGTCGTTATCCTTCGGACCGATTACATTTATAGGAAAATTCACATGGTTCTCCATAGGTCACCACGATTAACAATGAAATTGATTTTGTAATTGTCATTAAGTTTTGGAAAGATTTCACTGTAATTGCAATTAAGTTTTGGAACGATTTGGAAAGAAAAGATTCTGTTCGGTCGAGAAGAAAACTCAAAGAAAAAGTGAAACAATCTAAACCTCTTGGAATCCAATGTGGCAATGTGTAATGTAGCATATTAGTATATTCGAACAGTGCCGACCTACATGAAATGGTCAGCAGGTATTTTTTCTGAATGGTATTCTTATTGGAGCCGACTCAGCTGGGAGTAACCTAGTAGACTCCACCGAAGTAGGATTGCGGACTTAATTCAATTACATAGATGTTTGGTGTGCACGATTCAGGAAACAAAAATGGTGCACATGTCTTCTTGGTTTGTTCGACAACTTTGGTATAACTCGGATCTGGATTGGAGATTTCTTCCTTCTCAAGGAACAGTTGGCAATAGTGGGGGATTGTTAACCATTTGGGATAACTCAAGGTTGGAATTGTTGGACGAGAGAAGCGGGCTCAATACTTTATCAATCCTGTTGAAGTGTAGAGCAACGGGTTTTTCTTTTGTTCTCTCTAATGTATATTCGCCTTGTGAGTTTACACAACGGGAGGCGTTTTGGGTGGATCCGAGTGGTGTTAGGCAGCGGAAAGAAGCAGCTTGGTGTATTGTTGGGGATTTAAATGCAGTTCGAAGCAACTTGGAACGAAAAAGGGGGGGAGCTGATGAGAGAAATATGCAATTCCTAAATGACTTCATCTCTGATTTGGAGTTGGTAGATTTGCCATTAAATGGGGGAGCCTTTACGTGGAGTGATATGCAATCGAATCCTTTACTTTGCAAGCTTGATAGGTGTTTGTTTGACAATGCTTTTGATTTACACTTCAGTAGGGCTACGCAAACAGCCTTGGTAAGAACATGTTCGGATCATAATCCGTTGTTGATAGAACTTGCTCCGGATGTGATTCACAGATCTTCTTTTAATATCGAACATTACTGGTTCAAGCATAAGGACTTTGTAAAGAATGTTGAAACTTGGTGGAGGGAGTTGCAGTTCAATGGTACGCCAAGTTATGTCTTGTTCAGGAAACTTCAAAACCTGAAATTCTTTTTGAAGCAGTGGAGTAGGGAGACGTTTGGGGATTTGAAGAAAAAAGAAGAGGTCTTACTGGAAAACATAAAGAGGCTCAATTTGCAGGAGGAAGAAGGGGCTTTATCGGAGGCTGAGTTTCTGGAAAGAGCAGGCGATGAGGTGAAGTTAGGAGATGTAAAAGTGGAGAGAGCAAGAATGGCTTTTCAAAGGGCGAAGGTGCAGGGTTTTGTTGAAGGTGATAAAAATACTGGTTTCTTTCATAGAATGGCTAATGAGAAAAACAAAAGATGTACTATAACTAAGTTGGAGGTGGATGGGGTAGACGGTGTTAATCAAGATGCAATAAAAGAGGAACTTCACAGTTATTATTCAGGTCTTTTTACGTCTACTCACTCTGTTTTTCCAAGTTTTGATAACTTACACTTTCCTCAGATTGATGCTACACGGAACCAGTGGCTGGAAAGGCCGTTCGAAGAGGAGGAGGTACATGGGGTAATTAAGAGATTTGGAAACAATAAGGCGCCAGGCCCTGATGGATATACAATGGAGTTTTATAAACTTTGTTGGCATGTTTTGAAGGATGACGTAATGTTAGCGTTATAGGAATTCTTTGAGAAAGGAGTAGCAGATTGGAGGTTGAATGTTTCCTTTCTTAAGCTGATCCCGAAGAAAGAAGACTCTTCAACTACCAAGGACTTCAGGCCGATAAGCTTAATAAGCAGTTTTTACAAAATTGTTTCAAAAGTTTTGGCGGAAAGATTAAAGGTAGTCATGCCTAATCTTGTTTCTCATTCTCAAGGTGCGTTTCTCAAAGATAAGCAGATATTGGAAGGAGTTCTTGTTGCCAATGAGTGCATTGATAGTAGGCTAAGACAAGGCAAAACAGGTATTTTATGCAAGGTTGATATGGAAAAGGTGTTTGCTAATGCTAATTGGTTTACTATTCTTAAGAAGCATGGTTTTGGAGATAAATGGGTAAAGTGGATTCAAAAGGAGTCTTTTAAAAGTAAGTTTCCTAGACTTTTTAAAATCAGTTTACAGAAACAGTTTACTATTGAGGAAGTTATAGGTACGGCTTGGTCTTTATCTTTTAGCAGGGAGTTAAATCCAGCAGAAATAATAGATTATTTGGAGTTAAGAGATGCATTGAACTCGGTTACTTTACAGGAGGGGGAGTAGGATTATTTAGAAGGATATTTTTCGCCTAAGATTTTGTATACTAAACTCTTTAGGGGGATGTAAAATGAGAGTTTGCAGGTTTATTAGAGGTGAAACATATTCCACCGAAGGTAATCTTTCTTTGTTGGGCTGGTTTGCGTAACTCTATTCCTACTAGAGTAATGCTGGAGCATAGAGGCATGCAGATTTCTGGTAATTTATGCCCTCTTTGTAATACTGAGCCAGAGTCACTTTATCACCTATTCATTCATTGTCAGTGGTTGGTGGAGATTTGGAATTACTTTATTCATTCATGTAGGATTAGTTGGGTGAAGCCAAACTCTTTTGCTACTCTTTTACAATATTGTCTTTCTTTCAATTTTCACGATATAAGGAAGGACTTTTGGAAGTTAGTCCTTTTTGCTGTTTTGTGGGAAATTTGGAAAGAGAGGAATGCGAGAATACATGGGAAGAGGCCGAAAACGAAGGAGGAGTTTAAAACACTGGTTAAACAAACCGTTCATCTTTGGTCGTGTAATTTGAAGATCTTCAATCATTACTCTTTGAATCAGGTGTTATTTCAATGGGAGACAATTTTGGGAGTGTAATTGGTAGTAAGGAGTGTTTTTCTGGCTTTACTAGATCTTTGATCTAGCCTTGTATATTGTATATTATTTTTTCTTTCAATCTATCCTTACCATTTCTAAAAAAAAAGTAGGATTGCGGAAGATGAGTCGAAGAAGGTGCAGGCACAATTAAAAGAGGGGATATCTTCCTTAGCTAGTAGAGTTAGTCCCTTGACAATGTCAGAGTCAAAGCGAAATGTACTTGGAGAAAGGTGATACTCTTTCTATTCGAAATGTATGACAAGTGAGGTCTATCGACCTCGCTTGATTTTGAATTTGATGAAGTTAGGCTTTTCGGTAATTTACGAGCCTATGGGGGCAAATAAACATAATAAAACTATCTGTAAATTAATTGAAGTAATTTATAACTTGATGGAACAAAATGATTCTATCTATGTGCACCCCTCTTAACCCGGGGTGTAAATTCCTCTTTTTGTTATTGGTTCTTAATTAACCCTAGTTACTATGTTTTCAATTCTTACATTTTTACTGGAAACTTTATACACGTGGAATTGGATACACATAAACTGAGCCTTGGTACTGCAATCTTGATTAATGCACTCTTTCATGGCATCCAACGATCCAAGTTTATCCTTAGCCATATATTCTCGCGTCTCTCTAAATTTGTCTCTGAAATCATCTGCAATCAAGTTATTTTTCTTCTTTTCTTATAAGAAATAAATAAATAATCAAAGTTGTACATTAAAGCTTCATCAGGAAGGGCTTCAACTTAAAGACCTTGATTGATTATTGCCTGATCATTTCTTTTGGGAAATAATATTTTTGGGAAATAATCTCTAAGCATAAATGATTTTCTTGTTTGCTTTTCTTTTAGTACTTCTATTTTGTTTAAAGAAGGAATCTTGAAAAACAAAGTTTAATGGCAGTATCCTCCACAAATTCTTTCACTTCCATTAAAATTTAACTTCTCTCATATATGATCAACTTCCTCAACAATTGAAATATATGAAATCATGGCTTACACCCCTTATGCGTATTAAAAACAATTTGATCAGCACTTATGCAAAGAAATTTAAAGTCCCTTAATAGTATAATCTTTACAATTGCTTCTTCTTCAAAGTCTCATCACCAATAACAAAATCAACGATGATACAGAAATTTCCACTACTCCAATATAGAAGATCCAAGCAAGTGAGTCTCTTATTATTTAATCTGCTTTCTTATTGATGATAAGAATATTTTTGTTTTTTAATTTCGAGAAGATGACTTCACCAATTCCCCATGTATTTATTTTCAAACTATAAAAGATTATAAAAAAAAACCGAACAAAAACTAGGGTTAAGTGGGAACCAATAATAAAGGGAGGAATGTGCACCGGAGGTTAAGAGGATGTGCACATAGATGGACTCGAACAAATTGCATCAAATACATAAAGAAGGGGGATTTTGTATTTCCCCTCAAAATAAATAGCTATTTTGCGTTACCCTCTTTTTATATCGGTGAAACCCCCTATCCATAATAACAGCCGTTATCTCCTAATTAATAGTGCACGTTTAATGCACGCGTGTGCCATTAAAAATGTTAAATATTTAAAACCCGGAAATACCTTCCGATCTGACGGTCCCAGTTAAACAAGTTTGAGTTGTAGAAAGCGATTGAATCTCCATCGATACGTACGACAAACACGGAAGATAAATCCCTCTCTCTCTTCTTCATCCCAAGTCCTGACCAAATAAATTATGGTTTTCTGATTCCCCTATTTCTTCCTCTGAAACTCAATCTTAACTCTGAAAGACAGTGTTTGGAATGTTTCTTCTTATATCATGAATAAGATGATCAATCAAGGAATCAGTCGGGAACGCATTGTATTTTAATGGAGTTTTGAGTATATGGAGATTGATGCACAACTTGTGCAGCGAATCAGTCAAGAAATGGATGGTGATTTCAATGATTATGATAATGAACAGAGAGTATTGTGAATGTTTTGAGTATTATTGTGGTTGTTTGAGGACTCAAAATTGCCGGGAAGGAGCTGTAAAAGAACAAACCCAGGTGCTTCAAAACCTCATCCGTCTTGCACAACACCTGTTTGTACAAATTACCAGGAGAAAGATGGTATTTTGAAGAGTTTTGGCATATCAAATTGAAAGGAAATGATCGTTATCAAGAGGACGAAAGCCAAGGGCAAAATCACCGGAGGGTGATGACCATGAACTGTTACCTCCATCGTCCATTAAAAAAGAACCTAAACTTACATGTTACTTTGAACAACTACAAAAAATGGAAGGAGTAGAAGAAGAAGAATCAACAAGAAAAAAGGAAAACAGTGAGTAATCGAAAACATTACTGTTTTAGGGTTGTATTGCATTTGTGCTGTAATGATGTACAGGGGTAAGGTGTTTATATGTTAATGTAAGTGGAGATGACAAACAAAAAGGGACCATTAATTTCTAGTCCGTCAAAGACTAAAAGCAAGTCTTTTTATCTTACCACGGACAGTCTTTTATTTCCAAAAGTTCATCTTTGAATTTTCTTTACAGTATATCACATGGCAATATCTCATTTTTCAATATAGTATGATTTTACAGAGACTACTGAATGAGGAATTGGAATTGCTTTTTTCAAAATCCAAAACTGGGATTGTGTATTTCGTTTATTTATGGGTTTGTTTTAACCTGGTCGAATTTCTGTGTTTTTTTTTTCTCATCTTCAAAGACATTCAGTTGCAAAGAAATGTCGGAGAAGACGACGGAGATGATGAAGAAGAAGAGAGATCTCTCACACTACAATCCAACCACGTGTCTCTATTTTTTAGGCGGAAAGTTATTTCTGAATTTTCAAAAATTATTATTTCTTAATGACACACGTGTGCATTACACGTGCACTGTTAATAGGGAGATAACAGCTGTTATAACAGATAGGGGGTTTCACCGATTATGGATTTAAAAAGGGGTAACGCAAAATAACTATTTATTTTGAGGGGGAAATGCAAAATCCCCCGTAAAGAATTATATAAATTACTATCTGTAAATTAATTGATGTAATTTATAACTTGATCTTTGCTTAAAAAATGATACAAATTCAATTAAAATGTAAAAAACAAATCGAGCTTAACCGCCCATGAGGTAGAACTTTTACTATAATAATTTGCCCCAACTTGAGAAAAATTCTTGCTCCATCGTTGGCGTCAGCTGACAGATATGGCCACATTATAGCTTGGGGGATGACTCAGAGTGATTTGGGCTTAACAAGCAAAATGCACTGCCATAATGCTCGGCCTTATTTGGTTGTACCGGTAGCCTGTAAGTTGTATATTTACAGCTAACTAAAAAAAATATAGCACTCGACACATACTCTTCTTTTTCTTTTCACCACCACAAGTTTGATTAGCTCAGAGAGTTAGACAACTTAAACTCCATCTCTCTCTGTCTCTTTGTCTCTCCACTTGTTGATATCCACTCAAAATCTCTTTCAGGTATCTCTCTCTTACAATGAGTCTTCATCTTTTTCGTGTGAAATGAATGGAGGGGAAGAAAAAACGCATTTTAATGAGTGTCTCGGTGATTGTTTTGTTGCAATTTTGGGATTTTGATTCTTGATTTTCATCTAAGACTAGAAAAATACTTTGATCTGACTCGTGGGGGTTTCAACATTATATCTGTTTTATCTCTGTTTTATCAGGCTAATTAATCTTTGAAATTTGTGAAACTTCATCTCTTGATTTAGAAAATTGATTCATTGGGGTCGATATCAGCGATGTTGCTTTGATGGATCACACATTTGGGAAACTACCAGATCATCTATTGATTGAAATATTTGTCCGTGTGCCGGTGTCACAATGGGTTCATATAGCATGTGTTAAGCAACATTGGGCAAATCTTTTCGGAGGCGAGTGTCTATGGAAATGTGCTCTTTTGAAGACATGGCCTTTAGCTGATCAAGGGGATCGATGGCCTGGTCCTATTCCTCGAGGATCGAGTAAGAGGTAGAATTTCATTCATACCTGAACATAATTAGTATACGAATTGTATGTGATAATTCCTAAGTGAATATATTGAAATGGTTCCTATATATATGGTCGATCAACTGTCTGTGGCTTGAGGGAAATTAATCATGACTGCCGTCCATCCTAAATTTTCAATTTTTTTGTTCAATGGATGGTTTTAAGATGAGTAATTAGCCTAACCATGTCGTAGTTTTGCATTTTAGCTTTTACTAATCATATACATATATATATGTAAGTATTTTGCTATGCTCGCTATCCGTGTCCCCTTTTTCTGATTTTTTTAAGTTGCCGTGTCAAGGTAACGTAGTGGACACGACACACCGACACCGCGTCCGTGTCTTTGTAACACAGCATTTTACTTATGTACATTACAGGAGGTATGAAGCTTTGTACGTTAGCAAACACATAATTGGATTTGTTGGTGAGATTGATGAGATTATGGGGCATACTTATTTGTTTCTGAAAGAACAGCTTGAGCTTTCAGTAATGCCTCCTGCTTCAGGATTTCTTCACGGAACCATAATTGGTACGTTCTCAACTCGTGCTTCCGTGTTTTCATATTGGGTGCACAATGCGTTTTCTTGGTAGGCTAGAAGTTTGAATTTGATACAAAGAAAATTAGAACATCATGTGTTACAGTGGATACATGAAGTGCTATAGTTCAGTTTGTACTCTTTAAGATCTTGTAGTTGTTTTGCTTAAGACCTCAATAACAATTCAGAAGCATGATTTTAATTGCAAAGATTCTCTCACTTTTAGTAAAGATATCTGAATGTTTATGGTTCGACTTTCCTTCTGCAGATCAGTTCATTGCTTGTGGCAAATCAAGGGATAAAGCACATGAGTTTGCTTCACAAATCTGGCTAGCAGTTATTGACAATTTGGATGACAGTGAGCAAACGTTTCTTTTACTTAGGTGTCTTGCTCAGGAGGGAGATGTAAGATTCTTCTATTCAGAAAAAATCTAGATATATTTCTTGTTTCACTCCTTAAGCCAAACTAATAATGTATTCCCTTTTTCCCTGCAATTGATCTGCAGGTTTTTCTTCCATACCCGTACTCGCGATCGTTCAAAGTTCAATGGAGGGTATTTGAGAAGCTTTTTACAGATTTTCGAGATTGCTTCGATGGAATGGATTACTACGACATATTGGCATGTGCTAAGTTAAGGTTTCAGCCAATCCCATCTGCTTGGTTAGGTTACTGAACATTTTACATTTTGTGCATAACTGTTGATAAAGAACTCATCTGTAAGTATGCAAGTGTATGATAAATACTGTATGGTTATGATGTAATTGTATATAGTCAGGTGCCTTGTAAACACTAAACAGTTGCCGAGTTTGCTTGTTTCTTTCCTAAAATTTGGAATTACGAACAGTAAAAAACGTTGAGGGTGGGATAAGGGAGCGCAAGTTCAGTGGCTTAGGATCTGTCGGGGGAAGTATAATAATTTAAGGAATACTTTTCTGGGATATAATAATTGACTCTTTTTTTTTGATGCAAAATAAATAAATAAATAAAATAATTGACTTGTTTTTGGAAATTCACCGATTATAGAAAGAAGTTATATATATATATATATATATATATTCACGTCCCTGTATAACTAAAATACAAACCCAAAATCCTTTCATCTATTTCTCTGGGAATCTCTCATCAAAGTTTGAAGTATGACGAATGCCAAGAAAATGAGACACAGAGGAGCGTTACAAACTCCGGTAGTAACAGATGAAGAAGAAAAAAGAATCATGCCGATCCTTCCAGATGACATCATTGCCAACATACTTTTGACGTTACCTGTAAAATCGATATGCAGATTCAGGTGCGTCTGCAAATACTGGTTCCATAAGTTGTTTAAAGACCCTAATTTTATTAAAAGTCGTCGTAAACACAACTTTGAAAGCAAAGAAGTATTGCTTTTTCAGTATTAGAAGAACGCGATGCCGATGAGCAGTATGAATTTAATATGTATAATATCACAAAATCCTCAGTATTTGAAGATGACTACTATGAGTGAGTTAAGATAGATTCTCCATTCAAATCTCAGGTAGTTGATGATACAAGTCTAGAAAGGATTGACATTCTTAGTTCTTGTAATGGTTTGATAATGATGAAAGACTACTTTGTCGATGATAGTCTTTGCCTTTGGAACCCATCTACTAGAGAGATTATGGAAATAGTAATTCCAGAAATAAAATATGGACAACCGGAAAGACGCAACGTAAGCAGTTTTACATATGGATTTGGTTATGAACGGGATACCGATGATTACAAAATCGTCAAAGCTACTTGCTACGGTAGTAATTTTTATGGAGTTTATTATGGTTGTCAAGTTCAGGTCTATACATCAAGTTCTCATTCTTGGAAAACCTTACCCAACATTCCGTATACAATTGATGGTTACCTCAATAAGGCTGAAGTAATATTCGTATCTGGAGCTTTTCACTGGAAAGCAAGAAACCTTGAAACCCTTGATACATGCATTCTAGCTTTTGACATCCATGATGAGAAATTCAGGGAAGTAGACCTTACTCAACAGATCTATGAACTATTTGACAAGAGGGATTACCGATTTGACATGTCATTGGGTATTCTACAAGGGTGCCTTTGCATTATACTACTATGTAATGATGGACCTAAAATTGAAGTTTGGATGATGGAGGATTACAAAGTGAGAGAATCATGGACTAAATTGTTCATTGCCCAGCCCTGTAGAATTTCCAAACCGCATAAGCTATGTGAAAATATTATGGGAATTCAAGAATGGTGAAGTTTTATTGGTAACAACCGCGATTTATGGAAGCAATACTTGTTTTGTTATATATGACTTGGTGAGCCAAAAAACTGAAGTTAAGAAGATCCAGCACATTCCTACAGACGAAAAATGGAATATAGTAGCTTATGTTGAGAATCTGGTGTCACTTAGATCAATCGGGGTTTTACGTAAGAGACCAAGAACATGCACCCAAGGATCAAGAAAATCAGTACGTTTGGCGAATAAAGTGTTGGGTGCAATAATCAAAAACAAGGAAAAATCAAATAAGCAAAAGTTATTGATACTTAGCCCTTTTATAATGAAGTGATTGATTTGAAGAAACACATGAACTCCCCAGATCTTTGTAACAACAACAAGGCAAAACTTTGAAAACAGAGTGAGTCACTTGTTCAATACGCTGTCCTTAAGACATTAGCGCCCGGCTACACTCAAGAGTGATGCTATAGCCCTCACAAGATGGATATCTCCAGGATAAAACACCCTACCACACCTACTACTAGCATATGTAGTAGATGCTCAACTTGAGCTTGGCAACTCCGAAAAAACCCTTAAGAAAAATCGCGAACGCTTAAGAAAACAATATAAAATATTTTTCCTTGGGTCTCTCTCTAAAATATAGAGAAACCCATTTCCCATAGATTTTACAAAAGTAGAGAATTTGTTTATATAATGGAAGAGTACAACTTAAGAAGAGGAGAGGAACTCCCTGATGTGGGACTAAAATTTTTATATAGTCTTTTAAAACTACTACAAAGTGGAAACTCCACAATGTGGGACTAATAAGTTTCATTCACAAAAGAAACACAATTATTTGTGTTATTTAGTTAAAAACATTAAACATGTTGTTTTTCCAACAATCCCCCACATGAAAGAAAACCTCAGTAAACATGAAAAACACTGATAGATCTTGGTAAATCAACAACCCAACCTCACGACCCTACCTGACCGAACAGACATACAGACCGTCTGTGTGTTGAAATCATACTAGTCATTTCTACGTCCTCTCCCTCACACAAAAGTGTGTTGACCCCAGGGTCATACTATGGATTGCATAAATCATAATAGTATAGAGAGCTTTCATCTTTAGTTTCTCACAGTTGAGACTATAGGTTTCTTTCACCAAAGTGAAAAAGCATGAACTAGTGAACCCTTAGTGACCCTTAGGTCCTAATTTCCAGTAATACCAAAACCATAAAAACGAAAATCACATAAAAAACGAAGGAAATACCATTTTAAGCAGAGGTGTCCATGAGGTCTTGAACCTTTGCTTAGTGAGATACCACTGGAATTACTTGCTAGAGACAGTGAACGTGATGTCTTGAACTGCTAGCGTTTGATGTAATTCGCGATAACAACCACGCATGATATCTCCAAGGTTGCTGCCAAGCTCGTACCGTTGTGTCCGTTTTGGCCCTAGACATATCCTCTTTCTCAGAATGCTCTAGAGAATTAGCTCATATTCTCATAAGAAGCGACCCACTTCCTCATTCAGATAGGTGAATTCCATCAAGAGTGTTTACTGCTACACCCCACTTCAATCTTAAATTGAAACTATAAAACTCATTAAGACTTATTTAAAAGTCATCCTCCACATGCAGTCACACTATCACGTCTACACCATAGGGAAGGGACAGAGAATGCAATCTCCGATAGTGTTTACCTTTACCCACCACAAATTAGTTGTCTCATTCGAAACCTTGATCTTGAGATCTCTAATCAGCAAGGTTGAGTATCCTTCATGGCAAGTTTAATTTATGAGCTTAAGCCCCATCCCCCTCGATGCATTTCTAACTATCTCTTTGGATAAACCTTTCGTCAAAGGTTGCGCGATATTCTCCTTGGACTTTATCCAATCAATGGAAATAACGCCGATTGATATTTTAGTTATTTTTAACTTTAGCTATTATAGCTTGGCTAACACAATGTATAGATATAGCTGGCAAAGGCCTATGCCAGAGAGGAATGTCTTCTAAAGAGCATCTTAGGCACTCGTCCCCCTCTCTTACTTTATCTAACGCAATACTATCAGATTTCATAATGAATTGAGCAATATATGTCTGTTTGGAAATTTTCCAAAAACAAACCCTCTTGCTAGAGTGAAAACATATCTACTCGTAGACTTAGACTCCTCTGAGTCGACTATCCAGTTTGCATCATAAAGTCCCTCAAGGACAGCAAGATACCTTTCATAAATGAAACAAAAGGTAATAAAATATTTTAGGTACCGTAATACTCTACTAAGTGCATCCCAATTCTCTTGCTATGGACTACAAGTATATCTACTTAACTTACACACAATATAGGCAATGTCTGGACTCTTACAGTTCATTAAATTCATCAGACATCCTATAACTCTTGAGTATTCAAGTTAAGATACTACATTACCCTTATTTTTCTTGATTCTACAAGAAGAATCGTACGAAGTACAAGCAGGGTTACAATCAGACTGATTGTATCTCTTAAGAACAAATTCAACATAATGAGAATGACTAAGAATATAAATGTTAGATTATCTTATTATCATCATCCCTAAGATTACATCTACAGGGCCTAAGTCTTTCAAGTCAACGTTCTCATTCAGCGCATGTTTTTAGTGAAATTAATCACATCTATGTTTGTATCAAGCGTATCATCAATATACAAGCATACAATCACATAGGCATCCTTAACAAGTTACTTGTAAATATACTTGTTAGATTCATTAACTTAAATCCACTACTCATTATCACATGATCAAATTTTCCATGTCACTGTTTACGTGCTTATTTGAAATCCATACAAAGATTTGTTCAACTTACAAACTTTGTCTTCACAACCTTTCACTACAAAGTCCTCATGTTGATCTATGTAAATTTCTTTATCTAATTCATGGTTTTAGAAAGGTTGTCTTAACATCCATCTGATGTATCTCTAAGTTATTTATGGCAGCAGTAGATACTAACATCTCAATGAAAGTAATTCTCGTCATAGGTGAATAAGAATCAAGGAAATCTACACCTTCTTTTAGTTTATAGCCTTTAGCTACTAACCTATCCTTATATTTTCAGTTCCATCTACCTTACGTTTCCTCTAAAAAACTCATTTACATCATATGGTCTTACTCCCCGGAGGTAAACTAGCAAGATCCCAAGTCTGGTTCTGACGGACTGAGTCCATTTCACTAAATGAAGCTTCTTACCAGAATGCGGTTTCAGTAAATGTTATGGATTCTTTACGAGTCTGGAACTCAGACTAAGCTAGGCATATTATATATGAAGTAAGGTCCATAAGAAGTCTCAGTTATAATCATTTTACTTCTCCAAGGATCAACTCTACTCCATTTTCCTTTGAAGGTAAATTCTGACTAGTTGAAAAGACATCTAGGGGATCAAAAACACATCCTTAAGAAGAGAAAAGTTTCAAAATAAACATGTTCAAAGAATTCAACATCCCTAGATTCCATAAAAGTATTCACACCAATGTCCGAAAAAGCAGAAATCACAACCAAAAAACTATATGCAGTAGGGTACTCAAGATATCTTATCTAAACACCCCCACACTTTGATGTATGCATAAGAAGGTTGTTTATCTTTCCATAATCATATAAAGTTTTATCTGATCCTTTAAAGGTTACTCTATTCAGGATATAACAAAATTAGAGGACGACCTCCCCCCACAATTTGGCGGTTAATCTTTTAGTCAACATGGCATAAATCATCTCCTTAATGGTTCTGTTCTTGTGTTCAATTATACCATTAAACTATGGTGAATAAGGAGGTGCAATATCCTATATGAATTTCGTATTTGCCATCACATTCTGACCTAACCCTTTTAGTGGTAACATATACTTGGCTTTCAATTTTAAGTTTATACTCTTAAGGGTTTTAAGGCATCATCCTTACCCCTAAGAAAGTATACAAGATAGTACCTCGTACAATCATCTACGAAAATTATAAACCACCTTTTAAAACGTTAGTTTGGCTTGAATTCATGTCAACTAGGTCTAACTAAATTAATTCTAAGGGCTTAGAATTACTTTGAACAATTTTGCTAAAAGGCTTTATAGCATATTTTGATTATGCGGAGATTTAACTTTTGTGTTCAATATCCAAACTAAATTTGGGTACGCAGCATACTCTAGCCAGTTTATGCATTGCCTTATAAGTTTAAGATTCCAAGTCTACCATGCAAACATTCAATCACACAAAATAAAACACAAGAATCAGCTATGTTCACTTTCATTTTTTCCATTAAGCTTAAATAGACCCTAAGTCTTTAACCCTTTCCTTAAAAATAATTGCCTTAGTTACAACTATGTTCAATTAAGATCTTCAATCTTTTACCATCTACAACAGAACAAGATACCAGATTCTTGCATATGACCGGAACATGAAAACTTCATTCAGTGTGAGCATATTTACAGATATGAGCTTCTGCTCGACCTTTCCCTTTTATGTAACCTCTGTCGCAGATGAGTTACTCATATAGAGTTTCTCGACATCCCCTATCCTCTGATACGAGGTGAACAGGTCTTTGTTTCAACAAATATGCTTGGTGGCTCCAAAGTCCACCCACCAGTCTCTCACATTGGTTATTAAAATAACTTCCGACATCATGCCACTGAACTCGTTCTAGTTTGTTTCAACTAAATTAGCATTAACTTTCTACTTATTAAGGTTTTACGTTGTCTACAATTTACTGCCATATGGCCAGGAATTTTACAAACATAACAATCACCCTTAATTAAAGTAATGCTAGATTTAGGTTTTCAAAACATACCTTTCTTACGAGAACTATGTTTGGTATTGCGTTTGACGTTCTCACCTTCGCCATCTTTGGAAGATTTATTTTCAGCCACATGTGCCTATTAGCCATGTCCCTTGCAGATGACACCTTTATTCACTAGTATACAAATTTAACAAAATTTCCGGTGGAATACACATGGAAACCTCCAAGATGTTCATCATGCTCAACTTTTGGTCATTTGAATGGTAAATGTCCAAAGACGAATGCCAATGCTTTGAATAAATCTTCATTTCGAAAGATGAAGAGGTGAGGTAAAGATGGAACTCAAAAGTCTGTTAAGAGTTCTGTGCAAGACCCTCCTTTGATGGTAAACAATGTTGAGAAGAATGTAAGCACAGGTTCAGATCTTGAAATAGTAGAGCAAGGGATAACAAATGTTCCCTTAAATTTGCTAGCCACTAACGGAAATGAGGACAAAGATAAAGCTCCAGAATATGTTTCAGTGGTGCAGTCATGTATTTATGAACCTTGTGGTGTGGTTAGGATAGAAATATTAGCTACTAATAACCCTTTTAGTGTTTTAGATCCTGATAGGGATAATGAAAATCTTGAAATTTCGGAAGACATGCCAGAAACTTCGGAGGATGGAAGAAGTACTCCTCAAGGTGATATTGAAGACCCTGCCGCAGAGAATGACTGTGAACAAGATAGTATTGATGACAACGATGAATCTGAATTCGAAACAGATATTGAAAACATGGAAGTGGAAAAAGTTAACTTTCCTAGAAAAGAGAAGTTCAAATCTGTTGAGGAAATACCTCGTAGAAGACCAATCAGCGGCAAATCACTAGTATACAAATTCGAACTAGTGAACACCATTAACAACCCACTGTATTGTGAGAATTCGAACTAACTGATGTAGGACATCAGCCTATAACGTGTCAACTATTATAGTTGATCCCTTTTCGTTTGTATCAACAATGATTGTTGATCCCTTACGTAAGTTTTAGTTTACTTGCTCTGCAGGTCATTTACTTTCCTAGTTTAGGTAGAATTTCATTTTCTTTCTTTTTGTCGGTTCTTGTAGAACCTATTTAAAGACTAAGCCTTATTATTTAGAGAATACAATCTTTTATCAATAAATTATCAATATTATTATTATCATTATCAAACCCTAAAGTCTTGATCCTAGAATCAGATTTTATTAAGTTTCTGTCGGAACTTAAGCTCTCTTCTCATCTCCAGCAACTAGTTTGCATTCACCACTATCAATCCTGATCTGTGCTACTTACTAACTGATATTAATGGCTCCAAATCACTAGTATACAAATTTGCCACTTACTAAAATCACAAAGCAACCGAAAATCCTATAATGTCTTAAATTACAATTCTTGCATGCATACGAACTTGCAGAATACGACATTGGTTCAATGAACACCAATTTTCTAAGAACAACACGCATGAGGAGTCAATTTGGAATTACGAACAGTAAAAAAGGTTGTAATTGGGATAATAACGTTGGGGTTGGGATAAGCCCCTAACGAAAATAAATAAAGAACCTAGCGTAAGTCAAATCCACTTTTTTGTTTTATGAATACTTTTCCGGGATAGAATGGTTGATTTGTTTTTGGAAATTCATAGATTATAGAAAGAGGTTAGTATTGGGAAATTCACAGAGTATATATATATGTTCACCTCCGGTATAACTAAAATAGAGACAGAGAATTCTTCCATCTGATTCTCTGCGTAGCTCATTACAGTTTGAAGTATGACGAATACCAAGACAAAGAGAAGAACAATAGTCTTACAAACACAGGTGGTAGCAGATGCGGAAGAAAAAAGAATCATGCCGATCCTTCCGGATGATATCATTGTAAACATACTTTTGATGTTACCTGGAAAATCAATATGCAGATTTAGGTGCGTTTGCAAATATTGGTGCCATAAGTTGCTCAAAGACCCTGATTTTATTAGAAGTCGTCGTATACATAACTTTGAAACCGAAAAATTAAATTGTTTTTCGATAGAAAAACGCAATGTCCATGAATTCTATATGCATATCACAAGTTCCTCATTGTTATCAGAATTTGAAGATGACAACTATGAGTGTGTTAAGATGGATTCTCCATTCAAATCTCAAGTGGTTGATGACACAAATCTAGAAAGGATTGACATTCTTAGTTCTTGTAATGGATTGATATTGATGTTGACAAACCGTAAAATTTTCTGTGGGGATAGCAGTCTTTGCCTTTGGAACCCATCTAGTAAAGAGTTCAAGGAAATTGTTATTCCGGAAATCAAACATAAACCAGTGCATTTAAAGAATATCGGGAGAAGTCATATGGATTTGGTCATAATCGGGATACCGATGATTACAGAATTGTGAAAGCTACCTGTTACGTTAGTAATTATTGTGTAGATTATCATGGTTGTCAAGTTCAGGTATATACATCAAGTTCTCATTCGTGGAAAACCTTACCCAACATCTTTCCCTACCAAATTAATGGTTCTCGCAATAAGGATGAAGTAATATTCGTATCTGGAGCTTTTCACTGGATAGCGACAAACCTTCAAAACAAGAAAACATGTATTCTAGCTTTTGATATCCATGACGAGAACTTCAGGGAAGTAGCACTTACTCAACAGGTCTATGAACTATTTGGCAATAAGGATTACAGTTTTCACATCCCACTGGGTGTTTTACAAGGGTGCCTTTGCATGATACTACCATGTAATGAGGGTTCCAATATTGAAGTTTGGATGATGAAGGACTACAAAGTCGGAGAATCGTGGACTAAATTGTTCATTTTCCAGCTCCCTGAAGTATTTGCAAACTCCATAGCCTATGTGAAGATACTATGGGAGTTCAAGAGTGGTGAAGTTTTATTCGTAACAAACATGGGTTATGGCAGAGATACTTATTTAGTTATTATATATGATTCGGTGAGCAAATAAACTGAAGTTAGGAAGATCCAGCACATTCCAGGACACAAAAAAGGGAATATAATAGCTTATGTTGAGAGTCTGGTGTCACTTAGCTCAATCGGGTGGTCTCGTAAGAAGCCTAGAACATGCACCCAAGGATCAAGAAAATCAGTACGTTTAGCAAATAAAGCACGGCTAATTGGAAGAAAGAGATAGCATCCCCTGGCATTTGGAGAGGATAAATAACTTAGCAGGCAAAGGGCGTGCAAGCCTTGGAACCAGGGGTAAATTTAACATTGTATGCTTGTATATTAAGATGCTTGCAACAGTTACTTTTTTGGGGTTCAAAAATAAGCTTAGTTAAGTAACTTGGTTACGACTAATGCTTGCAAGATGTTTAGTGCAAACCTGAACAAAATATAAATGTCGACCGCATTACCATTTTAGCGTTCATGTATAAATTTTACAACCAACCATATAGATTTTTAAAGAGAAAATGGGCTATTTGACCAGAGATTCTTATAATCTGGTTAAAGTGTACGAGTTAACACAATTTACTACCGATTATGGTAGTACCAAAATTCAAAAATTGAAGGATTTTGGATAGGGATGTCAATGGAAATCCGATATCCGGTAGCCGTTTTCGAATATCCGGATTCGGTTAGGTTAATATCCGACATAACGGTTATCCGATATCCGATAACCTTAACGTAACGGATATCCGTCTATTAACCTAACGGTACCGGTTAAGGGAGTTTCCGTTAGGTTAATATCCGATACCGTTAGTGTATAACTATATCATAAAATTTTCGGAAATTTTTGATACCTAATACTCTTTAGGTTTACTCTTTAGCCATTTGATTACGTCTCTCCTAAGTAAATATCGGAAATTAATGAATATTAACGGAAATTAACGGAAATTATTGGAATTTTTTGTATCATGAGTAGATAACGGAAATTATCGGAATAATATCCGATATCCGATAACCTTAACGTAACGAAATCGGATTTGATTTTTAGATTTCCGTCGGAAGTTACCGGATATCGGATATCCGATAAAAGTTAACCTAACGGAACCGGCTGAGCCAGTATCCGTTTCGTTAGCTTCCATTGACAGCCCTAATTTTGGATATTCAAAGGTTAAAGTAACATAATACTACCGATTATGGTAGTACCAAAATTCAAAAATTGAAGGATTTTTGCAAAATCTCATTTTGGGCCAGTATATATTCGGAAGTTAAATTAACACAATTTACTGCCGATTATGGTAGTACCAAAATTCGGAAATTGAAGGATTGTATTTTTGGGGCTACTCTATATTCGGAAACTTTAACTTCATTTACTACCGATTCTGGTAGTACCAAAATTTGAAAAATAAAGGATTTTAGCAAAATTCATTTTTGGGGCTACTCCATATTCGGAAGTTAATTAACTTAATTTACTATTGATTATAATTAAATTACCGATTATATTATTAACTAACAATTGTGAGGGGAAAATTAGCCATTACGAAAATTGAAGATAAGGGGTGGCATCATTTTAGGTTTGGGTGACCCTATTTTTTCTTATTAGTGGGCCCTGAAAACACTAGGCTTAAAAAGGGGGGTTAAAAAAAAAACATAATTTTTGAAGCATTCCCCTAGTTCCGCCCTGCATATGTCCTTATTAGAAAATTTATTCTAGTATGAAGGAGTTTTTATTTATTTATTTATTATTATTTTTTCATTTTAATTGGTAAGAATCTGAAGGATGTTGACCCTTTAGTTGTTTTTTGATCAAAAGTTAAAGCTTCTTCAACCTTCCAAAGGAGTTTGCTCAATAGAAAATCTCAAATTAGTAAATGCACATTACTAAATTTTATTTTCTAGAGTTATGCATTAATGGCTGGTAATTAAAGCATATAAAATCAAAAACCTTAATTAAAAGATTTTTAATTTACTTCGGTACAAGATCACCTTGATTACCAAGGAATATCTTTGAACAATAAATGATAAGAGTTGATGCACGTGTTCAAAGTATGTTGACATCTTTTCACTGCAAATCCTTATTTCGTATTTATATGGATTTGCATCTTGGAATCGGTTCTACCACACTTCAAAACAAGTTTAGAATTAGTTCTACCTGACTTCCACCCCTTGTCGACGGGATCTTTAGAACTGTTTGTAGTTGGATCCTGTTGACACTTCGATCTAGTTTGAGTGAATCTTATATCAGAAGAGAAGATTCTCAAGTATAAACAAACTAGGTGCAATCAAAGTTCAACAACCGTTACTAAATCAAATCAATCGAAAACTAATAAACTACAATTATCTAGTTTTCCACCAACGGTACTCGTAGAGCTTCTTGATCCCATAGAAGTCTTTAAACGAGCGATCGTAAGAGATTTCGCCTAATTAGGGTACTTTCCTCTCCGAATAAACGGCTCCACCAGAAACAACAAAAAGATGAAGTTTGCCTGCCTCTTAGGATAGTTTGCTAGAAATGCAAACTTAGGTATTTATAAACTAAGGATGTTTGGACACCAAGGAATTTCCAAAACCGAAAGTATTCTCAAGATATGCAATAAACGCCCAATCGATTTTCATAATTCCAGGAAATGCTTTGTCCAATATTTTCCGAAATCTCTCAATAGAAATCTCCAATTAGTAAATGCACATTACTAATTTTTATTCTCTAGAGATATGCATAATTGCTGGTAATTAAAGCATATAAAACTAACAACCTTAATTAAACGATTCTTAATTTATTTCGGACCGGGATCTCATTGAGTAATTAAGGAATATCTTTGAACAATAAAAAATAAGAGTTACTATTCGTGTTCAAAGTATGTCGACATCTTTTCTTTGTAAATCATCTTTCATATTTACAATCTTGGAATCGATTATACCACACTTCCAAACAAGTTTAGAATTGGTTCATCTGTATTCCAAGACAACTATGTGATTGATCAAATATCAAATCACATTCATGGGTTCAATCGGTTCTACCAATCACTAGGATCGGTTATACCTTAATATGGAATACTTGTGATCGGTCACACAAGTTACCAGGATCGGTTACGTCAATTACCAGGACCTGTTACCATATACTCATGGTATTGCTTGTGATCGGTCACACCAGTCACTAGGATCGGTTACACCAATTACTAGGACCGGTTACACCAATTACAAGGATCGATTACACAACTCTTTTTTGATCGGTCACACCAATTACTAGGATCGGTCACACCAATTACAAAAATCGATCATACCATCTCAGGTGATTACTTAGGATCGGTTACACTAATTAAACACAACTAGGCATACCAAATCATAAGTCAGGTATTGTGATTAGTTATACCAAGATACATAACAAGTTATGATCGGTTCTACCATCTCACACATATTGGTAATCCAAAGATATGCAATGAATTATATAATTACCACATACCAATAAGCCTAGCGATTTCCCTTTCGATTCATAAAACAAGTTCATGAATATACTTCCTTTAAACAAATGTAAAACATTGTTTCCTAGGATGAAATCTTCACCTTTACCCATACACATAATCACAATAGCATTCATACGATTATGTCGATGTCATATCTACGAAGTTCAAAAGATAAGCGTTATACTTCGTAGTCTAATTCCTTAATATTATGATCATATGATCATGTCTCACTACTAGAGTAAAATATTCATTCACATCTTCGCATTTATGTTTTCAATATAGCACGACTTGAAAGATACGTTAGGAATGAAACAATTCAAGTCATAATTACTAACCTCAAGAGGAATGATGATGTCGTCGTTGTAGCTCGTTACTTCTTCACGTTCTTCAGGTCTTCGAGTAATACTTGTATGTCTCATATTCCTAGACTTTCTAGTCTAACCTATACGAAGTTATCTCTAGTACATAATCAAGCGACTCTTAGATGAGTTTTGATTCACTAAAATATGACAACCAAACTTGACATACCAACGCTTGGTGGGTTCAACCGAGCTATGCTCTAACAATCTCCCCCTTTGTCAATTTTAGTGACAAAACTCTTAATACATATGGATAAACAAATTACAAGAATTCATTATACATACGCTTGATTCCAAGTTTCAACAGCACAATAACCTGCATATATTCAATCAATAAATTGCCGATGTTGACATCTGAATAACAAAGCTTATACTCCCCCTAAAGGTAAGATAGGTAGATATTCAATCTGAACATCTTTGTTATTCCACTTTTGTAGTCAAGATAACTACACAGCAATATGATATGTTTCTCCCCCTTAGTCAATGCTTTACCCTTTCGTTAGATATAACATTTAAGCACAATTGTCCTTTCCTTAGTGATTGCAAATCACTTGTTTCCTCCATATATTTCTCTCACTTTTTGTCACAAAATGACAAAGGTTCGAGAAAATAAAGTTCAGACCGAAGGGATCTTACAAATCTAAAAGACTTGTATACAACCTATAAGAGTTAATCACGAAGGTTTCACATACCACTTTAGATAACTAATATTAAAATCGAAACTACAATTAATTTAGTTTTAATATGTTATCAAGGAAAACTATTTCCCGAAGAAATTTTACCTAATATTTTAACAAATTGACTAAGAAACTTAGTTCCCTTGTTAAATCGATTGTATACATACAATCGCTTATTTCGATAAGACCAAAATAAAGATCAGAATTGACTTTATTTCTCTCATCAGGCTCTAATTATTCAGACAATAACTAAGATCTTTCTCTTTAAACAAGACAAGTGCTAGGTTAGTTAACTAGTATTTCTTTTCAAGGCATTCGATTAGACTTGAATAACCGAATTCTTCAATTTGATAAGTCTAACTAAGATCAGAATTAACTTAGTTTTTCTTATCCGGAACCGAATTGGACTAACTAAACAAATGATCATGTATTTTGTTAAGCCATAAACAATACAAACAAACCAAAATAAATTAAGTTGCACAATTATTTTCTTAACCGGAAGCAATTGAAACAAACATAGACATATAGCACAACAATTGCACCGAAATTTCGTTAAGCAAAAACACTTGATACCAAACAATAAAGAAGATATCAAACAATAAGCCAATAAATTGACACAGGTTTTCTTAACCGAAAACAATTAAATCACACAACACATCCATGCACATCATAATGGAATAGATATCAATTGTACCAAAATTTTGTTAAGCAAAAGCAAAATATATGCAATATAAGTAGGCTTTTCTTAAACTGGAAAACGATTAACTAACAAATTCGTTACCTCAGATTCCGCATCCTCTTCTCCCCAGAAAGATATATCATTAAGCGCAAGTTCAAGTTAGAACTCTCCCCCAGTATGTTGTCATCCTCTCGCAAGAACAAAAGAACAACAACAAAGAGCAACCTTTACCAGAGAAAGGTTGAATCGGTTTTAACTAATGCGTTCCAATAGCAAAAGTTGAAAACCCGAAATATAAGGTACTAATGTACCTTAACAATACCAATAGACTTCCTTAAATTTTCAAAGGTTGCCCTGTCCAATGGCTTGTTGAGAATATCAGCTAGTTTATGTTCATAGGGAACATATTCTAGTTTGATAACTCCATTCTCATACAATTCTCTAATAAAATGATATCTAATATCTATGTGTTTAGTACGAGAATGTTCAACAGGATTTTCCGTTAGACGAATAGCACTTGAGTTATCACAAAGAATGCTCATAGTTGGAATATTTATGACATAGTCAATGAGCATTTGCTTCATCCACATAAGTTGGGTACAGCAGGTACCAACAACAATATATTCTGCTTCACAGGTTGATAAAGACTGTGAATTCTGTTTCTTGCTATGCCAGGCTACGAGGCTTTGAGTCTTTTGACCAACATAAAAACAACCACTAGAGATGATTTTCCGATCTTCTACACAATCTACCCAATCATCACCTGAATAGGCAACAAGACTGTTGTTCGTATCCATAGAATATGATAGACCATAATCTAGGATACCATTAGTGTATCTTATGATTCGTTTTACAGCTTTGAGATGTGATTCTTTAGGATTTTCTTGAAACCTGGCACAACATCCCACACTGAAGGCAATGTCTGGTCTTGTTGTAGTTAAATATAACAAGCTTCCTATCATAGATCAGTATAATTTTGATCAACCGATTTGTTACCTGGACTAGACTGAAGTTTTTTAGTGGTTGGCATTGGTGATGCCATAGGTGTTGCATCTTTTAGCTCAAATTTTTCAACCAAATTCCTGACATATTTTTCTTGGGAAAGAAAGATATTGTCCTTTTGTTGTTGTATTTGTAGACCTAGAAAATATGATAATTCTTCAACATTGCTCATTTCGAATTCCCCACTCATAAGATTTAGGAATTTATCTGTGAGACTTTTTGAGTTGGATCCATAGATAATATCATCAACATAGATTTGTGCTACAAGTACATTCTTTTCATTCCTTATCAGCACCACCTCTAGAAAACCCCTTTTGAAGTAAAAAGGACGTTAACTTATCATACCAAGCTTTTGGAGCTTGTTTTAGGCCATATAAAGCCTTTTTGAGTTTAAGGACATGATCTGGAAATAATGGATCTTCAAATCCTTTGGGTTGAGCAACAAAAACTTCCTCCTTTAAATCCCCATTGAGAAATGCATATTTGATGTCCATTTGAAAAAGCTTTATCTTAAGATTACAGGCATAAGCAAGTAAAAGTCTAATTGATTCTAAACAAGCAACATGAGCAAAAGTTTCATCAAAGTCAATACCTTCAATTTACGAATATCCTTCCGCAACCAGCCTTGCCTTGTTTCAGACAATAGTTCTGAATTCGTCCGATTTGTTCTTGAAAATCCACTTTGTTCCAACAATATTTACAACTTGTGGTTTAGGAACTCGCTCCCATACTCCCTGTCTTTCGAATTGATTAAGTTCGTCATGCATTGAGCTTACCCAAGCAGGATCACTGAGGGCTTCCTCAATATTTTTTGGTTCTATTGAGGAGAGAAAGCATGTATAGTGACAGACATTCTAGAGTTCCCTTCAAGTCATAACTCTGGCATTGGCATCTCCTATGATATCCTCTTTGGAATGTCTTTGATGAACCCACTTAACAGGTTTGTGAACAATATTTTAAGTATCATTGGATTGTTCAACAATACTATCATTATCATCTTTATCATCTATGTCACTAATGAGAGGAACAATTGCTGGTTCTTCTTCAATCTGTTTTTCTTCATTAACAGTTTCTGAAGGAGGAAGTTTTGCAGCAATATGATTATCTTAATGAAAATCACTAATGTCATCAATAACTACATTAACTGATTCCATTATGACTTTGGTTCGGAGATTATATACTCGTAAGGCACGACTGTCAGAAGCATAGCCAAGAAAAATTCCTTCATCACTTTTGGAATCAAATTTTCCTGTATGTTCTCTATCCTTGAGTATATAACAATTGCTTCCTAAAACCCTTAAATAGCTTAGATTGTGTTTTCTTTCATACCATAATTCATAAGGGGTATTTAGAGTTTTTGACCTTAGATAAACTCTATTTATAAGATAACAGGCTGTGAAAATAGCTTCACCCCAGAAGGTTGATGGTAAATTTTTATTGTGAAGCATTACTCTTACCATTTCTTGAATATTTCTATTCTTTCTTTCAGCTACACCATTCGCCTGAGGTGTAATGGGAGCAGAGAATTGATGAGAAATCCCAAGTTGATTATAGTATTCATATACTTTTGTATCCTTGAATTCTGTACCACGATCGCTTCTTATTTTCTTAAGTTTGCGACCTTGTTCATTTTGGATTCTACTCACAATAATCTTAAACTCTTCAAGCATGTCATTTTTGTTCTTTAGGAAAGCAACCCATGTGAATCATGTGTAGTCATCTACCATTACTAAAGCATATTTCTTTCCTCCAACAGTTGCTTGTTGGATTGGACCATAAAGATCCATATGAATAAGATCGAGAGGAGCACGAGTAGCTATGTCTCGAGAAAGTTTGTGTGGAATTTTTCCTTGCTTACCCTTTTGACAAGCACTACATACACCTTCTACTTTAGTATTTATTTTGGAAACGCCTCTGACAAGTTCACGATTAATGAGCTTACCAAGCATTCGGTAGATATGACCAAACCGTTCATGCCACAAATGAGTAGATTCTACCTTGGTCAGGTTACAGTATAAATTAGACTGTATATCAAGAAGATAACAGTTATTTATACTTCTTCCTCCTCGAAAAATTATTTTTCCATACTTATCGTCAATATCACAACCTTTCATATTGAAGATAACTTTATGACCTTTATCACAAATTGGACTTACTGAAAGAAGATTGGCTTTCATTCCTTTGACATAAACTACATCATGAATTTCTAGAATACTTAGAAGTTTGATAGTTCTGTTTTTTCTAATAAGATAGCTATTTCCATCTCTGATTGAATCCTCTTTAACAATATCTTTAAGAACACTAATCTTTTCACACTGTAGGGTAGTTTCTTGAACAAGGTTTTCGATATTGTTAGAGAAGGAATCAACGATACTATAGAGTTCTCGTTCTCGATCAAGAGACTTCTCAAGTTCATCAGTGAGTTGAGCATGTTTTTCTTCAAGAGATTTTATTTTAGAATCTTGAATATCAATAATCTCAGCAGATTTTTTTAATCTTCTGGTAAGTTCCATTTTAGCTTCTGGCATAGTGTCAACTGTCTCATCAGAGGGAATGTTATCAGAATCTGATAGCAAAAAAATTCTAACTCGGAATTCGGAAGAATCATCTAATGAGTTATCCTTTGAGGTCATCCCAAGAAATTTGGCATAATAAAAAACTTTGGAGGACATTTTTTATATGCATAAAAAATGAGACAATTTATCCACAGAAATAAGATTGCTACAAACACAGACTTATGAGGTCTTAAACGTGTTTGACTGCTCTGATACCAATTAAAAAAGCGGGGGTCTAACAACCACACCCAATATTTCGTTAGGCAATCTGTATGGTCTAACTGCAATATAATTCCAAGAGAATCAACTAGACAGTCAAACTCAATCAAGGAAAATATATCCAAGAGTTATATCTCTGTTTCTCAATGTAATCAGCAAATCAAACAGATAGAAATCCGCAATCCTGATTATTATGAGAAACAACTTGAACGGTACCAAAGACCAATGTTCAAGTGACAATCAATTTCAATCAACAACCAAAGGTTGGATTTACCAATTGATTGAACAATGCACAACCTATGATATTTCAATTATATAGAAAATATAATGCGGAAAAGAAATAACACAGACACCAGAAATTTTGTTAACGAGGAAACCGCAAATATAGAAAACCCCCGAGACCTAGACCAGATTTAAACACCACACTGTATTAAGCCCCTACAGACTCTAGCCTACTACAAGTTAACTTCGGACTGGAATGTAGTTGAGCCCTAACCAATCTCACGCTGGTTAAGGTACAGTCGCTTTCCTTATGCCTCAGAATCCCAGTAGGACTCTACACACTTGATTCCCTTAGCTGATCTCACCCACGGCTAAGAGTTGCTACGACCCAAAGTCGAAGACTTGATAAACAAATATGTCTCACACAGAAAAGTCTATTTAAATAGATAAATCTGTCTCCCATAGAAATACCTACGAAGTTTTGTTCCGTCTTTTGATAGATCAAGGTGAAAAAGAACCAATTGATAATACAGTCTTATATTCCCGAAAAACAACCTAGAAATATCAATCACCTCACAATAACTTAACTATATGGTAGTAGAACAAGTTATTGTGGAATCACAATGAATGAGACGAAGATATTTGTAATTACTTTTTATATCTTACCTATCGGAGATAAATCTCGAGAAAATATTAGAGAAGATAGTACTCAATACGATAGAACAGAGTAAGATCAGAACACGCAACTACAGAGAAAATAGTTGGGTCTGGCTTCAGAATCCCAATGAAGTTCTTAAGTCGTTAACCTATAATGGTTTTAGGAAAAACCTAGGTTAAATGAGAACCGACTCTAGTCATAACTAGTAATATACAGGAGATGTGGGGATTAGGTTTCCCAGTTGCTAGAGTTCTCCCTTATATAGTCTTCAAATCAGGGTTTGATAACTTTGGAACAAAGCAATCAATATTCACCGTTAGATGGTCTTTAGCTTGTTACACACAAATGAAATATACCTTTATTTAGATATGGGTAACCGTACCTAAACGTGTATATTTAGTTGGCTCAATAACAGTTAACCGAAGTTAGTCTCATGAACACTTTTCTCTTAACCTTGTTCATCTTAACACTTCTAGATCAATTGATAATCAAATGAATCTAATTGTGTTATTCATAGAGTTGTTGAATTGTTTATATTCTCATAGAAGTATACAAGACATAATTGAAGCAAAATCGGAATCAGTTCATGAATATTTTAGCCACGGTTTGCAAAGATTGCATTTCTTAATTTATAAATGTATTTTTTCATGAGTATGAAATCATACTTAACCGATTTAAGAACCTGAACCACTTAAGTTTGCAAATGGGTACGCAAACTTAAGTTTCGGACATTGGTCACAAGCCGACAGTTTGCAAACGGGTAGGCAAAATTTAGCTCCGGACCGAACTGGGTTGAAATCGTTTGCGAACAGGTATGCAAACTTGGTTCCCGGACTTCAACAGTTAAATCAGTTTGCGAATGGGTATGCAAACTTAAGTACCCTGACTTAAATAGTTGAATAAGTTTGCGAACGGGTATGCAAACTTCCGGTCCTGAATTCCATCAAAACAGTTCGTACACTAAGTACACAAACCGTAATGTATCCAGACATGGGTTTTAGCTCTTAACTCCCATTTCAATCATTGAAACATTCTTCGAAGACGACAATAGCTGTCTCACACAAACTATTAGCTTATAAGCAATTTTCAAGTGATCGAATGATCAATACGAAACATTCCGAGCCTACAACAAATGACTGTCTCACACAAATCATGTAAGATGTTACCAGGGGATTTTCACATGATCATCTTTTGACTTTCGTCAAGAATAACGATGGACATGGTTAAAGGAAAAACTTTTCCAACACATATCTCGAGAAAGATATAAGCGAGTTAAACTCAGCTCGAAATATCAAATGTGTATAATGTAAAGTTTATATAGCTATACGACTTTTGTCTCAATAGGAGATATAAAAGAATATACTTCTGAGTGATAGATGAGTTCAAGTCTCCACATACCTTTTGTTAATGAAGTTCCACAAGCTCCGCCTAGTAGTTCTTCGTCTTAAATTGATGAACGCCGTGAAGTCTAAAGCTCAACTACACATTTTATCCTAATCCGAGACATAGCTATAAGTAGACTAGAAGTCAAGACTCAGAGTTTTGACAACTAAACTTGACAAACAAGCTTGAGATAGCAACGCTTGCGAGTGCGAACGAGCAGTGCTCTAACATTTAGGATCAAAAATAAGTGAACATTAAGAAACAAAGAGGAAAGGAAGGCTGCCATGAATTAGTAGATGAAGAAAATAAAAGTAACGAAATAAAGAGGCAAGAAATGCGTCGTGCTGCACAAAGGGAAAGAAGGAGTTCAATGACTAAGAATGAAAGAGAGAAGATCTTGGGAAAACGGCGTATAGATTATCAAGTGAAAAAAAAAAGAGTAGGTGATACAAATAATAATGAGGGAAGAGCAGGAACAAGTAGTGGTAAGTGTTGATATTTCTTTATTAATATCTGTTTCAGTCAAGTAATATCCACAGTTTTTATTACTCCTCTTATATCTGTCTCCTGTATATTATAATGAGTATTCACATGCAATTGAAGTGAATCTTCATTAATACATACCAGAGTGTGTCTGCACTACTGCAGAGTTGATATTTCATTATTAATACCAGAGTATGTGTGCAATATTGCACATATCTTATCTACTACAATTATTAGACAAAAAGGAAGCTGTAGCCATGAGACCATGGAGAACACCTCCCCATTAACATGATTTTTATTCCCTGTTGCTAATGGGAATCATGGACATCTATCAACAAACGGATAAAAACTAGGTTCTCTGTATCAATACATGAGTTCAGAATTGTTATGAATCCTCTTATTTCTCTTTTCAGATATATAACTATTTCCTGACAAAAAATGGTTATTATAATATGCTGACATGTAATGAGAGAATATTAACGACACTAATATTTTGATGCATAAACGTGAACGCACATGATATATTGACTATGTCTCTATATACGCTATGTTTGTATACATGTAAGAATTTATCAATTTAGCTGCAAATAATATTGGATTATTTTGAAAAAATACAAATTAGTTCTTTTTATCATTACTTACAAGTATTTAGAGCAGATTGAAATTCATAATAGGACACGGAAAAAAAAAAAAAAAAAAAAAAAAAGACTTGGGATATGATTCTTGAAGGATTCATTACATAATGAGTTAGATATAGTTTTGATTACCAGACTGCATATGATCACATATCAATAGAAATTCAGAATAGTTTGTCTCATATAAGAAGATTATTTTAAATGCCCAATGAAAACTACAATTATGTTTGATTTCGTTTTGATTATCAGGATGCATATGTTACAAGTATTTGTGGGAATTCCCGACATAAAATTTTATATTCATGTTTGATTTCATTTGTTTTTATGAGGCTAGAAATGCGCCTTGTTGCACAAAAGGAAAGACGTAGTTCAATGACTAAGAATGAAAGACGACAGATGCTTGAAAAATTACGTACATCTTATCATATGAGAGTAGCTGCTGCGAGCATAGTCATTCCCCGTCGAAGCCCAAGAATCTCAGAGCAAGTTCAGCGTATGCAAGTGGATATCGAGAACGAAATATGAAAATAATGTAGCAATATTCATTCCACGCTGAAGTCCTAGAAATTCAGAGGAAGTTCAGCGTGCAGATGAGCACACCACGGAGACATCAAGAAAGAGAAAATGCAAATCGGTTTCGCCGTACCAGGTATGCGTACTTATGAAATGTAGTTCACAATGTCCCATGTTTCTGAATTATGTGTATGAATTCTGAACATGCTTCTAAGTTCATGTTTCTTCTGAATTCAGAAACGTAACCATATATCTTGATCATGTTATCTCTGTTGCGGTTCCGAGTGTCGATGTTTCCGAATTACTCTTTTCGATGATGACCATTGATGCATCGGTATGCCATCTATTGATTTTGTTCTGCATTTCTCTAACAAAAACACACTCTTTCGGTGTTGTTGAGAATGTGTAATGTAGAAGACCCACATCTCCAGTCATATGAGTTGTTGCTCCTTAGTCAGCTATCCACGGTTGAGATTTAGAAGTTGATGGATCTCCAAAAACTTGATGTTTAGTCATTTTAGTAAAGGCATGTTGTTGTCCCATATTTCCTACATTGCTAGTTGAAGTGGAAGCAAAAGTAGGAGGATAATATCTGGAAGTGACACCTACTAGCATGATGTCCTTTCTTTCTACAAATTTTATGATCTATCTGTGAAAAATCTCTTCTACCAGCATTAACTTGACCATAAGAACCCCGATAAGAAAAATTTGTTGGGACAGAATTACTGCCTTAATCAGTAGGATACGCTTGTCCATTCTTGTATCCAACATTATTCGTTTGAGCATTCTTGGAACCACTGTTTGACTTTCCTCTTCCATTTCCAGTAAAGTTGTTAGAACCAACATTCATAGAATAAAAAGTATAGGGGTCATGTATATCAAAGACAACACTATAATCCTGTTGTTGATCAATTAGCCATTGCTCATGACTTAGCAACCGATCGAGGATTTCTCCCAGCAAAAGTAAATATGACTTCCCTATTCTATGCATCAACAACAAAGTTATCATACTCTCTACCTAGCTTCAATACATACATTATAAGATCACAAGAAGTAATCTTTTCCCCTTTTGCAGCTAAAGAATCAGCTATATTCTTAATGTTTTGAAGATAAACAGTATAAACATATTACCTTTCTTGATATTATGAAGCTGATTTCTAAGCAAACTCTTTCTTTCCATGAACTAACTCCTAAAGATAACTTCAAGAAAAACCCAAATCTCCCTAGCAGTAGAAAGACCCAAAACATCACCAGATATGGAATCAGTAAACGTTCCCTTCATACAACTCGTAACAAAACAGTCTATCTTCCTCCATCATAACCATTGTGGCTTCAAGGTCAGAACACCATTAACTTCAATTTGTTTGATTGGTTCTTGCACATCACCACTAACATAATCATACAAATCAGTAGATACTAATATAGACTCCATTTGATCACGCCACAACACAAAATTGTTGAAACAATTTAGAATAAACAAAATTTGAGACGTTTGTAAAGGGGAAAGTAAAATCAGCAGAGGAATTGTTAGTACCCATATTTCTTCTTCATTGATAAACAAATGTTGAAGATGACATTAACTGGAAAGATTATTGGAAAAAAAAATCAAGAATCAGATCTCGAAATTAGGTATTGAAAGATGATTGAAATTAGGTATTGAATCTAAAAAGATATTAGAAAAGGATGTATATGATTCAAAAGCTTCTGCGTTGAAAATTTATTGAAAAGATGTTTGTAGGTGAGTGATTTTTTGCTCAAGATCGTCCCGATTGATACCATGAGAGAACTGTAATATTATTAATCAAACCGATAAGTCTTGCAGAAGTTATTACAATGCCTTAAGTAGGTAATTATTAGGGATATTTTGACTTTGGGTCACAACAAAGTGACCAAAATTGTGTTTGGCCACCGAATTTTTTTAATTAGAGTTTGGGTCACAGGACTCGGTTATATTCTGAAATGACTAAAAGGACTTAAAAGTTTTCTAGTTTTAGGTCTTATTTTTGCCTTCTTCTTATATGAAATTCTTGATATATGTAAAGAAGAAGAATTTTCATTTCCATTCATTCGCATAGAATTTCATTAGTAGAATACTGATATCTTCTTTCTTCATTTTTATAATCACTATTTATTAGAAACAACTCTGCGACTTATTCGCTTCCTTCAACCCTTGTACTGCATTAGATTCGCGTGCGGATTATTTCCTTCTTGTATATGATGAATGCCGCATGATCTACGGATAGTACTTCTTCAGATATAATCTGTTACATGGGTGTTCAAGCCTGCGCCCTTTGTTCCTTCCCTCACTATCCATTAATTCATATGCCCCATTTCCAACAACCCTTTTGATTATATAAGGTCCATCCCATGTCTTCTCTAGTTTTCCATCTCCTCCTTTCTGATAGGGCGGCATTTCTCTTAATACTAGTTCTCCTGGTTGGAATTCTCTTTCTTTTACGCGCTTGTTATATTCTCTGGCTAGTCTTTTGTGGTAATTCTCCATATGTTGCAGAGCAATTTCTCTATTTTCTTCTAGATCATCAAGTTTTGTCAAGATCAAATCTGTGTTCAGGTTCTTTTCCCATGCTTCTTTCTTTGTCGTGGGAATGATAACTTCAGTTGGTAACACCGCCTCTACTCCATATGTTAAGAAAAAGGGTGACATTCCCATAGCTTCTCTTCGCGTCGTTCTATACGCCCATAATGCATTATGTACTTGTTCACACCATCCTTTATTGTGTCCTTCCAGCTTCTTCTTTAATATATCCGCAATTGTTTTATTTGTTGCCTCAGCCTGCCCATTGCTCTACGGATATAAAGGAGTTAACTTTCCACTTTGGATTTTGAACGCTTTAAGCAGCATCTCTATGTTTTCTCCCTCAAATTGCTTTCCATTATCATAAAATAATTGCACAGGGATTCCAAATCTGCAAATGATATTTTCAAATATGAAGGTGAACACATCTCGATCTCGGATATGTTGGACTGCTTTCACCTCTGCCCATTTTGTAAAATAGTCCGTTGCGACTATTAAGTATCTCTTTTGCCCCGTCCATGGTATAAATGGACCTACAATGTCTAAGTCATATTTTGCAAATGGCCAGATACTTGTTGAAGAACTTAGCGCCGCTCCAGGTGCATGTATCTTTTTTCCGTGACGTTGGCATTCTTCGCATCTCCTAGATACCTCTTTTGCGTCCTCATGCATGTATGGCCAGTAGTACCCTTGTATCTTTCTTCTGTAAGCTAAAGACTTTCCTCCACCATGGTTCCCAGCGTCCCTATAGTGTAGTTCCTTCAAGATTTCCATTTCTTCTTCCCGTGTTAGACATCTAAGTGATGGTCCAAGGAAGGATTTTCGATAGAGTACGCCTTCCCTCAATTCATAATATGTCGCCCGGATATTTGACTTATGCGCCTCTAATCTGTTTCTTGGGACTTCTCATTTTTCCAGATATAAATGGAGTTGGGTTCTCCAATCTGTGTCTTTTTTCGCCCGTCTTTCTTCTGCGTCTTCCACTATCATTACATCTGTGTCTTCTTCTTCTTTTTTGTTAATTGAGGGGTAGGAGAGCATCTCTATCTTTATGTACCTTGCGGTAAGATCCACTAACATAGAAGAAATGAATGCCAGTGCGTCTGCGAATCGATTATCTTTTCTGCATATGTGCCTCCATCTTATGCTTTCAATTTTTGTTGATAGTTCTTCGACGAGTTGTTTGTATTTTTGAAGAGATGGTTCATTTGCACTATACAACCCTTGTATTTGGCGTACTACCAATTGTGAATCACTAGTTATTCTAACCTCTTTTAACTTCATTTCAATTGCCAGTTTTAACGCGTGCACCACTACTTCATATTCGGTTTCATTATTGGTGGATGCGAACTCCAATCTAAATGAGTAGGCCATCCGCGCTCCTTTTGGTGGAATGAATACTATCCCGATTCCGTTTCCTTCTCCATTTGATGACCCATCCACCAATATCTCCCATCTATTTGAGTTACGTTCTGTTAACAGGTCTTTAGGATTTCCTTGATCCTCATCTATATCCATCATTTCTTCTACACCTTCGTCTTCTTCTAATGGAAATTCTGCCAAGAAGTCCGCAATAATCTGGGATTTTGGTGAAGATAGTATCTCATACCTAACTCCAAATTGTCCTATATGTGCGTTCTATCTTTCTATTCTTCCTGATCTTTTCGAATTATTCATTACAGATTCAATCGGTACCTTTGTTAGCACTTTGACCTTGTGAACTTGAAAATACGTGCGGAGCTTTTGTGTTGCGTAAAATAGTGCGAGGATCATCTTTTCAACCTTTGTGTAATTTTTTTCTGCGGAATTATAAGTTTTACTTATGTAGTAGATTGGTTTTTCGATTCCTCCATCTAGACGCAGCAGTACGACACTTAACGCGTGCGGTGTTGATGCTAAGTATAATAATACTTCTTCTCCTGACTCTGCTTTTTGCGAAATAGATAAATTCATTAAGTAATCTTTAATACTTTGTAGTGCTTTCTCGCATTCTTCCGTCCATTCGAATTATGTTCCTTTCTTCAGGATATTAAAGAAGTGCTTGCATTTATCTGAGGAGCGCGAGATGAACCGCCCTAATGAAGCTAGTAGCCCATTCAATTTCTGCACGTCTTTTATTGTTGCAGGTGACAGCATATCACGCACTGCTTGCAACTTCCCTGGATCCACCTCAATTCCTTTTTTTGATACAATGAAACCTAAAAATTTCCCCGATGCGACTCCAAAGATGCATTTCGCTGGGTTTATCTTCATTTTAAATTGCTGCATTTGTTCAAATATTTCCCTCAAGTCTTCAACATGATCTACTTCCTTTTTGCTTTTCACTAGCATATCATCCACGTAGACTTCTAGTGTTGTATGCACCCATTTCGCAAATATCTTTTCTACCATTCTTAGATATGTTGCACCTGCATTTTTTAAACAAAAAGGCATTCTCGTATAACAATATAATCCTCTTGGTGCGAAGAATGCCGTGTGTTCTTTATCTTCTTCAGCCAAAGGGATTTGATTGTATCCTGAATATCCATAAATAAGTGATAATCTATCGTTACCTGATGTTGCTTCAACCATTTGTGGTATGTATGGAACGGGGAAACTGTCCTTTGGACATGTTTTATTCAGATCGCTGAAGTCAATGCAGATTTGTATGCCTTTATTTTTCTTTGGTACGACCACCATGTTTACTATCCATTCTGGGTACTTTGCTGGTCTTATCATTACTGCGTCTAGCATCTTTTGTAACTCTGCTTCTATTTGAGGATGATATGTTGTTGCTATCTTTCTTATTCTCTGCTTGAATGGCCACGCTCTCTTGTTGATATCCAACTTGTGGCATGAAACAGAAGGGTCTATTCCTGGCATCTCGTCCATGCTACATGCGAAGATGTCTTTATATTCCCGCAGAAGGTTGATCGTTCTTTCTTCTTCTTCTTTGCCCATCTTAGTTCTGATTTTTAACATCTTTGGTTCTTCTTCTGTCCCAACATTTATTTCTTTTGTTGGTTCGGCCGCGGTGAAATTTGCTTTTGGTTCTCCCATTGGTGATGGCTCTTTTATTTAATGTACTGGTTCATCATCCTTATTTGGGATCTCACTTGGTATTCCTTTTCCCTCTTGTGCTCGTATCATGTATATTCTTAGTTCTTCTTCCTTTCTCGATTCTTTTGCTTTCCTCCATCGATCTTTTCGCTTCTTCGCGCGTCCTTCATAATTCTTTACATCTATTTGACCGCATACTTTCGCACTCCTAGCATCTCCTTTAATTTCACCTATTCCACTTGGTATTGGAAAACGCACGCATTGATGAAGAGTTGACGCGACACCTTTTATCGCATGTACCCATGGTCGTCCCAATAGCATATTGTAGGGTGACTCTACGTCAACTACGCACAAGGCTACATGCGTTTCTATTTCTCCTAATAGTATTCGCATGGTTATCTCGCCTTTTGGTTTTGTTATCGTTTTATTAAAACCATGAATGTTATATGAAGAGCGCGTCATATCCGCATCCTTGTATCCCATGCTCCTGAAAGCGCGGTAGAATAGAATATCTACCGAACTGCCCATATCTACCAAGGTTCTATCTTCCGCCCACTCTTCCGATGCTTTCGCGCTTTTACTCCTTTCTTTTCGCTCTGCAGTTATTGTAACCACCAGGGGATCTGTTCTCCCTAAGTTTTCTTCCGGTATTTCATTCGCTGCAAACGTTATCTTCTTCTTTTCCCACTCCTTTAGGGGAGATACTTTTTCCACCGTCATGATTTTCCTCCCTTCGTAATCTCGCTAGTGTATTTTTCCTGCGATTCCTGCGAGAAAGTCTGCATCATTGATAATCGTTTTGGTTATTGAATTACATTGTATACTCCCGCCTCCTTCTTTTGCTCTGATTATCCTTATTACTTCCGTTTGTCCATCTTGTTTACCAACGCTTGCCTGGCTTTTGCAGTTGTTCTTCTGTTGGATTTGTTCTTGGATTTGCCTAAAATTGTTGTTTCTTTCGCCCATTTATGCAGATTTGACAATTTTGTCTCTTTTCCTTCCTGTTATTTTTCCTAAAACAATATTTACTCTTGACAAATGAAAAAAGTACTCTTCCAAGGACTGAAAATGTTACTAATAAAAATTGTTTTTCTGGGATGAAAACGTTAGGTTGCGTTTTTCAGATCTTAATTTTTTTGTAAAACTCTTAAAGATTGTTTATAGAGCGGTGAAAAACTATGAATGACTTCAAACTTATTCTTAAAGGGTTTCACCCACAGGTTCAATCCCTGTTTCTAGCGCCAAAATGTAGTTGCAGGAAATCCTACAACCACACCCTATTGATAATCTACGAAGTAATCTAAGAAACCATGATGAAATACTCAAAATCTTTTATTGAATCTTAGAACAAGTACAAAGATAATGAGGGAAAACCCTAACTTGGAAAACAAATAACTCTCTCTCTCTCCTAAATATCTTATCCCAACTTAACAAAAAGATCTCCCTTCTACAAAGGTGTTTGGTTCCTTATATAGGAGTTTATATAATGGAGGACAACTAATGAAGCCCCTAATTTCGGATCTGACGTGCATCAATGTCGCGTAGACTTTATCATTCCCGCATGATTTCTTCACTGCCGCACAATTATTCACACTATTATCGTGACTAAGTGACATTATCTGGCTTGTCATTTTGGATGTGCTTTATGCGTTCGTATTCGCTTACTATTTATAGGAGTTATTTCGCATGCTAAATGAGCGTGCGGTATTTTGTACCCACATCAAGTGTGTGTTTTTCTTAGTAATGGTGGTGGGAGCTGGAAGTTTGTTTCCGGTTTTTCCAGTTTCCACCCAAACAGAAGAAAAGTGCCTTCATGTCACCAAAAATGAAAAATTAGTTTTCTATTTCTCTTTTTATCTCTGTAATTAGAAGCATCAATCAATAAATAGCTCATATTAACTCATTGAATAGCAGCACAAAAGAAAATACAGCCTAAACCCCCAAGCTAAGCTTCTGGACTGTGAACTTTTAAGTTATCCACTTGCATAATAATTAAGTGGTATTTCTAAATTTCAGAATCTTAGTATAAATTTTTTAAAAATTACAGAAAAAGAAGAAAATATTAAAAAAGAAAATGTGAGTATTCTATATGCTCAGCAGACCAATTTGTATTATTGCCTTTACTAATTGGCATGTTGGTGAAAGAAGGTACACGCAGGACCGTACTACTGCTGCTTAATCTAACATTTCGAAATCAGTAAAATCGATTCTCTAGCTTTTTACTGTTTGGCACCGCTTCTATCATAAGTTTGGAATCTACTGCTCTCTGCATTTTTAACAGCAACCTTTATCATAGATAATCACAGAGGGATACCACGGTAAGAGTGGTCCTGCAGAAATTATAAGCCAAAATGAATGTAAAAGAGGTTTTTATAGAGACTAATCCGCGACCACACAAGGCACTGCCAATGAATGTAGACTAGAGTTGGTTCCAAAATAAAATTTGATTCGCTGGGACAGTTTTTGTATCATTATGGCTCCCAAAAGAATGGCTCCCAAAAGTAAATTTGTGATCTACTATGATTCATTCCACTCTACAAAACTTACTTTGACACAATTAATCTATGAATTATACAACTAACCTGATTACCGATAGCTTACTAGCGTTTAACTACAATATCTCTATTTCTCCACTCTCTGGATTTCTACATGACTCGTCTCCGTTCTCTTGGTTGCATACTGATACATCCGATTGTTGCCTCTTCGACCGGTTCCTAAATTGTTCTTCCTTCTCACTGACAAATGATACGAACCTCTGAAAGCTCCTAGACAGCGAGCTCGCTTGACCAGTACTAGTAGATGAAGAATCGGGTTCTTCAGGGAGGTGACGCCTAAACTGCAGTACCAACTGCACAATATGTATCAAGAGGGCAAGTAAAATTGCTACTCCACAAGAAAGGTAAAGTCCCCAAAAGCTTTTAAAGTGAAGCCGGTCCGATTCGAGTTCAGTGCTATCAGAAGTGCAACTACTTCTTGACAGCCACTTATCATAGATTCTTTCAAGTTCCCCATCCTCCGAGAGCTTAAGGATCGCAGTCGAGAAATCTACAGCTAATGGAGAATCCTTTGGGAAAGCCTGAACATGAATTAAAAAAAGAAATATAAACAAAGACCATTAAATCATTATGTCATTAACTCGACTGCTTTTTAAGAGAGCACGAATAACAGGTATATATGCTTGGATCGATACTTACAAATCCCCACCCGCTTTTGGTAAATTCTTCTCCCACAATTCTGAATTTGCAATGGCTTGAGAGGAAGAGGTCTACATACGGGCGTTCATCAACCAAGGCAGCGATTCCTCCATTTTTAGGACCACGTTCAAGTGCAGTAGCAAATTCATCCGGTGAGCCAAGAGGGACGAGTCTAGATCTTGAAATGCCGAGCTCCTTGCTCAGATAATGTTCAGTAAAAGACCCTACTTGGAAACCAATAGGCTCATTATTTCTCATCAAACTATTAATCCCCTTTATAGGTGAAGATAGATGTTGCACAGTGAGGATTGAGGTCAGACTAGCCGTGTAGCTTGAGTTTATAATAAGAACCACAAAGAGCCATATGATCACTACAAAGCGTCCGAGGGTGCTAAGTGTGTTTTGTCCTGCAAATGACACCAATTACTGAATCTGGTGAAATTCTAAATTGCTATGAAACCCATATATGATTAGCAATTCATT
>JAJJMB010006973.1:1254567-1292045 GCA_023531105.1 Papaver atlanticum | reverse complement strand
TAAGCAGCACCTGTTGAGAGGCACCATTGGCACTTGGGGTACGTCTGTCAGATGGGTTATCTCCATAGCTAACCTAGCCATTGTTCCTAACCACTTTAATAAAAATTACACCATCCTTCATAGCCCAAAACCACAAAGTATCACCACCCATTACCCTACTTTTTTATACCACCAACACCAACCTTCTCAAAACAATGCTTTGATTACTGTTGGCCATTTATGTCATAAGTCTCGTATCTACCAAAGAAAAGCCAAACCCATTTATGGCTTACCAACTTTGTATCTCATCATGCTTACGCATCAAATATACGTATCAAGGAAAATATTTTCTTGGATTATTGGACAAGTTATTGCTTTGGACTGTTGTTACCAATCCCAAGTGAGTTTGAAGCTTCAATCTCTTTCATTAACCCAAAAAAGTGTGGCGGAAGGGGACAATTCGAATGAAAGATGCCCTCATCTCAAAAATAATAGCAGAATAACAACAACAACTTTACAACATTTATCACCTGAACGCTTTTCAAACCTTGTTCAACAGTCTCATACTTCTCAATTTAAGGTTAGACGTTTACTAAAAGATAATACTTGCTCTCATCTCCACATCCTAATAGTTTGCCAGTATCATCAGAGAAGTACCAAAGCAAGATTCCTTTCTATCCACCTACATATTATATTTTTTACTCTTGCTTCTCTTATTCATAGATATCTCCTCATACTCATCAAGTTTATAAATTATATGGAGTCCTCCAGTTTACCAGATAATACCCATCCTTCAAATTTGGATATCCAAAATCTCACTGCTCAAATGGATGAAAAATTAAGATGGGATAGATGCTTTGCCGCATAAACATTCTGCGAAATCCTTTGAAAAGTCTTCATTGGCTGCATAAACATGGGATAGATGCTTTGCCGCATTCTGAAAAATATGCCATAAGCATAAACGATGGTGTGTGTCTGGCATTACCTCCTTTACAGCATTGCCAATCGCTTGTGCCTGGTCGGTAAATATGGTCTGTGGATACTTTCCTGACATTGCACTTAAAAATGATTCAAAAGCCCACACAAACGATTCAGTAGATTCATCGACAAGTAAGGTTATCCCAAATAAGACAGACATCCCGTGGTGATTCATGCCTACAAATGGAGCACAAGGCATACCATATTTATTAGTCTTAAATGTAGTGTCGAAACAAAAAACATCACCGAAAAAACCGTAGTCTATCTTTGATCAAGCATCTACCAAAAATAGATTACAAGCTCTGTTATCGTTGTCGACTTGTACTTCATAAAAAAATGCTGGGTTCTCTTTTTTCATAGCTCGGAAATAGTTAAGAGCAACTTGAGCATCACCTTCTTTATATATCTCTCGACGCCTTTTCTGGAAATGATTTTTACAATCCGTTAATGTAAAATTCAGATTTTGCGGACCATCATGTTCCTTGCTTAAAATGGAAAATGCTTTAGTTGGCTCACAACCTCCGGAATGAAGTGATTCTATATATCCCGCTTGCTGAGGTAATATTCCTTTTTGAGACCTTAACAGATGCGCTTCTTCTGCAAGCACTAGTTCATGGTTGTGATCTTCAACAAATTTCGTTACAGCAAACATACCATCTTTTGCAATGACCTGTATAAGAGCCATACATCCTGTCCGCAACACCTGACGTTCTTTTTGTGGTGTACCTCTTTTATGTCTCTGTTTGAATCCTTCTTTTGAACAATAAATTACTCTTTTCCTAATTTCACCAAATCCAAATCCAATGTCTTTTCCAGTGGCAAGTACCAGGTCGACTAGAGAATATCTCCGAAAAGTTTAGTATAGTTTTTACGCCGGCTTGCCAAGCCTTGCACAACCCACATAACGTAGTCTTTTCCTAATTTCACCATCACTTTAAAATGACCCTTCCTGATGCTAAATCCCGTTCTTCTAGCATAATAATTGTAAAAATGGTACAATTCGTCCTCTGACTCAAACAACATTTCAACTTTTGGGATATAATCAGTTGTCATATCTTTTGATGTTTCCACCAAATCTCCATTATCATACAATATATGTCCATCAATTTTTTCAGCATCACAATGAGGTACACAGTCTAAACCGTTATCAAGCATTGTCTCATCTAAACTTACATTAAGATCCAACATTGGGGTATTATCTCTTTCCTCCATCGAACCCCTTAATAGTCTGCAATGAAACACAAAACTAAATGTATATCAAGCAACCAAAATTGTGTCAACATACTACAATAGCCCTAAGTTGACAACAATCAACCAAAATTGAAACTTGTACTGTTGTACAACCAAAAAAATAAATCTATGTAACGTCAATATTTCCTATGTCGATATAAATCTACACATTAGATATTAGGCTAAGATGTTTTAGTTCTGGCACCATAAGTGGATACATATTCTAAAGTGGATAACCTGGCTCCAAGAATTTACCTATGCAGCTGCTTGTAATATGTGCGTCGAAGAGTTATTTGGATCCGTAGAAATCTGACTCCAGGAATTTACCTACACTTCTTCCTTAATTTGTAATTCTCCCTGGCTTGGTCCGGATACCAGGCGACCCAACCACCTTGTCATGGTTGATGTCGTTTGCTCATAGTTTGACGGTAATGTGACCAAGTGATTTGCAGATATAAATCATCTTTTAATAGTCTAGTTGCCTCAGTATCTTTCCATCTTGTTGCAATTTTAGACGACCTGTTCGCCAAAGATCCTCCATATGTTGGTAAAAACAGTACAAATGGAATTGAGTCCCACGGAAATTCTTAATCTCAGATTATTGTCGCGCATGATTTGCAGATATATTCATGCTTAGGGGACATATCCCTAGAGAAATGCATGTCTTTCGTTGTCTTCTTCGTATGGAATGGAATCCGTTTGACCAGAAAAAGTATGTTTCATTTCCAAAGAAAAAAGGGAATCAACTCTAATTCTCGATACTTACCATTTTTAATTCCCAAAAACGTGAGTCATTGCCAAGTCATCGAATTCTCAATGGTTGGAGAAGCCTAGTCCTAGTTGAACTTCAAATCTATATAAATAGCCTACCACTCGATCTTCATAACCAAACTATGCATCAAATCTTGTTCATTGCCGAGTCATCATAAATAGCTCATCCATTAGGTAAAGTCTCTCGGAGTATCCGAGAGAGAAAAATAGAGAAATGAAATGGAAAAAAAAAAGAGATGGGTTTGTTTGAGTCCCATTATTAGGAGGAAAAGAACGGATTTGGAAAGGGAAAAATATAGACAAAACTTTCAAGTCAATACGGATAAAAAAAAAAAACATAACCAAAATAAACAAATTTTTATAAAATACCAACCCACCCTTACTAAGTTAAACGTTCATAATCACATGTGTTTAGTCGAAATTCGTTGTTTAGTCGAAATTCGTGATAACATCTTCAAAAATCATGGAAAAAGGTTTGGAAGACGGTGAACGTGCAGCTGGGAGAGGTATCCACAGAGACGCAGAATCTTCTTTGTCTCTAAGCTTGTTTAATTATCCACGAGTACAAGAATCACAGGTTAATCATCACTTGTGCATGATTTTTCATTTGTTTTTATAATCCCGTAGAGATATTTGTAATGTTGCTTGGATATCTACTTTTTATTCATTCTGGAGCTTTGATGCTAAAAACATATCGCCCATTCTCATTGCACATCCACCTGTTGCTAATTTTATACTTGTGCAAGTGTATAAGTTGAAAAGTCAATCCCTCCCCAAAAAATACGGTTTCCTCCCCACAATCCTTCCCTCTTCACCATTCTTTTCCTCCCAATAACAGGATTCCTTTGTTTTTGTAACAAGTTGTTGTTGGTTATTTTTAAATCGCAGGAATTAGGTTTTCCGGTACGAAAGCGCCCCCAAGATTGTGGTCAACCTGACATGTCAGAGTGCGAGACAGCGTCTTTGCCAATAGTCACTATTGTCGCCTCTCGAAGGTGTTTGTTCGTGCAGAACAAACATCTCCAAAGTACGTGATATCCCTTATAAGTAGCCGTGATTATTTCTCTTGAAAACACATCAAACTTATTGTTTCTTCGCTTCTAATACATCATCAGAACCCAAGAACAGTGTGTTCTTGATCGGGTCAAGGAAATACAATCATTGAAATCGATCCCGGTGTTGGGGCTTCATTGAATTTTGAAGGTATAATTCATTAACCTGTTGTGCTCCAATTTGTTATTGGAAAAATCGAATTATTGCCTAAAAAAATAAAGATCCTTAAAACCAGGGATACACCATTGTTTTGTGTGTTTTAATCCTCTAGTTTTAACACATTACCAATAGTAGGTACAAAATAAAAACTACATACTGAATTTCCGAATCCGCTCATACCAATCATATAATGGGTTATACTCATGATCATATAATCGGTATGAGCAGGCTCGGAAATCTAGTGGGCAGATTTTGTTTTTTGATGTGGTACTCAAGTCTACTTGGTATCCGTAGTTCAAAATTTATTTGCTTGGTAAGAGGAAATGGTCAATTTGGTATACATTTCATTGTTAGGGCTTGGAGCCTTGGACAGTGACATAAAGTGTATCATTTACTCTTAATATATGTCCTTTGACAGAATGTCAACCATATGCTCTTAGTATTTTTCTGTCCCTTTTCAGTATGCCTGTAATAAAGTCATGGTCTCAACTATAACACATTTTTGCTATCCTAGGTGTCTGTTTACATTGTAAAAGTCATTTGTTTATGTGATCGGTTCCTTACAAAATATTGATGCAGGTTTTCTGTTCAAGTGTAATGCAGCCACCTCTACCTTTACCTCCACCTTCAACTCCTCTACCCAGTGGCGGAGCCAGATTTTGAAATTTAGGGGGATTAAAAAAAAATTATACATACATTAGTGGACTAAATTTAAAATTAAGTGGACTAAATGTAAAATATTTTACAAAATCAAGGGCTTTTTTATAGTTTTGGTAATTTTAAGGAGGCTAGAGCCGGAGTTAGTCAACCCTTGCTCCGCCCCTGCCTCTACCTCCGGTTACAAGCAATTGCAGTTGTAGAGGCGGCAGAAGTGAGTGTTCGCGAACAAGACTAAAAGTGATTAAGTGAAGGGGTGAGTATTTTTTTTTATGAAAGGCTTCAACGCAATGTTTTAAGAACTGGACCGATCGGTTGGACCGATAAACCAGTGAACCAGTAAGAAAAATGGTCCGGTTCCATGCTGACCCACTAACATGCAGAAAAAACCAGTAAACCGGGAGAACCGGGTGATTGGACCAGCAACCCATGCGACCCAATCCGGTCTGACACTGGTTTGACCCAGATATGAAGAAAGAAAAAAAAAAAAAAACGAAGATGCTTTGTATCAGATCAAAAAAAAAACACGAAGATGATCTGTATCAGATAAAAACACTTATTTAATCTAAGCTAACCCCTTCGCTCCGTTTACATATCACTCAAATTTTATAAAGAGAGGCCGCTAGTTTTTAAAAATCATTGAAATAGATTAAAAGAAAATCACAAAATCAATAGTGAAATATAAGTTAAGATCGACAGAAAATAATGATACGTTAAAATTGACCTTTAACTTTCTTGTTGTATATATTTGCCATCCTCGAAAGAGACAGTAATAGAGAGTTAAGAAGAGAGGCGGGTTATGGAATATGGATGTGATAAGAGGAAGAACAGAATGCTATACCGAAGAGTGCTTATTTCATGTAGACACCATAATCTATACCGAACACGTGGCAAATGATGAAAAGCATAGAAGCTCTCAGAGTGCTTCAACTCTAAGCTAAGGACTTTTGTGTAATACACCACTCCACATTTCTCCTTTATAAGTGGAAGAGGAAGGGGACTCTTTTCTTTTCTCTTCTTCCCATCTGCAACTCATAGGACTTCATATCTTCACGGATGGAGTCTTATTCTTACCAAATGTAACTAATCAAACACATAATAAACACACCTTTACCTTCACGTGGATGTAGGCTTAGCTGAACCACGTTAAATTACTTGTGTTGGTGTCTCTTTACTTGCATGCACTTTACATTTCTGCAAATGATTTCTATTTACATTTCATTTTGTATAATGATTCATCCTTTTACTTAATTGGTTGTGAAATCAGATAATTGGTAATTCGCAAACTTTTAACCAATTTTTTTTATGTTCACCTGGACATGTTTTTCCAACTAATTATATTCTGCAGCAATGTAGGCGCACCACAGGATTAAAGTGGAAAATTGGGTTCGAGTACTGTTACTAGACCTCCAATGATGGTCTCGAAATCTATCTTGCCAGCAGATGATGAAGAGACCAAAAGTCATTTTGTTGTAGCTGTACACATCTCCACTCTTTCTTCTTTTTATCAACATTTCGATGGGCTAGACATCGTGGTGCACCACAATGTCGCACTAAAATGGGGGAATGAAACCTAAAGAAATGTAAAGGCTGCTTGAATATACTAAGATGCCGTTTGATAAACCACAGATGCACAAATTGGAAACGTCTTCTCATACTTTGGCCCATAGTGGAATTGAGGTCCTTGGAGTAACAAAGTCCATTCTTTTTGTTTCATGGTGTTACTGTCTGGTCGTGACTTAGATAACTGCTGCGAACACTGAAAATGAAGTGGCAACCAAAATAACAAGGCAGACCACTGTGTCTTAGATAACTGCTGCCAACCTGTGCCAAGCAGAGAACTCGCATAGCGTACAACATTCTTACATTTCTGTAATTCTAGATTTTTAGTGGTTTAGCAATTTAGCCAAGTTTTATGTTCAGCAACTCTGAAAGAATTTGTCCCATACTTCTTTATAGAAGTTATATTTCATTTTGCTTTGCACAGAGTGTATCTTATCACAATGGTACAAACTACAAATTCATCCATTTGTTCACAGGATCATCCTTAAGAGGAAGACATCTCACAGGTATCAGAGTTCTACATAAGATACGTTTCAATCAATAATATAACGTAAATGAGGACTTCCGTTCGTGCTGACATACAGAACAATTCTGACCGTAACTATTTCATGAGCAGGAAGATATCCCAGACCGGGTAGACGATGGGGCACATAGGGCATTCGAACACGACCAAGGGAATTGCTCAGTGTATGGTCGGATACTTCCCAACAAGCCAAACTCAATTGTACCAATGGTGTGTCACGGGTATAATCAAGTATCACCCACCTCGTAAAGATTCATATTGGGCAATGGACTCTATTAGCTAGTATTTTGACGTGTTTGCATAAAATTAAAACTCTATAGTTAATGCCTTCAAAATTCATTTGTTCTTCCTCTGCTCGGATCTAGCCCTTTAAGGGCTAGATCTAAGCAAAGATTTCTTGTTTTAAGTAATATTAGTTATCTTTGATTTCGATTTAGGAGTTATTTTTGTTGTTTTCAATAATTTCTTCGCTATCAGAGCGATTTTTATCGTCGCTATTTGGGAGATTTGGTGTTTCTTTCTAACGATTTTTTCGTGTTTGGTTTTCTTGATAAAAGTACATCGGCGATTCAGCACGGGCGAAGATCAAATTTATCTTCATCAAAAAAATCGATCTAGGTTTCCGGGTTAGTCGCTGCACATGAAGAATTTTTGGGCAAATCACTTCTCTGTCATAAGAACATCTCTTTTCCAAGAAGAAAATCTATCAAAGTGGTCGAATTAAGATTTCGAGTACCATTTCTTCTCCAATCTCAAAGTACAAAATTTGGGTGCTATCGTGGTAGATCGCTCTTTCTCTTCCCGATTTATTTACGTTTTGTATCTTTCTTTGTATTTGTTTCATGTTATGATGTACTTGCTTCACTTTTTTTTTTGAGCATAAAGATAATTCATTCCAAAACCAAACAGAGAACAGAAGCTTAACACCAGATTCCAGTTTGTTGCCATTATATCACAGGCTCCCTATTGTGATCTTCAGGCAACATACTTTCATTGGCATTAGCTGAACTTGAAAGCAAAATAGAGTTCCTATTACTATTTACATAAGCATGAGATACTGAAACACTTACGGAAGTTGCAATCTGGGCACTTCCTATGTTATTACTACTACCTAATTTGTTCACCAAAAAAAATTGACATAGAAAGTTAGGCATCTCCTCTTTCCATGTACTTAAAACCGAAGATTTTCTTGCTTCCTTGGCCAATTTATCCGCCACTTGATTTCCACTTCTAACAATGAAATTGAACCCAAAAAACCTGAACAACTAATTAAAATACCCAACGCCTCTTTGACTTTTCTTTCGTTTTTCCAAACCATTAAAGACTCCTTTCCTTGCAAGTACCTGATTATTCTCTCACAGTCACCCTCCATTGAGAAGTTCTTGAAACACTCCTCCTTTGCCCATTTTGCTCCCTGCAATAGTACTTGCTTCACTTTAAAACCATCATGTAAATGTTTCTTGTGGAATGAAATACTTATGGTTTGATGATCAAAAAAAAAGAAATCATTTGAATTAACGAGTTAAATTTCAACTTTGTAAGCCTAATTGGAATCAAAGGACTATATTTTTTTACCAGTAAAAAAACAAAAGAATTAAATGATCGAGTATTAATTAATGGAGTTTCACTTGTACTCAAATCATTTTATGAATGTAAGATCAACTGGGCTAATGATAATCCCTCCGTCTCCAATATATAGGCGAAATTTGCCAATTCTCTTAGAATAAGAAACAGTATGGATTTCATAAATATCCATCACTTTTCTTATTTTACCCTTTATCTCATTCCCAAGATAAGAAACATTAACTTATTTATTATGATACCCAGGCACTATAAATAAGGGCATATGTGGAAAAAACATCATTGGAATTTGAACTCCGCATATATACTAGTACAACCGTTGCCACAGTGGGAGGGCCGACCGAAGAAGAATCTGAAGATGGAGTTTGTCTGCGACCACTTTCGCCCCGTTTCAGGAAAAGTGATACTTTCACTTGTTTCAGAAAAAGAGATACTTTTTTCTGAAACGAAGCGAAAGTATCACTTTTCCTGAAACGGAGTGATAGTAGCACTTTTCCTGAAACGGAATGTGAAAGTATCACTTTTCCAGAAATGGAAAATTAGTCGATCCATAAACCAAAATATGGTTGCATGATGTGTTATGCATCCTTTGTGGTGGGTTGCATAATGGCTTTGCATTCAATTTTCGAGAATTGTGTCTAAAGTGAGAGTATCACTTTTCTTGAAACGGAGGCAGTACATCGTTTTATTAGTTGCAACGGAAAAGTAGTTGATGCATAAACCAAAATATGGCTATATAAAGTATTATGTATCCTTTGTGGTGGTTTGCATAATGGATATACATTTAATTTTCGAAAATTGTACCTAAAATGATAAATACCTCCGAATTTTTCGTAAAAACTCTAAATTTGATATTGTTGTTTGTACTCATCGCGTAGATTTTTATATAACCTTTCCAACGAGATAAAATTTGTAAAATTCCAAGACACAGATTTTTAGATATGTTATATTAAAGTTTTCTTTCCAATTATACCCTGAAAAGATAAGATACATAAGGAGTTATAGTAATTTGACTAAAAGGGAGGGGCATTTTCGGATTTTCAGGTGCACACCAAAAAGAAGTGACTAAAAAAAAAAATCCAATCTTTTTGTGTCAGAAACAAGAAAGAAAAATTTGGAATCACTATTAGCATAAACATCTTGGAAGTAAACAATATCATGGCTAATAGTGATTTACCATCTTATACTAACTTTGCTTTTGTGGCACTTTCTTTCTCAGGTCAATGTGTGGGAGCAAGGAACATCAAAGACTCTACAATTGGACTCAGCAGAGCAGTCAGAGAAAGCAGAGGAGCTCAATTAGCACTGACCTGGGGCAAGGAATGCACAACGCCAATATTGATTTGCAGCAGGGGAAGAAGAAATATTACAAACCATTCAGACAGGAAACCAACTTGAAGTTCATGAAAGATTTCAAGGAGGTTATACTCAAAGTTATGACAGTAATTTATAAGCAATTGACTTTGTCTTAGGCAGACTTATCAAGCTAGCTCCACAGCAAAACACCATTGCTGCCAACTTAGCTAGGCTATCTAGTCATTCTCCTTTATTTCAAAACTTTAACTGGAAAGGTCCAAATCTCCATTTACTTTTGACAACATTACAGTCTTTTCCAAACACTGCTATTAAAGATAACTGTAATAACTCTAATCCTACTTTGGGAGTTCATCTTGGTGCTGGACATAGCCCAGATGATCACCTTGCTGTACCAATGAGTAGGTAGCTCAATTGAGGCTCTCTTCTCTTTTTTCTATAAAAAAAAAATCACTTAGATTTTACAAAAAAATGGTCATATAAGTCCTTCTCTTCGCTAGGTCAGGCCGAATAGATGTCTAGGTCTATAATAACAGAGCTTCGGAAGCTCCAAGCTTCAGCAACAAATCGTGATTCGTGAAGCCTAAACAACTTTCACTCTACATTTGCGTTTCTAGATAATTACTGGCAACAACAACCAAAGTGAATGTATATATCATTATTGCGATTGGGATGAGACTAGCCCACGTTTTAGGTGGCAATCCCTCCATCTTATCTTTTCAATGGAAGAAAGTATTTGGTTGATAATCGTAATTACACTCTCCTTTTGTGCAATCCTAAAAGGTGTATTCAATCTTCTTAAAACCCCTACAAAGTTACCACCTGGTCCTATTTCAATCCCGATCATAACAAATTTCCAGTGGCTCAAAAAATCATTTGCAGATTTTGAACCAACTGTTAGAAATCTGAAAACAAAATATGGACCAATCATAACTTTATCAATCGATCATCGTAAATCAGTTTTCATTACAACCTCAAGTCTGGCTCATAAAGCCTTAATTCAAAACGGAGCAGTTTTTGCTACCCGTCCACCAGAAGCAGCAACGTCGAAAAGATTTTCAAGTAACAAACATAATATCAGTGCTTCTGATGGTCCCTTATGGAGACTACTCCGGAGAAATCTTAGTCTTCAGATTCTTCATCCTTCGAAGATCAAATCATTTTCACCAGCTCGAAAATGGGTTTTGGAACTAATCAAAGAAAGTATAAAAACAGAATCGAAGTCGGGGAAAAATCCAGTTCTTGTTGCTGATCATTTTCAATTTGGTATGTTTTGTTTACTGGTTTACATGTGCTTTGGCGAAAAACTCGAAAACAAAAAGATTAGAGAAGTTGAATCTGTTCAGAAAAGTTTAGTATTGGGGTTTCGTAGATTTTTTTTCCTAAACTTTTACCCCAGATTGACTAAAATAGTTTTCAAGAAAAAATGGGAAGAAATGAATAAGTTGAGAACTGATCAAGAAAAGGTACTAATTCCTTTAATCAGATCAAGAAAAGAAGAACAAATGCAGAAGAAATCGTGTGAAAATCATGAGAAAGTTTTAGGTTTATGATGTTGATTCATTACTGAATCTTGAATTACCTGATGAAGGTGGAAGAAAATTGACAGAAAATGAAATTGTTACTTTATGTTCTGAGTTTTTTACTGCAGGTGCTGGTACTACATCAACAGCTTTACAATGGTTATGGCTAATTTAGTGAAATATCAAGACATTCAATCCAAATTATATGATGAAATCAGAAAAATATCAGGTGAGGGTGATGAGATCAAAGAAGAAGATTTAAAAAAACTGCCGTATTTGAGAGCTGTAATTCTGGAGGGACTAAGAAGACATCCACCAGGCCATTTTGTTCTACCTCATGCAGTTACTCAGGATGTAGGGTTAGATATATATGTCATACCGAAAGAAACTACGGTGAATGTACTGGTTGCAGAAATTGGGTGGGATTCAAAAGTATGGGAAGATCCAATGGTGTTTCGACCTGAGAGATTTTTGAATGAAGATGAAAGCGTGAATGAAGAATTGTCAGATGTCACAGGGAATAAAGAGATTAAGATGATACCATTTGGAGCTGGGAGAAGAATGTGTCCTGGTGGTTTGGCAATGCTTCATCTGCAGTATTTTGTTGCCAACTTCATCAAGGAATTCAAGTGGACGGCTAAGGTTGGGGATGATATAGATTTGTCAGAGAAACAAGAGTTTACTGTTGTCATGAAGACTCCTTTGTGGGCTCATGTTTCTCCGAGAGAAGAAAATTAGCTGGTGTTATAAGTTAAGGTGAGTGTCATTGCCATTACTCCTGTACTAATTGTCCTTAATCACTGTTCAAGCTAGAACTATTGTTGCATCTGTTCTGGCTAAAAAGAATCATGGGAATAAATATACTGCAACCTGCAAAACAGGTGGACTCAAACTGTTGTTTTTCCCCAGATGAAGCAGGGTAAATTAGAGCAGAAACTATATTTCTAATTTACCCAACTTAGTGCTTGTTGGCTGGCTCTTAACGAAAGATAGATTCGTATAGGTAATATGGAAAGCTAGAAACAAAAAGATCTTTGAGAACCAGTCTCAACTTAGCTAGCGAACTCTCAATTTGTCCTACTCCCTCTTCAGAGATTACTACAAGAGCAGTGCAGCTGAAACATTTACACCTGAACAACAGAATACTATTAAAGCACATCAAGACTTCTATTTAAGAGCAAAAATCTGAATAACTCTCTGAAGCGTAAGATCTTTATCTGGATAGCTCTCTTAAGAGTGCAATAGCATACCCAGCTGATACGAACCAGACGGCTTATTTTATTGTTTGGTCTGCAGGTTGATCTTATGGTTTGTGGGTTCTACTTAGTTAAAGACAAATGTACGTACCATTATCACTTTGTGAAACCAAATCCAAACTACATAAGAACTAGTGAGTGAGCATGAGAAGAAACCATTTTCATGATATATTATTCACATTCGTTGCATATACTAAATTACGGCCCTTCTAGATTCACAAGTTGACATGCATTCTGAAAGACTGATATGTATTTGTCAATATGGTGGAGAGATATTATATGCAGATTCAGGATGCTATTTTTCACACATTATGAACACAGAGCACAACAACAATGTAAGATCCTCAAATTAAAAACTAACATGGTAAAATGCTAACCTCGGTAAGACCTTTAAGACCAAATACTGAAAGAGCAACTAGCTGTCTAGTCCAATAACAGAGTTTCAGGAGCTCCAAACTTCCGCAACTAATCAAGAAGCATAAATCTAGATAACCTGCAACAACAACCAAAGTGAATGTGAATATAGGATTACTATGGAAGTGTTTTAGAAAATCAAATCAATCCCCAATCTAATCATCAAGGTTGTAATTCCACGAAACATTCTATCATGGAAGTCTGGCATGACTGCAAGCATGTACAGAGCACTATTTTATTATAAACATGACTTCTGATATTTTCAAGAAACCTCATAGATCTGATGATCCTATTAATCTATTAAAAAAACAATGACAGAAAAGTTAACCAAATTTGTATGTAGAAAGATGTAGAACACGATTTTCACTCTAATACACGGAATACATAATAGATAATGAGAAATGCAACATAGTAACTCTTTACCTCACTTACACATAAAAAGGACCAATAACATAATCCTGCTTCTTTGCTTAGGCTTCTTCCTCATGTTTCAGTTATTCCATCCATGTCTGCACTTTTACAATATTTGTCAAAGAAGAGTGGAGTACCCAAATACCATCCTTCTTTGAAATCTGGAAGACTTTTAAAATATGAGACAGTCGTTCACAACAGTACAACTATCCAAAAATGGCATCCACTAAATTTAATGCTATGTATGACAAGCCACTGGACCACATAAAAAACCACTATTTACAAATCCTCATTTGGGGAATCTAGACATGTACTGGTCATGGTCAACATAGCCCAATGCCACAGTTTTATCCCCATAGAGTCGTCCATGTAGGCAGTGTGCTGCTACACACGAGGTTTCTGTTCTTGCATACTCCACAAGAATGCACCCTACTTCAAAATCATCAGTCATGTCGATGTTTTCGTTATCGTCTTTGGTACTTGAATCCTTTGCACAAGAAGTATCATTCAATGCGATCGAAGCTTCCTGCAATTCAAGGCCTGCTTCTTCTGGTTTCAATTCTTCCTCCTCGACGACTGTACTGTTTTCAGTGCAAGAGTTGCTACGCAAAGGAAACTCATCACTACTGCTAATAGCTTGCGAAGATTGATTTTTGCTTTTATCTAGTTGGGAGGGGGATTCTTGAAATACTGTATCACAGCCAAGGTAACTTGTAGAAATAATAGTATCCCGCTTATCTTCCTCATTTTCAGCATGGTTAGGAATACTATTTGCTGCATCTGCACCATCTACTAGGGTTTCTCTGACATCACCTAGAGCCGCTGGTCCGCTAGCTTCTCCAGAGTTCGGATCCACTTTCTTCAGGCTACATCCATCCTCTATTTGAGGTGAAGAACTCACTAGACTAGCCTGATTGATGATTTCACCAGGAGCTGTGGTGGGCCTGTTAACATTCCTTATAATATTAATAGAAATTACGGTGCCATACCTGCATACAAGAGAGGGGTTAACATGTACCGAAGTGAAACTAAGTAAGTGTCGCAGTTGATTTAATTAATACGGAACAAATTATGGGAGAGCGACCTTGCACACTCCAAGCGTACATCTTCCAACACTTCTTCCACTTCTTGTCCCGATAGAGTTGATAGTTCCTCCTCATTCAACTACATGTGTATGAAACCTTGTTGTTAGAAAAGCAGGTTCAGCTAGCATATGAATGTAACACGATAATTAGCTCTAAAAACATTACCACATTTTGTAGCTTCAGAACTTTTGTGGCCTTCGAAAGTAGAGGCTTTGCATGCTCAGGAATCGCATAACGTGGTGGCTCTTCAATGCCCTGATTAAAACAAAGAGACAACAAAATAAAAAAGATGTACCATACTTGAGACTTTCTTTAACTAAGGACGAAAAAAGTGGTGATCATTACCCCAGAAATAGATGCATCAGGAGTAGCTTGAACGACAGTTAAAACTTCCCCTCCTAACTTCATTCCATTTAATCCAGCACATGCTTTGAGAGTAATTGACTTGTCCACATACTGAAGCATAAGATTGCACAAAGAATCACCAAAATTCTTAGGTCACACTAAATTGGCAATTGACCATAATAGATATTGGTTAACTAAGGTGGGGGAAATGAAAAAGAAAAGAAAAGCAACCATAACTATGTTTTATACCTCTAAAAAGAAAAGAATAGAAAAGCAACCATAACTATGTTTTATACCTCCAAAAAAGCACATGCTTCACTGGCAGATTCATTAACCTCAAAATGATAAGCTCTTAATGCTCCAAAGGCAGTAGCAATCTCCTTTACCTGGATATAGCATTATGTTAGCGCAGACATGTCTTCTAGGTTATATAATATCTACACAACATCGAAGGGCATTGATGAGGAAGAAAAAAATATTCTGAGAATGAACAATATCCTATATGTGATAACTTACCATATCAGACGAAAGAACCTTCGCAATTCCACCAACGAATATCTACAACCAGAAACATGCAAAAGGAAGGGTTCATTAAGGATTCTCCCGCAAATATGTGAAAAAACAAACAGTGTAAAAACATCAGGTAAAACACTTCAAAACTAGTAAAACAAACTTTCACCTCATCATACCTAATGAGGCATGAGACATGATGAAACAGCAAAGGGTGATTCATATTCGGGCAAAAAATACCAAATAAAGAACCATAATTATCAATCAAGTTAACTTAATTAGTATATTAAAGGAAACTCATAATTCGAATTCTGATGAAAACTTGATAAAAGTCAAACCACGGGACTAGAGACAGGAGTTACTACGCCTAGCACCAATGCATACCTTGTTTGGTGAATCCTTTACAACGTCAGACATTTCATCAACAACTGCCATTGGCTTCTGTGAGACACCAGTCTGCATGAAAATAGCAACTTTCTGAAAACCTACTAGATGAATGATAACCACAAGTCAACCTCAAAATCTGAAATGTCCTAATGTAGATTACTACTTTTGCTGCCTCCTTGACAACACAGTAAAGAATAAATGACGATACATTATGTATTTATATTCTAATTATAACCACAATTTACTGCAGAAAGTAAATTTCAGATCAAATATTGAATGATCAAAGTTCAAACAACACACAAACACGGCATCTAAAGTTTTAATCTACGTTAACATAGAGAACAATATGGTAGCTCCACTAGAGTTAAGAAAAATTATCACATGATTGTCACTCTGATGCTGGGACGAGGAAGTCATATAAAATGCTATGTTCCTCTACAGTTCTACAATATGATGCTTTGATATAGTTGCTAGGTTAAGAGTTTGTTTTGTTGCTGGTGATACAGATCATTCACAATTACTAAAAAAATGATAGTGAAAGCAGAAATTAGCAACTCTACCAGAAGTGTTGTCATACTGCCAGTTTACACGGGAATAAGACGACGAACTCCGTCACTAAACACAAGTCTTAATCAGAATTCAAATTTCCTGGCTAAGGACCCACTTAGATGACATATATAAAAGTTGCACCACATATTGTAATACATCTAGGTAAAATATATAATGTGAGGATCAATACACCAACAATCGTAATTCAGCAGCATTTCAAGAATGTGAACTAATTACTAATCAACAAAGAGAAACTTTATATTTTTTGTATGCAAAGACGCACAGAAGGCAAGAACCAGGATGCCATGACAGTGTCGCATCGCATGGCATAAAAATATTTCACTCTTCTATTAGAATCCACAAGAACACATTTGCTTCGGGGGTGTGTTCTTGTGGATTGACTTATATAGAAGTTTAAAAGACAACCTTGACCTCATATAGACCTCTTATCCGGATTGACTTATTATATCTTTGTTTTTGTCTCATCAACTGAACCAGTACACTTTCCTAGCCAACCTCAAGGTGTAAAATTACAAGCCTATGATCATTTATGTGTCAACCAAGATGGAAAGAAAAAGAAAGATGATGTCATCCAATATGATATAATCAATGGAAAAAGATTAGGTTAACATAACATAAATATGAAATAATCTATTGGAAAGATTATTACTTACTAAATTAGAAATAAAAAGAACAAGACATAATTAGCAATCTTACTGCTGATTCCGCGAAGTCCTTCGGGCGTCTAACTTTGAGAATAGATCCAGAGAAGAGTCTACCATCAAAAGAGAGGGCTGTTGTGGCATCTTCTGGTGTAAGAAATTCCACAAGAGCTTGCCGCTTCTCTTTATTCAGCTAAGATGCACCACACATACAGCCATTGAAATGCCAATAAGAAGAAGAGAAAAATAATTTCTTTTTGTATATGAAAAAAAAATCCACTTACAGAACAGCGAATGCATGGCAGGGTTCCTTGAATGGGATAAGCATCTGATGACAGAAAGAAGTTATTGAAACACTCCATTACATATTTATCAGAGGCTGAAGTTGGTACATTCTCTACAAGGAGCCTTCTTCTTGGAGATGTTGGTTGAACGTTATCAGCGGTGGAATTCTTTGACGCTGATACGGTACTTGAAGAAGACCCAGAAGATACAGCTTTTTTCATTGCTGAATTTGATTTAACAAGAACAGCAGCAGGCACCTCATTTACACCGAAGGATAAGATTTGATCAGAGTTTTGTATGTTTGAGAGCATGGAACCAGCAGAGCTTATGTCAGTTCCTGTAGGTGGGAAATCCCAACCAGCACTTTTCCTCTCTGGAGAACGGGCGGTAGGAGAAGGTGTCTTAATAGCAGAATCGGTTCTTCTCTTCCTAGGGGAATAGCCACCAAGCCTACCTTCATGCCCACCATGACGATGATAATGACTACTTCCATACCCACTATTGCTTGACATTTTATTCTTATCAGCATCAGGATACGACTTCCTAGATGACTCATGCTCCCGCTCCTGATAAGAAGTACGCTTGTGCGCCCTAGGCAAATCAGAAATTGAACTCCTATCTTTATCCCTTTTTTCACGACTCCTTGACCTTCTTCTTTTTGGCCTCTCTTCATCATAGTGAGATGGAGATGACTCCCTTCTACCTTTTCTTCCCACGGTTTCTGAGTCATATCTTTTTCCAGAATCGTGTTTCTTTACAGCATTCCCGTCTAACTCAGAACTATCTTTCTCATCACCACCTGGGCGTTGCTTTCTTTTAGTTTCAGTGTCAGATTTCCTCTTTTCTCTGCCCGAAGATGTCTCCTTTCTCCAAGAGCCCTTCTCTGGTTTAACTTCAACGTCAGCTCTTGAAATCTCATCATTTCTGCTTTTGGGATGACTCGATTTTTCATTTCTATCCGCCTTAGCTTTACTTTCTATATCTTTATCAGGTTTATTCTCCGAAACATCGGTTGATCTCTCCTCTTTTCTACTTCCACGGCAACATTGTGTTTTATTTTTGTCCCCTTTAGCTACATTTCTAATATCTTTGTTAGATTCAACCTCCATGTCATCTCTTGATATCTCCTCGTTTCTGATTCTGTAATGACGAGATTTTTCAGTTTTATCCCTTTTACCTTTACTTTTTGTAACTTTGTCAAGCTCATTCTCCAAGTTATCTTCTAATCTCTCCTTATTTCTGCTTCGGTGATGACTATGTTTTTCCTTCTTATCCCCTACAACTCTACTTTTCGTATCTTTATCAGTTTCATTTTCTAACTCAGCCCTCACTTCCTCATTTCTACTACTGAAACGACTACCTATTTCACTCTTCTCCTCTTTAGTACTATCACTGACCTCTTTGTCTAATTTCTCCACTAAGTAGCTTTTAGCATCAAAATTTTCATTATCTTTTCTACCTAACTGGTCCTCCTCCACAGAGGTACTCTCCTGTTCCCTTGTGGAACTTATCTTCTCACTCTCATCTGAAGCTTTAGTCTTGATTTCTTCATGAGCTTCACCGAGTTCAGAATGATTTGGAATTGTTACATCATTGCCCTTCACCAAAAGCTTCTCTGACTCTTCAGCTTCCGCTTCGACTTCTGAACTTGATCTATTCTTTTTCCTTCTCAGCATAATCTCCTCGAATGTGAAAGGTCTTGTTCGGGCTGAAGTGCCCTCATTCCCATTCTCATGCTTTTCCTGTTTCGGACTAATTCTGGTCATACCTCTCGAACCTTGAATGTTGCGAAAAATGATATTTGAGAAAAACTGACCAGCCAACCCAAAGACAATCAGCAAAACCCTCTCCGAAAGAAACAATTGCTTGTATCACTGAGGTGGCTGTTCCTTTCCAAAGTTGAACCTAGCAAAACCGAGAACAAGTCCCTGTCCATGCAAATTAACTAAATGGTCAAAACCAATGCAGCGTTTTTGACAAGATTAATATGTAAAATATGTGGAAAAGCAAACTCTACAGATTATATCTGCAGTTGGAAATAGTATTGAAAGTTGAATCCTTCAGTTCTACCTAAACTTGTTGACTAATGTCTGTTGGCTTACGTAGTCTCCAAAAAGGCTAAAAACAATGATCCAAAAGACAGGGAAACCAAAATATAAGCCCTGAGCCTGTAATTTAATAGTGTATTACACGTAATGATAATGCAGAGTACAAGATAACAAATGGTATGGAGATAATAGGCTAGCACTGTGCATATCATTCTTTTTTTATAAAAACAGAGTTACACGGATATACAGATAGTTAGCTCTCTGATAGCAATCACTACTAGTCGTACCATTCAACTAAAAGTCCAAAACACAAATGGCCTTATTCCCATGGAACGACATAACATTTTTTCAGAACCTTAATCTGAACTCAGGTAACAGTTCATTAGGCTGCCCCAATCCAATTATGAACAAAAGCTTCTCGTTATACCCCTTTCCTCTCTTTTACGCTTCTCTAAAACTCAGACCTCATGCCCAATTTAGTGAACTTATGTTAACCTTATACAGCTGATGGTTCCAACTTCAATGATACAAAAGATGAAGCTAAAATAATACTCTACTTGGTTACATAAGAAGCATTTGAAACTAGAAAATCTTTTGTACTTTAACGAGTAGGATTTCATGAGAATGAACATATCAGATAACATGAATACCACTGAATTAGTGATTACTTTCAACACTAATACAACTATATCACCAAATTGGAATCGTTTTCTTGGACAGATGTGCGATACATCTATATTCTTATTTACCGAGATTATACAAAATCAGTTCATCCATAAAATAAAATCAACCTAATTGAAGAATTAATCAGAAAAAATTCATCAAAAATAACCTAAACCTAATTCATATTACTATCTAAATCAATCAAATTCTGAAAAATCCCCAAGTGTTTTCAACTATTTGAAACCCTAACTTTCAAATTTATAAGATTTTAACACATATCCTCAAGTTGAAAGACGAATAGGAAGATAAAACGATTCAGCATACCTTTCTAGTCAACCATTTTGACGAATAGAAAGTTGGTGCCGATAGTGTTGCTTTTACTTTTAGAGAAGAAGAAGGTGGTGGCGGTGGACTGGTGATGGTGTAGGTCTCTGCTCGTCGCTGGCTGTATAAGGAGGAGGAGGATAAAACACACTAGCAGAAGAGGAGAAGAATATTGTTGGGTTTTGTGGAAAAAAAAATAACAAAATAATGGAGATGCAGGGTATCGAACCCTGTACCTCTCGCATGCAAAGCGAGCGCTCTACCATTTGAGCTACATCCCCGTTTTGATTACCCAAACAATTTTTACCTACTTTTACATTTTTGTTTTGCTATTTTCTATAAAAGTTGCTCCGAACAAATTTGATTTGGGAAACTTAGGCTAATACCCAAAGAAAATATTATTCTTATTGGAAGGCCCAAAACATTTTTCAGCTAACGTGACACCCATGCATAATTATTCAAAATTATAAAAAAAGAGTAACAAGACATAGTTACCCTTAATATATTTACTTGTAAAAAGAAGAAATTTTGGATTTTCTATCTGCTCAGTAAAGAGTCTGCATAACTCTGTTAGCGTCCTACTTTTCAGGGGTATAAACCGTGTCTTGAAATTTTACAAATTTTATCTCGTTGGAAAGCTTTTAAAGAGCTCTACAAAACTAGTACAAATAACAATATCAAATTTCATTTTAGAGAGAAATTTCGAAAACTGGATACATTACCATCATGCAGCCACCATACAGGATGCATAACACATTATGCAGACACCACAAAGAATGCATAACAAATTATGCAACCACATTTTGGATTATGCATCCACTAGTTAGGTTATGCAACCACTAAAACGATGTATATGCCTAAAAAATAACATTCTAACAAAAACAAATGATGCATGACACATTATGCAGTCACAACAAAAGACGCATAACACATTGTGCAACCATATTTTGGTTCTTGCATCCACTAATTTGATTATGCACCACTAAAAACATGTATAAATCTAAAAATTAACATTTCTACAAAAAAAAAAAAAAAAAACAAATTATGCATTCATTTTTTTGTGAGTGCGTAACAGGTTATGCAGTAATTTTTATAGCTGCATAATAGGTTATACAACTATTTTTCTTTTGTTTATTTAAGTGTTAACTAGTATAAATGAATTATGCAGCCCTCTTTTCTGATGCATAATAGCTTATGCATTTATTTTCTCGGGTGCATAACAAGTAATGCATCCATTATTATTGCTGCATAACAGATTATGCAGTCGTTTTCCTATTTCAGCGCTAACCAAAAAGTGGTTGCATAACATTATATAACCATTTTTCGAAAGCCTAACAAGTTGTGAAAGCACTTTTGGAGCTGCATAACAGATTATGCAGTCATTTTTAGGTTGACTTCAATATTAGCAAAAGAAAAATGGCCGCATAATGGAATATGCAGTCATTTTGTCGACTGCATAACAAGTTATGCATCCATTTTCTCAACTACATAACGAATTATGTAACCACTTTTGAAGTTGCATGAAAAATTATGCACTCATTTTTGTAACTGCAAATGCTCATGCTTCCCGTGAGTGACAAAACCAAACCAAAATAACATATAACTGAATATACTTGTATACAATTGATTAGAATCTCGCAAATTTTATTTATCCATTAAATAATAGTACAAGGAGTTGCATGATAACAAATGAAGGAAACAGTTAACATGGACAATTTTTTCAAGAGAGCTAGATACCAAACTGCAATGTCAGACAATCAATGTCGACGCCAACGGTCCCTGCACCAGCATATCAAACCTGATGGTTAAGAAAGTGAGATCAAGAAGCACAAAAACGTAGACCACCACAAAGATGTATTAAGTTTCAGTATATCTTTAGAATTTTCCAAAAACAAGAAGAGTTTGCATTTTTTTTCTCATATGCAGCAAAAGACGTGATATTTTTTCTTTTTAGTTTTTTCTTTTCTGACCTGTAACACTTAATAGTTTATTAATGCTCACGACAGATATTAGTGAAACAGATTAGACTACTGTTTAAGTGAAGAATAATTTGTTTTTAACTAGAGTTCAGTTTGTGCTCTATTCATCCGTTAGAAAAGTTAACTAAGTCAGAAGTGCACGTCAACAAACACAAACTGTTTCCATTTCCTAAGGAAACAACCACATAGAATAGAAAAAGGTAATCAATCATGGGGAACCAGAGGTAGCTTATTTAAATGTCTGCATAATGCTTTATAGCCAATTCTTAGAATGAATAAGACGTTATGCGACCATTGTTTTAACTGCATAACGGGTTCTACAACCATTTTTGCAGTTGCATAACGGGTTATGCAACCATTTTTCAAGCTGCATAACCGCTTATCTAGCCACTACAAAAAATGCACATGCCATCTCTAGAAAAAGAGAACAACAAATTTTTAAAAGGGTGACTACAGATTCTTATAAGGCCAAGCACTATGGTGCTTGGTATCCCTTCCCTATCCCTCATATGTAGGGAAGGGATAGCACAAGGAAGGCAACCTCACTATGGTGCCCTCTTTTCCCTTCCCTACATGATACGGCTACTCAGTAGCCGTATGAATAGTGCAAAACGGATACTGAGTAGCCGTTTTATAGGTTTAAGTCTTCAGAAGCGACCTCACTCGGCCATTTCTTCTTCTTCCTTCTTCTTCTCTATTTTTCTCTTCTCCACAAGCCCTTTCTATTTGAAGACTCTCTGGTGCGATTCAGGAGCTAAAATTTAATGGGTTTGTTCATTAGTATCCGGTGAAGTATTTCCCTTTTTAAATTTCTTGTTTCATCAACAAAATCCTCCAAGGTGAGTGTTTCAAATTTTAGGGTTTAAATTTAATTTGAGTTTGATTATGATTAAATTGGAGATGTTAGGTTGATTATAATGTGTCCTTGTATGTTGTTTGATAGTTTGAGACATTGTTGATTGAATTTATGATGTTTTCTTGATTAAATCAAAGAGGTTGTTATTTATGAATGATTCTTGATTTAGATATGTTATTGTTATTGATAATTTTGGATTGATGGATGATTAAATGAATATGTATTATGTCTAAGGGAGAATGTTGGCAGAGAGATTGTATTTGGATGGATAATTTAGGATTGATTGATTATTTTGTTGTAGTTTTATAAATAATGTGGCTAAAAAAATTTGTTGGTCTTGTACAATATATATCCATTGTAGAATTTTTGCATAAAATAGATTGTTTTGTGATGATTTTGTGTACATGTGTGTTGTAGATGTACTCCGCTGATTTTCAACGAATTATGAATGATAGAATTCCGGTTTCTTCAAAAGAACATAGTGATCATAAACTGAAAGTCCTAAGCTCGTCAGATGAGAGGCAGAAATCTCTGAAATATCGAAGTAGTGTAAGCCAACTTCATGAAATATATACCGCAGTTTGTACATTTCCACATGCTAGACAACTTGTAGACGACTGTGGGTTTGGTTCAATTTTCAAAATACATTATCCGAAACTACAAGACAACTGCCTAACTACTGGTATATTTGAAAGGTGGTGGCATACCACCAATACATTTCACTTCCCAAGTTTTGAAATAGGGTTTACCCCATTAGAATTTACTCAAATTACCAGAATTCCTATTGGCCAAGGAAATCGCATATCATTGGAAGAAATTAGTATGGACCAACTGCATCAGATTGCTCCCGAAACCATAGATTGTTTGCTCCCATATATTAACGCGGTAGCTACAACAAGAAGAAGGAAAGAAGAAAATATGGTCATAATGGGAATAGAAGAAGTTAGACAAGAAAACTTAGTTGACATGAGAGTTAAAATTGTGGATAGATGCAAGGGGATCAAGAAGAGTTTGATTAAATTGTTTCTTGACCATAGACTCGACTTAGAAAACGATGTTGTATTTTAGGAGCAAATTGCAAGATGGTTTTTGATTTGGTGTTTTGGGAATATCCTTTTCCCAAACAAGAACAATGTTGTTGAGATTAAATGGCTTAGTATAATGAGGGATTTAAATGTGCTGAGGCATTATGATTGGGGTTCGGCGTTGTACGGTAGTATGTTATGGGGCTTGAATACTGGAGTAACGTGCAACAAGCCTGGCTTGCAGTTCTTTTCGTATCCATTGATGGTAAAAATTCATACCCACTTGTAATCTTACTTTCCTTTTACTTTTTCTTTATTGGTGACCGTATAATGCAATTAGTTTTTAATAATGACTAATAATGTTGCAGGCTTGGTTTTGGGCATATTTCCGATGTTTATTTCCCTATACAAAGGCGGAGAATGAAAATATGGATCCGTGGCCAGCGGGTAGGTTATATGATGGAGACCTTGAAAAGAGGCGCACATAGTGATACAGGTACCCATTCAGTGACTCTTGTGCGTTACCAGATTGATAACAAAGTATTTTCTAAGGGAACGACAGGAATTTTCGTGGTGTGTTCCCACTGTGTCTCATATTGATTCTTGTACTCCACAAATGTAAATGTGAAGTGACAAAGAATAATCGATTTCAGAAAGTTCACTGATATCGACAACGTGACAAGATCACACTTACCAGCTGCAAATTTTCCTGCAAGGTTAGAAATCCTTAGTATGGGGTACACCATAGACTAAGGTGTTGCAACTACACTTGGTGGAAGTGTAGTTAAGGCCGTGGCTCCACCAAGGAAGATGGAGAGACCACCAGGCTCGATCAATACTCACCTAGAAAGGATGTAGATGAGTAAGGCACAACCTAATTTGTATCATTAAGTAAATCATCTCATTATATCGTCTCTGATTATGTCCATGAATCAAATTGGAGGACGCTCCGAAGTTTAATGATTCTAGAGAACAATGAAATCCTAAAGGATTATGAGAACACACACGAGACAATGGAAAGATCGTGCAAGCATATTAATGATTATTATTTTCATATACAGTTGCTCGGGAAAATTGAACACGATGAGATCAAACCATGCTTCTTATTGTTTGAATATCAACAAAGAGCATATTTGGTCTACATAATCCAGGTAGAATTTGATTCTTTGACAAATATGGAGGTATTTGGTGTGGTAGTGCTAACCAACCAAGTGTAAAGCCTGTGGACATACATGATTAATTTTTCACAAAGCATAATGAGAAGAAATAAGTCTTAAAGTATAAAGACTCGGCTTGTGGCGCGAGGTTTCTCACAAAACCCTAGAATTGTTCTCTTGTAATGAACGTTATAGCGTTCAGCTACTTAGTTAGCTTGGTAATTTCAAAGGGACTTGAAATGCAGCATATGTATGTGGTTTTTACGTATCTATGAATGAATCAAGAGATAACAGATATTTACAAAAGTACTTGATAGCCTTTTTTTGCCCAAATCAAGTGACTCTAAACCACGGAGTGCGTTTACAGTTAGATAAAACGTTCACTTATAGATTGAAGCAATCAGGCGGATATGATATACCTGTCTAAGCGGCTATTTGATTTGGAGGGGATAGACAAGTAAGTTATTTTTCCTTGCGTATTCACAAGAAAGTTCCTGATTTGGAATTGTAGCTATCTATGTCAGTGGTACAGACATGATGGGTACTATTGATGCAATAAGAGACCTTAAAAGCTATTTGAAATACGAATTTGAGATGAAAAATCTGGAGAAAGCTCGACCGAATACTGAGCTTGTGGTATATTATTCCACCAGTTTGCATATTCTAGAGTTGTCAGGAAATTGAACAAAGACATGCATCCTGATAGCACTCCCATGATTAGTCGAGGTTCAAATGTAAGTAAATGACCGTTTTGTCTAAAGGAAGATGAAATTCCCATATCTAAGTACAATAGACGCATTTTTGTACTTAGTATAATAATGTACTCGATTAAATTTTACATCCTCAGGGAACTTATTAGCTAAATATAGCTCAGCGCCAACGCAACGTCATTGGAATGGTATAATGAACATAATCATATACTTAAAAATAACCATTGACATGAGTTTGTTTTATCCCAGCAAAGACATAAAAAAAGAATGCTGAAGGAACTGCAATCCAAAAGTTGTTGATAATGAAGGAACAATTAATCTCTTCTCCAACAAAAGTAATCATGGGAGATATGGTAGACTATTTTCCAAGTCATTACCGATTCAGTTTCGAAAAGTACATGACTAAAGGAACTGTCTCGAACAACTCTGAAAGTAATCAGGGGGAGATGTCGACATCAAGGGGAGGATCCAAGGATATGATGTCGACATATTTTACTTCGAAATTGAAGTTGTGTTGTACTCTTTTTCCCTTCGATCGAGAATAGTTTTACCAAAGGGTTTTGTCACTCGACAAGGTTTTTAACGAGACAACACTAAAAACATCAAGGATGTTGAACGCTGGAGACATAAAGATCGTGTTGATATTACTAAAAATATCTGAATCAAAGAAATGAAACGCGATAGTCTATTAAGCAATGTAACTTCCAGAATCAACAACATGGTCTTATAAACATTCAAGTCACCAAAGTAAAGTGTGATAAACTCCTTTTGACTGCATTAGACTAGTGAAAAATGTCTGACATCAGGAGGAGCTTCTAATGGTGTGTTGAACTATTTTCCTTCACCGAGGTTGCTTTTTTCCCATAGGGTTTTGTTACTCGGAAAGGTTTTTAATGTGACAACAACAAACACCGGGAATGTAATTTCTCAGCTAAGGATATTTTCTTTCCCACGAGGATTTTCTGCCTTAAGAGTTGTGAAGCAACTAGTCAACTTCAATGGAGAAAAGTGATCATATGCAACGGATCAACTTTACTTGCATCGGTCACGTTGTACTCTTTTCCTTTCGTCAAGGTTTTATCCCACTGGGTTTTCCTTGTCAAGGTCTTAATGAGGAAACGTATACGCATCCAACTAAGTTTCTAAGTTTACTTAATATTGTACTCTTTTTCTTTAGTTCAGGTTTTGTCCCTCTGGGTTAGCCTGACGAAGTTTTAGCGAGACGGTTAACTTAGACTCATCAATCTTTGAAGATCGTATTGCATGTGATGAACTACATGTAAAGTACGAGACAACATATGAAGTACTACATGTGAAGAGTTGTACCAAGTTTTTATCCCACTGTGTTTTTCCTTGTCAAAGTTTTAGTAAGGCAACTGATTTCGGCACAAGTCATCTAGGAGAAAACGACATTTGAAAAACTACATTCAAAGCACTATATGTGAAGCACTATGTATAAAGTTTTGTTATTGAACCGTACAAGGGGGAGTGTTACAAGGCCTACGGCCCATGGATGTGCGGTCCATCTAGTATCCTAGAGTTTACCTTTACATGTATATAAAGGAAATTGTATCCATGTAACCCTATTAGCCTGATTAATGTAAACCTCTCTTTGCCTCTTTACTTTCTCCGTATTTTCCACTGCAACATCAAACAGATTATTATCATCAATTTCTTAACAAAAATGGATCGTATATATATTGGCTTCTTGGGTTCTTCGTATTCATGAGCAATAGCTGTCTTTAGAGAACGAGTAACTAAGATTCGCCGGCAGTACATATTAATTGATTCGCTCCAGGTGTAACAACGATTTGTCGACAAAGTGGGCATGAAGGAACTTGAATCAACCATGAATCAACACAACTAGCATGAAAAACATGGTTACATCTTGGTAGACTTCTGCAACTTTCGCCTTTTATGAACCTTTCTAAACAAACAATGCAATCTTGAGCAGGTTCAACAACCGTTTCATATTCAAAACTAGAAAGGTTCTGTACGTCACTTAATGATAACCTAAAGCCACCACTTTCTTCTTGTTCTTCCAAGCTGACGGTGCTTGTGATGTTTGCCGTTCTTGTTGTTTGCCGGTGATGCAGTTTCCGATGAACTATCGTACAAGTTACTACTATATGTATTACGATTTTTGTGATGACTAAAAAGACAGTAAACACGACAAGGCAGATAGAATTGGCAATTTCATTAAGCAAAGAAATGAGAAGATTCGAATACGTCTTTTTGCACTTAATCATGTATCTATCGTGTGGATGAGTACTTACAAGCTGACTTAGAAGAGTTGATACTTCAGATGAAGATGATGATGATGTTGTTGAACACTGAGAATAATTATGTTGGTCGGCGACGTTTAGACCTCCATGCTTCTGGAAAATGATTGAAATCCCTTTGGTTATCATCACTGTTCCTTCCGAGGAGATTGATATAGTTATAAAAGCTTCGCTAAAAAGAGAATAAAAGAGAGAGAAACTTAGAGATAAGAATATGAGGTATTCAGGGAGTCTAGGAAGACACCTTATATATATATATATATATAGACACCGGGACAGCACACCACGCTTATATTTATATATATATATACAAGTAACTTGTTGGTCCAACTGCAAGCATTGTCATCTTGGAAAGAGTCTACCGATAGTTTTATATTGGGATTTTTGATAAAATACCCTGCTTCACTGACCCCACAAAAATAATGCCCCCGACATTTTAAAATTTTCTAAGGTGCCCCTCTGTTTGGTTTTCCGTCTTGGATCAGTCAAGACTAGTTTACCCAGTCAAAATGGTATAGAAAATTACACTAAAGCCCACACCTAAACATAAAAGTCTCAAAACCTTTCATTCCCCAAAATCATCACTGACCCTCTCTGGTTTTCTTCTCCTTCTTCCGTGGAAGCTTAATGAGAAAGTGAGAATCAAGTTCCATCTTTTTCTACAACTTCTTCAAGTCATTCAATAATTTCAAGTCCATCTTCTCCTTTGATTTATTCTATTAAGGCTTGTTTAGTTTGAGAAGAAAATATAAAATTAGGGCTTGATGGGTCTGATTTTTTGTAGAAAACAAAGAGATGAAGAATTTCTGATGTTGCAAATATAGAATCAGGAGAACATGATTTGGGTTCAGTAACAGAAGAAGTTGCAATTGAAAGAGTTGGTAAATCAATAAAACCCAACACAGATAATTTTAGGGTTTCGAATTTGGGGATTTTTAAGAAACAAGAACAAATCGTATAAGTTAAGAGTATTAAAGATAGTTAGGATTTGTAGATGATGGTAAGAGTGAAGTTGGGTTTGAAGGAAATCATGAGAAATTTTGTTTGATTACGGGTGATGAAGTGAAATCAAATTCAAGTCTGTTGATGGTGAAATTTGGAATAATTTTAGGGATTTCTACTAAAACTGAATGGTGGTGAAGGAAGAAGATGTAAGTTGGATTGAATCTAAATCCACTGGAGTTTTAGAAATTTTGTGTATTTTATTTTCTTTATGATTCGTTCACCCTCCAATTGAATTGATTTAATTCGAGATATGGGTTTGTGTTAATTTATGTTGGGAAATTGGAGTTTGTTGCTGGGGTTTGACTGAGAAATTGAAAATGAGAGCTTGGTTATTTGTGTTGATGGAGTTGTTAGCTTGGGTTTGTGGTGTTAGTGGCAATGGATTTTAGGGTTTCTGAAACTGCAATTAGAGTTTGAGTTGAACTCAATAGTTAATGGTGATTATTTTGGTTGAATCTGGTGGTGTAGTGGCTAGGGCTGCAGTTATGAAGTTGCTGTGAAATGAATCTGAGATGTCTGAAGTTGGATACGAACTGAAGATGAAGGAAATGTTGTTGTATTATGATGTGAGTATGTAATGGGTTTGAGTTAGAAGCTGAGAATGGGTAGCTGTTAGTTAATGGCACAGAAGCCGGTAATATTCATGTTTTGGTTTTTATGATGGTGTTATGGAAAGGGTTGTGAAGACAAGCTAGGTTTGGTTCACGTTTTGCTGTGTTGGAGCTGTAGATGAATTACAAGGGTTTTTCATTGCCAGTTGAGCCTGGTGATTATAAGCTGCTTCAGATGATGTTGTTTTTGTTTCTTCTGAGATATGGGTATTGGTGTTGTTGCAGTGCAAGACTTAGAAAATGGTTGTGTTGATTATGATGATACTGATGGAGTTGTTGTTGTCGCTTTGAGCTGTAATGCGGAGAAGGTTATTGTTACAGGTTACGAGATTTTGCTGGTTATATTGCGGTGAAGGCATGACTGGAAATGGTTTTGATTGTCACGGGCTGGTGTAAGAATGGAGCTAGCATTGCATGGTCTGGTCACCGGTGGGTAATTACAATTTAGGCTGATACACAAACTGCAGTGTTATGACATTGGATGGAACTAAAGTGGCAGCTACAATAGTGTTAGTGGTGGTTATGGATTGCAGTTGAAGATACAAGATGACAGTAGTGAGCTAATGGGAATGGTTATGAGCTGCAGTTGGTGATATGACTGAGAATCTGTTGTGTGCTAGCAGGGTGTTGGCTAAGTCGCGGAAACGAGTGTTGCAGGCATGTTACATTTCAAATGGAGTTGAAGATGCAGGTGATAATGAAATTGTGGTGAAGCTGCAAAAGGTAGATGAATGCTTAGGCTTGCAGTTCTGATGGAAATGATGTAATGCAGTGAAGGGCTTACAAGTAGATTCAACTCAATTCAGTAGGAAGGGCTTTTTGGACTTTTTGATGCTGCCACCTAAGCGTTAACCTCTGTTAACTGCCGTTTACCGTTTTTTGAATAAAACGGTCAAGGCAAGGGTAATTTAACAAAGTTTTAAAAAACGGGGGCACTTTGTTAGTGTAAAGTGAAGTGTAGGGGTACTTTATCAAAAAGCCATTTTATATACACGTGGAAGACATTTGTTTCACAAGCCAATAAACCATACATATACATATTTTATACATAAAATTAACGTGTTGGTCCAACACTCCAACTGCAAGTATTGTTATCCTGGAAAGCGTCTAATAATAGTTTTATATACATGTCGAAGACATTTGTTTCACAAGCCAAACATATTTTATAGTGATCTTTTCAGAACTGATAATAGGACTGGTTCAGTTATGACTTCTACTGCTAAATTTGGTCATAACTTTGCGTGGCAGAATGCCCATGTCCAGACTTGGCACCATTCACATTGCGTGGGGATGTAATAGTCCTCACAGTCACAGACTAGAGTTGTGCAAGTCTTTACTTGATGTCAATTAAACTAGTCTAGTTTCTAAAAATATGATTTCATTTCTTTTATTTTGTTGATATTTTCACTTTTTCATTTAGGTTTTCTCGGTAGAGGTCAGAGAAGCACTACGCAGACACGGTGACTACTGAGAAGAACTAATGGTGACACGGCGCACGTATATTTTATGAGTGTCGGACTTAGACACATGACCATTTAGGAGAGTCGGTGATTCTTTTGGAAAGAGTATAGAGACTTTAATTATATATACCTAAATGTGTTGGTTGATGCAACTAACAGTCGTGTTTGGTCTGTGATGTAAACTTTGTGACTGAAAGGTAGTCGTACTTCTTCTTTTTGGCACATGATGACATAGGCCCGTGGAGAAACTTTAACGATAGTTAAATATGTTACTAATACTCGAATAGTCTATGTACATACAAATACATAGATAAATAGATAGATAGATTCTAGACATTTTTTTTGATCGATAATAGATTCTAGACATTCTAAGTAAATTCTCGGAAGAGAATCTGATGGTGTTTGGGAAGCCATTCTGATTAGATTTGGGCTCAATTTTCTTTCACGTCGGAGTTTGCCAGATAAACCCTCGGTCAATCAAAGATTACGTGCAATATATAAGAGCTAACAGTCATGAATGTTTTCCCTTTATTTTTTGATGTAAACTTTGTGGCTAATAGGTAGTCATTCTTCTTTGATATTTTCTCACAAAATTTCCAAAACTATGGTTAGTTGAAGCTGCAATTTTTTGTTATTTTTCTTTGATGTAAAACTTTTGGCGATTATTATTTGGTGTTGACATCCGGAACCACATGTTTCCAAGAATACTATGCACTGCTACCAGGTGAATCCGCCAGTAATTGATCCACTCCAGGTTTAACAACGATTTGTCGACAAAGTGGACAGGAGGGAACTTGAATCAACCATGAATCTACACAATTAGCATGAAAAACATGGTTACATCTTGGTAGACTTCTGCAACTTTCCAGACAAACAATGCAATGTTGAGTAGGTTCAACTACCATTTCATATTTAAAACTAGAAAGGTTCTGTAGGTCACTTGATGATAACTTTGTGCGACAGAGTGTGCCCATATCTACCTAGAATGGTGCAAGTCTTTACTGGAATACTTTGTGGTAGAGGTTAGGTACCATAAATACAAAAAAGAAGGACGAGACCACCTCTATTAAGTATAGACAGGGATGTAACAACTAGACGCAGTGCAGTAGGCCATCATGGTTGTACATTTTTTAACATTCTGAGACTAACATGTATCTTAAATGCTTCCTATCCGCCGAATTCCGACACCAATCGCAAGCGGTAATGGTAAATATGGCATTCAGAACATGATGCGCATTGGGGCTTCCACTTTTTTTGATCATATATGGCATCTGGGAACTAGGGGTGTGCAACGGACTTATGCCAATTTCTTTATTTTGATGTTTTGAACTAGGAGTGTGCAACGGACGGACGGATGCGGATTAGGGGTCACCAGCGTCCAATCCGTCAAAATTACGGATTTGGGAAATCCAATCATGTCCAGCCCAATCACCCGCAGATTTGACATTCACGGATCAGCGGGTGATACGGGCCAGATACAGATTAAACGCGGATTTAGTCCTAAACAAAAATAATCAGAAAACTTCCTGGAAGATTTCTGCCACATTTGTTTCTCTTAAACTCTCGAGGAGTTAAATCAGAAAACTTAGTAATCTCATGAACAGCAGAAGGATCGAACTTTTGATGTCTTTTGGCTCTTAATAAATTCTTTTTAAATACTCGCATTCTTCTTCTTTTTTTTGATAAACAAATACTCATGTTCTTCAATATCTGCATATACTTTCCCAAACTCTTTCACAAAATTTGTGAAATGTGCGTTTAAGATTAAATCATCAAGTCAACAGATCTTGTTTTCTATTGCGGTATACGCAATAACAACTGAAGTTGTTGAGAGAAAAATTAGTAAAACGAAACGAGAAGAAAACTCAAAGATATTGTTTGCACAGAAAAAATAGGAAAGGAAAGTAGAGATGGTATTTTGTTTTGCTTGGGGATACTCGGCCCACTACATGTAGCTTTTCTGCGTTATGTCATTGTCCAATTACTTGGATTATTGGGCTGGAGGAGTATCAACCAGTTGATTATTAGGTAGGACTTGACCACTAATCAAAGTCCAACGGTGCGGGTAAATCCGCGGATTTCAAATTCCAACCGCAATCAAACCGTTAAAAGTGCGGATTTGAGAATCCTATCCGTGTCCGGCCCGTAGATCTTACGGATTGGGTTTCGCCGCAACTTTGCGGACGGATACGGGTGAAATCCGTGGATCCGAACTTTTTGCCCACCCCAATTTTTAACCCAGATTCAAATTAGTATTCGGTTCCATCTGCAAAGTTGTAGTGTGTTGAGAGAGCTTTCCGATAACACCTAATTCATCCAATTTGGATGAGTACATATTTATTTATTATAAAATTAGTGAACACCAGGCTGTACTTGTTAGAAATATAAATGCTGGTTATTTTATTTAGCCGACAACTACGAACTTGCATGATATTATGTTATGAAATATTGTGTGAGCCCCTTGGCTAGATTCAGAGTATGATGCATCGTGGGTCCTAAAAGAGTTCACCATTCTAAAAGCTTGTTTAAATACTAGAAGCAGAAATTATAAGCAAAATGTTAATTTTTTTTTGCTTGTAAAAGTCATTTAAAATTGTGTGCCCAAACTAACTTCTGACTTTTCTGTTTCTCGAAATTAAAAAAAAAAATTCTGAAATTACATCCAAACATGCTATAAATCTAAGCTTTTAAGCAGATGCATGTTACATAGGAGTGTGGGAAAGTAAGGGGAAAATCGGTGCACGACTAGCGGCTTATATCATTTTGTTGTTTAATAATTTCTTAGCGCCTCCAAACAATCTGCATGTCGTACATTTATAAGAAAGGTAAAGAGAAGAAATTCTTCTTTATAGATAAAAATAATAGGAAAAGAAATTAAGAAACGAGAACTGTATATGTTTCATCCCAGGAAATAGAGCTGACATTACCACAATCAAGTTTAGAAATAATAGAAATTGGAAAATGAAGATACTGCAAAAGATAACAAATTCATACAAATTCAACAGCACTTTGTGCTAATGTTATGTGTTTTGTCTCTGTACTTGACCCAGCCACTGTGGATTGCTTTTTAAAAGACTAAGAAATCACATTGGAATCTAGAATTACACAATAACCCCTTGTGGATCTTTATCATCAACAGAACCAGTGTCATCTGCATCAAAGAATCCCGGAAGAAAAGAAGTGTCTTTTGTAAAATGCAAACCATCACCTAATGTACCTTGATATTGCCTGAGTATTCTCTTGGATGCAACAAGATGAGGAACTCTTGGATGTTGTGCATATATTGACAAACAAGATTTACGGCATAATTCTGGTCTTGTCCAGGTGAGATAGTGAGCAGCACTAACATGAGACCGGTATTCAGTACGATATATTCTCTAATAAGCCTTCTGCAACTTGGTTGCATGAGTTTGTCATATGCAGCAATAAGTTTCTGACAAGGTTTAGTACCTTCCATATGATGTTTTTGTAGAATTAAGATCCACAACATATTGGTTTAAGATAGTTTGAAACAATATACTGGAGTCCCTTCCAGGCCCAACAAATAATGTAAAGTTCCTAAGTTTTTAATAGGAAACTGAATTTATAGTTGAGAGACAACTTGTTGAACAAAAGTTGAAAAAGGGAGTGTAAGTATCAACATTTACCAACACGATTATGATTTTTGATCCCAATTGATGTACAACGAGAGAAAGATCTGTTACATAATAGACAAATTTTATTGAAGTAAGCGTAGAACTCAAATTTTGTACCAAGCCCTTGGAACTTGCTTCCATAAATAGCTTTGTAAAGAAAGCACACATGACCAAGTTTAAATGAATCCAAAAAACCTGGTGTTCGATTCATGTATACAACTTCCTTCAGATCACCATGCAAAAATGCATTACTGACATCCAATTGGTGAGTGCGCCAATCATATTGAACTGCTATGGACAGAGTTGCCCTTATATCGGTTGGTTTTGCTGCGAGACTAAATGTCTCCTCCAAATAATCAAGACCTTGTTGTTGATGATAACATCTCTCTACACTGCCATCTGCATTAATTATGCTTTATCCTAAAGATCCAATTGCAACCAGCTAGATTGTAAGCATCATAAGGAGACACAAGAGACTATGTGCCAGCTTGAACAAATGCATTGTACTCTTCCATTGAAGCAACTCTCCGGACTTCTTCTTTATTTGCAACAGTAATACAAGTGGGAATAGAAATTTTATTTTTGAATAAAAGCCCCATGCAACGGACACTTGGTTGCATAAAAAGATTTAGGTGTTCAAATGTCATTTTCCCCTCTAGTAGTCATGTTATATTCATTCTTAATGACAAGATCGTATTCTGAGATGTATAATTGGAAGTGATGATATACATAGATGTGCCAAAATGAGATGATGAAGATGGGAGTGATGAAAGATATAAGCTTCACAAGAAGAGGAGTGAGATGAATCAGAATGAATGAAAAGCTCATAAGGGAAAGATTATTCATTAAAAAAAATGTCTAGAGATGTAAATTATACCTTTCAAAGGGTCTAGACATATATAACCCTTGTAAGTATATCATATCCAAGAAATTTTTTTACTTCTTGTTTCTAATTTATTTGATGTGTGAGTCTTCAACCAAGGAAAACAAAAGCAGGAAAAAACTCTAAGCGTAGGTAGAATACACTTGGAAGCCACCGAGATGCTCGTCTTGCGCTTCTTTTGGTCATTCTAATGGAAAATGCTCAATAACCAATTAACAAAGTCATGAAGAAGATTTAGTTTCTCTAAAAAGTCTAATGGTATCCAAGAAGTTGAGAAGAATAAAGAACAGGACAATGAGAAAGATGATGCTATTATGGGGGAAAAAAATAGTGATGAAACTATTGATCAAAGCATCATATTTGATAATAAAGCTGAAAATGCTGGAGTTCTAGATATAGTCTCCCCAAATCCTTCAAAATGGCATACGAGAAGGTCTAAAAACTCTTGGGCATATGATATGTCAGAAGAATCACCTAGTGGGAAAGGGGATGATGCTCAAAAATCAAATGGAATTTAAAGTGCATGCAATGAAGAAGCTATTGAACAAGAAAAGGTTCTTGATGAGTGGGTTTCTTATAAAAGAAAAAAAGGCGCATGGCAAAAATAAAAAATAAAATCACTTACAGAATCCTACTATTCAACCGGTTGTGGAAGGTGCAAGAACCTTATCCATTGATCCCTCCATTCCCCATGGCTTTGAATCCCATAACAGGTTTCATGGTTTCGAAGAAGAGAAGAATGAGAAGGGGAGCACAACGGGAAAAATGTAATCTACAACTGTAGATCGACAACTCATTTTTTAAAGTTGTAAAAGGTGGCATGTTTTATAACTTTTTTCAAACAAAAAGTTGTCAAAGAAAAAAACGTCCAACTCTTAGGACCAAAGAGTAGTGACGAGAATCAAAACCACAACGTTTTGTGTGAAAAGAGTTGCAAAGAGTAGTGACCACCTTTAGACTTTAACAACTCATATCTTAAAGGTAGTGAATAACTGTATAACAACATTCATAAGGGTTGTTGAAGATAAAAAAAATATCATTTCAAGAAATGTTGTTGGAGAGATTGGAACACAAGCCTACTATGTGTTAGCACAAGTCATCAACCATCTTTCCAGATTCACAATATTGGTAGTTTTGTGTTTTTTTTTTTTGTCATCATTATTCACAACCTTTATAAGAGTTGTAAAAAGAAAAATCGATTTTCTAAAAAAAAAATGAGGCTCAGGTGAGTCAAACCTGAGCCTCCTGTGTCCAAGTCTGGGATTCCAACCATCCTTCCACACTTATAAGCGTAACCATCTTTCTTTCTTTCCTCTCTGAACTTCAGGTGAGTGTAATGAAGAGAAGACAACTTTATCAATTCCAAACCCTAATAGAAATCAAAAAGAAAACCCTGATTATAATGAATCTGACCTTAGTACCTTACGTTTTTTGCCTATTACCGGTGATGGTCCTTGTGATGATTTGAATCTATGGATTGATGGTATTGGTTTAGGTTTTGATTGAAAAGATGAAGGAGGAGGGAAAATGAAGGAGAAGAAGAAAAGTGGAGGAGAATAAGTACTAAGGGAAAAAAATGTTAAGGGAAAAAAAAAAAAAAAAAAA
>JAJJMB010006973.1:1037449-1253736 GCA_023531105.1 Papaver atlanticum | reverse complement strand
AGAATATTCCGTTGGAATCTTACATATGAATCGATGGATTCATCGTTGTTTCAAAGTTTCCGGCTTAAAGTAGTCCACTCAGGGCCAGGTTTCGAGCTCGGAGCCAGGTTAAGTCTCGAAGTTTCCAAAAAAGGATGTGTTCAAGGTTTCGTGGAATTTTCCGATTGAATCTTACATATGAATCGATGGATTCAGCATTCTTTAGAAGTTTCTGCCTTATAGCAGTCCACTTAGGGCCAGGTTAAGTCTCGAAGTTGCCAAAAGAGGATGTGTTCAAGGTTTCATAGAATATCCCGATGGGATCTTACATATGAATCGATGGATTCATCATTCTTTCGAAGTTTCCGGCTTAAAGTAGTTCACTCGGGGCCAGGTTTCGAGCTTGGAGCCAGGTTAAGTCTCGAAGTTGCCTAAAAGGGATGTGTTCAAGGTTTCATAGAATATTCCGTTAGAATCTTACATACAAATCGTGGATTCATCATTCTTTCGAAGTTTTCGTCTTAAATTAGTCCACTCAGGGCCAGGTTTTGATCTCGGATCCAGGTTTAGTCTCGAAGTTTCCAAAAAGAGATGTGTTCAAGATTTCGTGGAATATTCCGATTGAATCTTACATATGAATTGATGGATTCACTATTCTTTAGAAGTTTCTGACTTATAGTAGTCCACTCATGGCCGGGTTTCGAGCTCTGAGCCGCTTTTTATCTCGAAGTTGCCAAAAAGGGATTTGTTCAAGGTTTCAGAGAATATTTTGATGGAATCTTACATATGGATCGATGGATTAATCGTTCTTTCGAAGTTTCCGGCTTAAAGTAGTCCACTCAGGGCCAGGTTTCGAGCTCGGAGCCAGGTTATGTCTCGAATTTGCCAATAAGGGATGTGTTCAAGGTTCAGAGAATATTCTGTTGGAATCTTACATATGAATCGATGGATTCATCGTTCTTTCGAAGTTTCTGACTTATAGTAGTTCACTCAGGGCCAGGTTTCGAGCTCGGAGCCAGGTTAAGTCTCGAAGTTGCAAAAAAGGGATGTGTTCAAGGTTTCATGGAATATTCCGATTGAATCTTACATATGAATCGATGGATTCATCATTCTTTTGAAGTTTCTGAATTGTAATAGTTGATCGATGTTTTTCCCATAGTGGAGGTAGCCACTTCCCGGTTACTTTTGGAAGATTCAAAGGTAAGCATAGCAAAACCGTCATTGTCCAAGCAAATTATAAGAATTGGTATGAAATCTAGTATGAAATCCAAAGGTATAGGTATGCACCCGAATGGTACTCTTTCAAGTTTTAAAAATAAAAAAAACCTCATAAATCTAAAGTTCTTAACAAAGTCTCAGCAGATAAAATCTGGGAGTTTGGAACTTTATGGGGCTTAGATTTTCTACTTCTGAAGACTAATCCTGAATAAATGTTTACCGCTCGCAAAAAAACCACGATGATTTAATGATAGATGATTTTGACGAGTCTATTGTCAATAGGCAATGGTCCTCATTGGGGTCTGCAAATTGCTCTTTGATTTTTCAGTTTCCCAAGTTGTACATGTCTTCTTATGTTGACACTCTTTGTATTCTTAGAAATTTCTTTGCTTTAGCTTTGTTTTTGTTTCTGTGGGTTTTTCACCCTTTGTCAGTTGTTTCCGCCCACACACGACTTGTGTGCATTTTAATCTATTCTCTTTGAACTATCAAAAAAAATTACTCTATCTCTATACTGGTAACGATGATGATGAGTGCACAAACCATGTTCTTGAACATAGAAGCAAGATCGAATTCAGCAAATTCCGTTATGGCTAAAAGAAACCTCAAAATCTGCACTGACAAAGTCTCCAAATCTAGGTATATGCTTTTAAAGGGGTTTTCCTAATTTCAGATTTTCAACGAAGTTTTGAATATTGAGATTGAAAATTTGGTTTTTAGGTGTGGTATTACTTGAAGATTCCCGAGGATTCATGATTAAGTGTTAGACTCCTAACTATGTTTATTATGTGAAACAATATAGGTCTATGATGGATTTCAAGCATAAGAGTACTTTATTGACTATGAAGGAGTTCCAGTTGCATAATTTGTATGTATTCGTAACTATGTGTTACATATATGAACGTATAAAGCATTAAAGATTCTCAATTATTAACAGTTACTCACACCACGATCCTATGAATCCCATTTCCTGAACCTAATTTTTCCAAATGTTTTATTTTCACGAAATATTCGTTCTACCATATCATAGGTTGTTCTTCATTCTTTTCAGATACATAAAATATCACAAGAAGATTTAAACTTCCCGGCAAATAGGATGTAGATGAACTACGACCCGGATGGTAACTGCTACTTTGGTTTACCTTAACCGGATTAGGTCCTATGGTGATTGTTTTTTGTTTTTTTTTTATGTTGTTTTATATATTGTTATCTTATATCCTCACACATATATTGTTTTATCTCATTGGGATTCTAAGTGTCTGTGTGTACTATGGTAGAATACTTTATATATGTCATCTTTTTGTTAATAATTTTAGCACCATGTTTTGTTTCTTTAATGATACTGAGTATATCATAGACAACGATTATTGAGTTGTTGGCTTCTATATTTATATGCCGTATAATCGAACATTACCATGTAGGTACCCCCAGACAAGCTCGATAGGAAGGTTTTCAACTTTGGTCTGACCTCTCCAGTAGCTTCCCAAATTCTGATGCGATTGGTAGAGACGAGAATAAGCTGTCATAAGAAGCCTGATTTGAGTTTTGGAGGTAACCAAAACATCATGTCTTTACTATCTTTTTTCTGCAACAATTTTTGTAATTTGCACCTCAGTTCTTATTTTACCAATTAGATGCTTGAAGGGGGGAGTGGAAGATAGAAAAAATAAAGGGATAAAGTTATTGACATGTGTTCCCCCATGTAGGTACATCTCTTTTGGTAATTGACAGTTTTCATTATTAAATCCATATTTTCAGCAAGTAAGAGCAGTGTGTTTGTTTGTTTTTAAGTGAAGGATTTTTTATTTTTTTTGAAAGTGAAATATTTTATCAAGTTACTAGGTATCACCGGGGCCTTACGGCCCCGGCTCAACCTCTGGTTAGTTTTATGCCTCATGTAATTTTCGGTGGTATCCAATATCGGGAGCTTGGTAAGGCTGACCACTATGATCATCCAACATTTAAGCTAGAGAGTGTTGCAAAAGTGTTGCATTTTGCTTGATTTAACATTAAGTTCAAGCATTTGCTTGGATGTCAGCTTGAACCAACACAGAAGCGACCAATGGTTTGGCGCTGGAAAACTTTTTCAAAATGCCAAATGGTTTGGTGTTTTTAGTCCTAGCCATTAGATTTTATGTTAGAAATCTAAATCTAACGGTTATATTGAGAATGCCAAACCATTTGGCGCTCAAATGCCTAACCATTAGGCGCTTTCAATCTCAGCCATCTGATTCTCTTTAAACTTAAATATCTAACGGTCCAACATTTGGGCTCCAAATCATTGGTCGTTGAGCGCCTAATTGTTTGGCATTTTTAGATTGTATCTTGAACCACCATAGTGGCTAGGCAGACACCTTGAACCTAAATGAATCTTGTATCTTGGATGACCATAGTGGTCAGCCTAAGTTCCGTGAGAATACTTTAAAATATCATTAATAATGCTTATGTTATCCAGGTATCCCAATTAATATAATTCGGTTTATGTTATCTAGGTATCCTATTGGTGATTTCCTAAAAAAAACACTTGGTGCCTTTTTTATTTGTTGATTCCAAGATAATTAAATGGTGATGATGGATTAAACGTGAACAGCACCTGTGAAAGATGTCAATGAAAGTATAATATGAATTAGGCGGATGATGTTGGGCATTTTTATCTAATAAATTAGAACATGCAAGCTTAAGCGTGGTTTGAAATCAATAAGTCTAAATTTTAAAAAGCAATCCAGGATATCTATTACGAAGAATAAAATGGCTTGATCTAGATAAGAATTTAAGTTACCAAAACAATAATTAGGTAAATGATACCAATGTCATTGTAGTACAGTATTAAAATGGTTGGGTGATGGTACCATCAACCTGAGCTCGAAACTCGCCAGAAATGTAAATTGATTAAGATAACAAAAGAATTTAGATCCAAAAAATACTACTTCCAAACGTGAATGAATATGTTTTTGACCCGTTCATGAATTTCAAGCTTCTCTCTTTTGACATTCAACTATTTTTGCATATTTGTATTCTTTCTCGAGTCCAAATTTTTTTCTACGTCGGCTCGGATTATCCGTTCTAGACATTGTTCAAATTGTCGCAGTCTGTATTTTTGTTTTGATTTAAATTTCTCCATATTTTCATGGACGAATATCATATATTTGCAAATTTCCTGTTCAGACCCACCTTGAGCGAAAAGATTGATGCATGCTCGTTACTTACATACCGTTTCTATGTCCCAATCTCCTAAAAATGCAATCATATCCTTGTCAATTTCCTTGAATGTTAAATCGCGGTTGTCTTTTTCATTTTCAATGAAATTTTCATTCTTCAAATAAGCCCCGAGCATCTTACTGCCATGTGATAGTAAAATGCCAATGGTACAATGTTCTTATCATCTTTTTTAACCTGATCAAAATCATTCAACAAAAACTTAAAATATGTAATACAATTCTACTTTCTTTTTTCAGTATTATATATTGTTTAGATTTTTGTAGCTCATACCCTTTTTTTATGCATAATCTTTCATACATTTTTTCGGTTCAAGTTCATGTTTAAACAATTATATTTGTTAAATCGTCCCCAACTCTCGATGTCGTTTTGTTGATATAAATCCTCCAATAAGTTCTCCAGTTTGTCTTCGTGATTCGAATATTTGGGCTCTTGATTAAGGACCCGTAAGAATCTTGTGGGAAGTGTTTTCTTTTTCTTTTGTTGTCTAATGTTTTCTTGCTCTTCTCAGCATCACTATCAGTCTTACCTTCAATGAGCTCTTGATCGTTTACAGAGTTTAATTACCTTGTTGTCAAGCGATGATTGTCTTTTCCTCCGTCTCTAGGCATCACCCGACCTATGTTCCTGGCTCAAACTTTCATCATGGTATATTTTAATCCATGTTATTCAATATAAGGGTTGTAAATTCAATAATAGATAATGCCTAATTCAGATTTACACAATAGTTTAGTCCATACTCAACATGCTATTACTTGTTATATTCTCAACCTTCGGTTTGGTATTTTTTGTTACATGTATGTGTATATCCAATATAAGTTTCTTAATTTAATATGTTTCAGATGTTTACTTGGTTTTGAATTCTAATTTCTTTACTGCTAAGTAAATGCTCGGTTCACGGAGGCTAAGTAAAATACTTGATTATGGTCAAGTAAACTGACAATATAACGAAGATGTAATAACATCCAACGCTCAAAGATGGTCAATGTGCAATATGTTTTTGGTTGTCAATGAGAATTAATTGGCCCTGCCTCAACCGATGCTTAACCAAGTTACTTTGACTCCATTGGACAAACAGGGTAATGCATCAGTTGTTCAAATGAGAGTTGTTATATCTATAAAAAAAAATGCATATTTTAACGACATTATTGTTCCAGCTTTATCCAAGCATTTTCTCAAAAATTGTGCATATCTTTCAGCACACCCAGCTTAATTGCAAGTAATTTATCTGGTTCAACATCTCCCAAACTAACTTACAGAATTGAAGTTCTATAATTGTGTTTGTAGATAGTTTAGTGCAGCATTGATCTTTGCTTCCATCAAGGTTTACCTGAGCATATAAATTTATTTACGTGTGTACACTCTTTCACACAAAATTCAATAAAATTCAGGGAACCCAAATGTAAAAACATATTTTCAACCTCTAACAATTTTACTCAAAATTCGACCAAATTGTTTTTGGTGGTGCTGATCCTGAACTGATAAGTTACCGGGGAAAAAAAACAAAAAGCAAGGGAAATATTTCAAGCTCAGAAAAAAGTGTCATATTGCACTTACATTGGATTTCTCAATTATCCTCTTAGGCGGGTTCTTTTTTAGGTTTCTCTTGATACAAAGCATTAAATTTTCTTTTAACTCACCCATAATGATTTTTCGATGAGTTTGTATGTGCTCATTAGTCCTGAAATACGATTAAGTAAATGGATTAACATAATTTTAATCTTTGAGAACGAAAAAAACACTCAGCATACCTAATCACTCACAAATCGCTATAGAGGTATCCATCACTATGTCACCCGCTAGCATAGAATTTCATGGTGATGGGATTAACTCGATTGATATTAATTTATTACTCTCGAAGCAAACCTAGTTGTCTCGATCGATCAATATGAGGTTCTCCCCAATGCCTTCTTAATACACACCTTGGTTAGAGGTCGCTCGATAATAAAAATTGATGAAACCAAATTGTAAATAACCTTATAATATGGCATTGACAACTTAAATTACCGTGCCATCTCGAACCCACAACTACATGGCTGATAACCATGTGCTCTATCAGTTGAGCTAAGACAGGCAGTTCATTTTCATACTTAGTGGTACATACCACTATGCCATCATGGATACGTTATACATTTCATGCCACAACTGTTTGATTATATATTCTGTATCAAATAAGATGAGTTCCTATGCACAACTTGTGCACATGCACAATGCTTTTGTCTATTTTGGTTAAACGTGAAAACACATGTGGTAGTTTTTGCCTGAGAGTTATCAAAGAAAGCATTATACTGAAATAGGCATGATGACATTAGCAGGAAACACGTGGAAAAGGTGAAATTACTCATCTGGCACATGCAAACTCTCCCAAGAGCTCACCTCCGGTAATCAATCTGCAACTGATTACATACCATCAGCACTAACTGCATTAGTCAATTCGTAGGATAATCAATCTGCAACCAAAACTTAAACTTCATAATCCTACTCAAGAGAAAAGAAAATGTTGTAAGAGATTAGGTCCAGTATACAATTCATTGTGACCAACAATAGTAACAATCACCTGAAAAATTGCAGGCACATTGCAAACTTAGTTCAATGCTCCTGGAGTAAGGCTTGAGGTCAAAATACATGGAATTATATTTTGCAAAAGATTAACGGTTGTGAATCAGTCAAAACTTGTACAACCCAACTTCTAAAAGCATACAATGAAAATGCTCACCAAACGTAAACATACCTGCACATTCCTTTGTATCTTCAGCTACATGGCTTATGCAGTGTTTCATTATGTCATTCATTAAATCCTGATAATTCCAAAAAATCTAGTTCAAATAAAAATATTCAACATTAACAATTTTCCAAATCAGTGATATGTATATATACGGAATACAAACTTATGAATACTTTGAGACCTTATAAATACTCCAGAGTGTCAATTAGCTAGAATAAAAATATACCACATCAGCCATATATATGAACATATTAATTATGAATAGCTAGGTACCCGATGAGAACTTTAATGTTGCAGTACTCATTAAGACATTGTCCAAACTCAAAGAGTTTATGCAGTTTCTCAACACTAAATCAAGATTTATTTACGTAATCCAGTAGTAACTATTCAGGGAGGTTGCATGTAGTAGTTAGACAACATATTAAAAGGATGCTTTTTGATGATGGTAGCACACAAATAATTATATTTGGAAGTGCATCGTCCAAGCATCTAAAATTGAAATACAAAATAATAACAGAGACTGTTAGGTAGCAAAACTAGTATATGAGTCTTAATTCTTACCTACTTGCACTTTAAGTTCATGTTGGTCTAAGCCATGCATTGGGACGTATGCATAACTGAGTATCCATACATTAGGATTTAAGGAGAACTGAATACCTCAATAAAAAAGGTCGTGATGATTTTGTATTCCTCCAAGCAATGTATTAGGCTTTGAGAAAACTGAATACCCACCACATCTAAAGTGTTGAACCTTAAGAAAAATTTATCCTCTGAGAATTTTCAGAGTTATTTGTGCATGTTGAACATTCAATAGGTACACCTTCATCAAGTAAATTGCAATTGCATGGTAACTTGCAACAGATCACCCAAAAAAAAAAAACTGGGATTGCATAAAATAAGATTAAAAGGATAGGAACCTGTATCTGATTAAGGCGACATGCACATTTCCAAGGCCTTCTTCAGTCATAGCAACATTGGTAAAAATGTAGCAGTAATTCCTGGGATTAAGGTAAGATGTAAAAAATTAGGTGCACGTTGTACATACAAAAAATGCAGAATAAAAATGTTAGTACAAATAAAAAAACACCCGACATATGATCAAGTTTAGATCTTATGCAAGATATGAAAAAATTCATAGCAAAATACAGACAGACATACACACACACAGAGATCAAACAACTTACTTGAGAGAAAGATCGGGGTGTTGAAGACGGTACTTGAACATTTGAAGAGAGAGACTTACAATTACATGTTTGTCCAAGTGAATTGTTAGTGTCCTCCCAAGAACTTCAGCGAAAAGCAACATTCCTGTCAATAGGTCTACCAGGAGTTTGATGGTTAGAAATGTATCATAAGCGATATCACTAAAATCATCAAAAACTATATAATGTTAGTATATTACCAAAAACCATCAAGCTTGTGCCTCGCATATTCTAAATTCAGGTGATAAGGCTAAATTTGATAATCAATTATTCTTGTTTCAAACTAAGCAGAGCATCAATAAATACACAAATACATAGAATACTGAATCAATTTTATGGCTGAGCCAAGCCTGTGTTCAGGAACAGAAACTAAGCTAACAATTCAACCAACATGCAACTGAGAAACTAACTCAACCAATGAAATTTGGCTACATTCTTGTAAACCTCTAGTTAATTATACTCACAATGATTATAAACGGCAATTCTTGTAATTCCAAAGCTATCACTATTCAATCCACATTCATGTTGCAGGAAGGTAATCAACCATGAAAATTAAACATGTCTTCTTCTAAAGATTGTATTGGGTATTTGATGCAATTTTAGATAGTGGTAATAATAGGTTCGTTCAGATTTGTGAAGATTCGAGTTTTTTTTTTAAATTAATAAAAATATACAATAATATTACAATTGGTGCAAGAGGTACTGGGACTAAGGATTTAATTTTTAGAGTGAAAATAACCAAGACACTAGATTCCACTATTACACATGAATAAATGATGATAAAAATTCCAAAACTCTAATTATTTTTAAAATCTCTTTTTCTTAATTCACAAATTATCAAGCATATTCTCAAACATTAATTGTATCCCTTAAGCATAGATTATCTAACCAAAGCATAACCTATCTAATTGAATCACAACTAATTAGGAAAAATTATGCAAATAATTAAAATTCTGCAAAGCAGTAATTTGAGTGAATTATAAATTGCAAAATTAGAGAAAAGTAAAATAATTACCAATTATTCATGCAACAATAGCTTCCTCCATGCCTTGGTTACGCGAGAATTAGCTCATCATTATCATGGAAATATGCTCAAAATTCATCTTTATTAATGCTCAAAAATGGTTCACAAATGATGAAATAGGAGAAAATTGACAAAAACCGGGTTTGTAACACTTCTGTTTGTTACAAACCGAGCTGTTACAGAGAACGATAAAAATGAAGTGTTGTTAACACTGTCGCATTACGACCCTCACCCTATTGTCGCTGTTACTGTTGAAGAACGACGGTTACGTTGCGTCTTATGTTCTTCGCGTTCATCATCATCAGCAGCAGCAGAAACTGAATTCTGCAACTTGTGATTTCTTCTTCTCTGGCTCTCCTAAGCTCCCCAAACTCTCCACACCCCCTCTAAGTCTCCCAGGGACTCTATTTATACCAAAAACAGGCGTTGAATCTCCTCCATTAATTCCAAAATATTCACAATATCTTTTATTCATGTACGGGAATAATCAAGATTTTCATTCTCTGTTTAGCTCCTCCACGCATCTGTTTGATCTCCACACACTTATTGCACGCTGAAAATGTGTTAAACTCGTTCTAATCTCCACAAAATCTTCTCAACACGTGAAATACTCGTTTCTCCCTGTTTTCTTCTTGCGGATTATTCAGCCAAATTCGGTCGAACCTAAAGCCCAAAACATGTTTATTAGGTCATATAACAACTACCCATAAGAAATCAGCCCTTTAATCTCTTCATAACATCATCAAAAATCGATCGAACCAACTGCCAGTGAAATAAAATATTTTCCCGCCAAAAATCCATTTTCAAATGATGAAGGTGAAGTGCCCTGAATCCAAAACTCGGGTGCCTTTAACAGCTCGGCTGCCTTGGGGGTGCCCTTATCCAATTTTAGGGTGCCTTTAGTAATTTTGGTGGTTGCCTTTAACACTTTTTTTCTGGGGTGTTTCCAACATTTTTTCGGGGTTCCTCCGGTGTATTTTGGGGTGCTTCCGGTGCATTTCTGGGGTGCCTTTAGTACTTCATCCTGGGGTGTAAAACACCACTTAACGAGCCAATTCCGTCGCAAGAGCTTATTTCTCTAAAAATACCTACAAAGACATAAAACACCATAATAAGTACAAAAATGGGTACTAAAAATATATACAATAGAGAAGAAAATAGACACATAAATGCGTCTATCAGTATTACTCACTTAAAGATCCCCTACTGCATAAAACCATCAGAAAATTATATAGGGTCCAACCTGGAACTTGCACCAGCTATTCCTAGCTGTCTGAGACCAAGAACACCATGGGAAACATTGACACCATCATCCTGCGCAACGCCACACATAAAACACAGACTCACGAAAGTGTCAACTCTAAAGTCGGTCGCATTAAATCCTGAAATTTGTATCTGAATAAGAATACAAAAATTGGTTCATTTGAAGACAATCAACAATCCAATATCCTAAAACCAAAACAACAAAACTAATTATTGGTGAATGATTACCAATGAAAGAAAAAGGAAGTAACTAAACCATAAAAAGGGTAGCAGAAGGCAGAAGCAGTATATTTTAATAAATCAACCTAAGAGAAGGCAGTTGGGCTGTAGCGAGAAATACTGCAAGAAAGGCAGTTTTGGGTTGCACTGAGAGATACTGCAAGTCCGAAGTAGCCATACATGATTTTAAGCTTGTGCAATTTTGGTCAGCATTTTGCAAACTCCAAGAGTCCAGTATCAGACTGTCCAACATTACCTAGCATGAAACACCTAATATTGTGCCCGTAATATCCAGTATAGCCAAGTCCTAAAATTTTCACACCTCCAGTACACATGGACGGTCCAGTGTTCCCTTTAAAATCCACATTACAAAAATAAGCATGCACAATTAAATAGAATGAAGATATTAAACCTTGGTGAAACTCCAACACCATGTTGGCAAAAATTTCTAACTACTGAAAAAAACAGATGACTATGAGAAATGGGGGTTTACGAAGCAAACATCCTATTGGCAAGTCTTACAAAGTAAATCAGGCAGTTGCAGAAGATAAGAGTAATATATGGTACCTTATATTTAATAGGAATTGCAAAAAGAGTAGTCTTATAACTATTAAGAGGTTTTATTGGTTGAAGATTGAATGGTCACTAAGTATCTTGACCAACCTGCTGGTCTCAAACTTGAATATTCCATCCTTGAGGTGTAAAATCTGCTTCAGTTTCCAATTCACAGCTCCGTTGCTTCCATACAATTCAGTTAATCTCTTGTATTCTGCTGCACAACAAAAGAAATAAGAAACTACAAATAACTTATCTGTCATCTTTATTATTAAACAAAACCACCAGAAATTTTTGATATCATGTTATTAAATTGAGATCGCCTCAAATTTAACATGAATTACATAAGAGAAGAGCAGTAGATCGTACCTATGATATTAAGAGGTCGCATTGGCTGAGATTGAATGGTCATTCGGAATGTTCACCATCCTGGTCTCAATCTTGAACATTTCATTTCTACGAATGTCTTTGAAAACCTGGTCTCAATCTTGAATAGTAGATCAGACAACCATTATCAAGACTAAAAATCGCCATACCTTCTCATTAATCTTCTTTTTCAATCTTGAAACCTGTTAAAACATAAAAAAAACTCAAAACTCCAAGGCAATTCAAGTTGACTTCATTGCCACAGGAAGACCAACAATCCCTTCGCTTTCAAGTTAGAAATGACCTCAATGTAGATAGAAGATTTCATTCATTGAAAAACAGTGGTCGTAAGATTACCATCCATTGCAGGGAAGATTCCTTAAAAATTAGATCGTTGGTAGGGCAAATGCAAGTCTAATACCACATTTATGTATTACAGTGTTCCCATCATTAACATTTGTCTAACAACCTTCAGCCTCTCAGTGTTATTATGATGTATTCAAGTAAATCAACAAACGTTGCCATATTTACCATGTGCTCTGTCATACAAAGTCTAATTCCCTGGCCACCATTATTTCTTGTTGTTTATGCATCTTTGGGAGTGTATGCATTTTCTATATCCTACGGAGCAACCCCCTTATACAGCTATCAGAGTTAAGAGACTTTTTACTTATAACTCGACTGTCGACTTCATATTAAAAGTGATCTTACTGTCCTAAGATGGGAATAATGATGAATATCACCCAACCAAATAACATGTATTCAAGTAGATATAAACTGCACCATTTTCATTGATTCAAGACCTAGAGTACAATATGATAATAGAAACATAATCACCTAAAATCACAAAAATAAAGCATAATCACCTAAAATGACACCTACCATTTGTTATGCCACTCTTTGCACCTTCACATTAAGTGATTCCCGTATCCACCTGCTATTATGCCCTGCATGACCTGAATCTCATCCCCCTCTTCAAGTGGAAGATTCTAATGCAACCTGCAATCGTTGCAAATAAACATCAAGTCTTACTATAATAGGAGTTCCTTTTTGTTGATTAATTGTTAAGAGGAGAGACTACTTACATGTTAGAGTCCGAAATGGACCTCTATTCGAGTGACTTCCCCTCTGTCAGTAGAATCAGTTCGTTGTTGTGTCTTTAGATCAATGTAGTAAAATTAAATGCCTGAAAATGATCAAAGTAGAACAATATTTCACATTAACAATACCCAATCAAACTTCTGTGATATTTATTGGATCCAAGATTACACCACCCCACATGGGTACTCAAACTCTCACCAATTATCGAATAAAAATTAAAACTTTAGAAATCTGTCTTCAAAAAAAACTCGAATATTGCTATGGATTCTTTGTGACCGAAGTAAAGGGATTTCAGTATGAGGTATTTTAGTACCATTCACGTTATTTCAGCTAGGTCACTTGACCTACTATCTTAAGAACACATTCCTTTCTTCTTTTTTGATGCTTTTATGGGTGTTGTGAGTAACTGCTGGGTAAGATAAAGAAGAATTATAAGCTTGACATTAATCACCAAGCTAATCAGTTAAGAGTTCTGAAATATAAACTTTCTCACCCCAAGGTCATTCACCTTTTCTAACGACCCACGCCTTTCCCCTACAAAGACACAATTGCAGGTAGAAATTAATGTTAGATGCTACGCAATAGAGGAAACATATTAGTCACGTGCAGTGAGAACAGTCAAAATACTACGTAGAACAAAGAAAATAAGATAGAACAGTCAAAGTTTTTGCATATAACTCAAGATCAAAGAGACAAACTCGAATCGTTTTAAACATGAAACCAAAGCAAATTATTACGGTAGAAGAAATTGGTGATTTCATTAATCTCTTAAATCACACAGAAAGAAAAATCGTAAAATAAAAACAAATATAAATCTATAAAAGCATACTAAAAAACATCAACCTAAACCCACAATCAACTGCAACAACAAAAAAAAAAAGTCTAAATGACCTTCACATGATGCTCCCCAATCATGAATTCGCATATTATTGATCCTATTTTCATTGATGTGGCATTTTAATAAATATTGAAGTTTTTTAACCCATCATTATTGTGCTCTCTAGCTAGCAGTGGTATTTGGAGCATCAAAATTGCTTTCATTCAACACAAACTGACACTTCAAATTCAGTAATACTAAACTCCCTTAGCTGAAATTTGGATATCCACACATTACGTTCTCATTATAACTTATTACTACCAAAGTATATGATGCCACAATAACTAATAAACTATTATTGTAAATGCTTAAATTCAAGATGGAAAATGAGATGGTTCTGATTTATAGCTGGTTATACAAAAATCACAATAAGAGACAAACCTGATAAGTCACCATGCCTCAAATGCACATGAGACAACAACTTGGGTCAGTCACCATGCCTATAATGCACAACAGTATAGTCCTTATCCGAATAACAAAACTTATCAAGGGTATGCTTTCATCAACGACAACATATTGAGCTAACCCTACATATGAATAACCATTTTTTAAACTTGCCTGAAGTGAAACCTCTTATATATTCGAATCACCACAAACAAAATGTGAATAACAAATAGTCTCGCTTGAACGGAAGGATTTCCTAACTTAGTCACAAAAGAAAAAGCTGCTTTAGAGATGCTCAGGAAGAAAGTCTCCAGCCACCTGTCTCTCAAATTTTTTAATATCCGATGTTTAGAATACAACCGTTGTTTGTGCATACAAATTTATATCCTATGAATCTTTCTAGCTAAAATCATTGAATGATGAAATAATATTGTTGAGTATGTTACACAATTGATATATTCAAATATAAACAACTAATCAGAACATAATATTACATATTGAATTGATATATCCAGAACTTAAAAATTAATCAATGAAGTTACTAAAATTTACCATCCTCCAAAAAAATGCATAAAACCAAAAACACCCCAGCTTAACATAAAATCCAGCAAGAGTAAGTTACCCCTTCATAAAATTTCAGTGTTCCCTAATTTATTAGTCATCACAATATATATGTATATATGTGTGTGTATAGCCTCCAAATATGAGAGAGATGTCAGTAGAACAGCTAAAATTACTTACCTCTCAGTTATCGAAGAAACCCTTTGTTTAATCATGTCTGCGCCTACACGAATTGCTGATTTCGTTCTAGCTTCCACACTGACTACTTTTTCTCGGTAAGCAATTTGTTCTTTTCTGGACCATAGTCGCACACAGAAAAAAAGAAATTAGCAGCATACTAATACTAAATCTCTTGGTTGGGAAATGAAATCCCTACAGCTTACCCAATGAAAGCAAATTGTAAGTAGACAGTCAAGTAATCTGAAACTTACTAAATTTGATTCTAGTTTTGACATCAAGAAACAAAGAGGGTTGGCTTGGTCTCCACTATTTATATCTAGAACAGTTAAACTACTTTTTCAACATTTAGAACTATGTATCTAGCGGGTGATTCAGTAATCTAAGAAGAAAATGGTAATTAACATTTCTTAAATTTTAAAGTTCATGAATCTCCAAGGGGAAATTTCATTCATACAGGTAATAGTGAAGTCAACAAATTCAGGAATATTATCTGTGAACTTAATAAGGCAATTCTTAAATCATTTTTACGGATAAATGAATTTTAAAACCTTCGACTAAAAGTAGGAACTTACGAAGGGAGCAATCATATACTTCACAGATTATGAATCACTACCAAGAAATAAAGAACCTAAGAAATGAGAAAGTCATATACCTCACAGCTAAACCAATTTAAAAGAATTCAAGATTTCCTCAAAAAAGGCATATCCGGAAGGTTTTGCTTGAAAAAAGTTATTGTACTTTCAGTGGCCAGGTTGGGGAGGCATATAGGGGGAAGCTTGGAAAGCCAGAGTAAGATAGGGTTTTGTGTTTTGCACTTTATAAGATCATACCTATCACTACTCAGATTAGCAAACGCCACATATGCGGGTAGGAGCACATGCTCCAACTTGAATTGTGAGCTGTCGGGTATCGATAGAACACGTACTTCGTTTAGCACAAAATGCTTGTGTAATTCAGCATCTCCTTAACACCTATGATTGGAATACGAAAAATCAGATACAATTTCCCCATTAATTCAGTGACTCAAGAACAGGCATACCTCCAAATACTTGTTGATCTCAATCATATCTTCATTGAAGTTTCTGGCCTAAGATCAACAGCACCAGGAGGAGTAACAACTTAAAAGAATGACCTAATTCAGTTCAGAATCAGGATTTTCATCATCTCTAAGTTATGTCCCTCTGTCTCGATACTTCTACTCATCTTATCAAATATCAAAAACTTCTACTCATCGTATCAAATTTCAAAAATTTCAGTGAAATAAGCAAACCCCTAATTCATGATAAAACCCTAATAATAATGAATGAAACAACATAATAAGATGGGATGACTTCCTTTTTACAATTCGTTATCTTCCATTTGCTTTGAATTTCTCTTCAGCTCTAAAATTGCTGGAAAAAGTTGTGAATTTTTGTCAACATAATCTTACAACGAATTGAAGCACAATCGTATGGCCTTCTTCTATTCCTCTCAATCGTATTTCTTATTCAACCATATATAAATCTATTATCAAAACCTACATCACACTGTATTTTGTTGACAGAGAAAGAAGAATCACGAAAATAAAAACGGAGAAAGAAAAGGGATCGCGGTGAAAGAAAGAGGAAGATGTCTTTATATGACGCAAATAAAATACACCCACCCCATATTTCTGGAATTTTTTCAGCCGTCTAATGACTACTCCATCCGGAGCTTCCCGACCTTCGGATCGGGTCTATATTAAACGTCATCCGTCTGATAGCTTTTGTCATCATGGAGACAAACACCATACCTTTTTATAACAATGATGAATGGTGTCAATTATGCAACAAAACTTACAAGAAGTAATTGTAAGAATATTTCTATACATAGAAATATTTCCTTGGGCCATGTAATAACTTTGGTTAATTATAGGATATTCCTAAATTATGTCGGTTACCATTTCTAGGATTATTTCCTAATATCTCTTTTTTTATGGACGGTCGAGATATAATGCTATAACTAAAACCCTAGGAACTTGGTCCTCTCTCTACCTATGAAAGGGAAACAATAACCATAACTATTGTATCTAAGGATTTACTCATTACGGCTAAGGTCAAGAGAGAGAAACCATGATCTCCATAAGGTATTATCGCTGCCCCAAAGATGGTCGACGTACAATGGATTAGCGCTACCAAGTATTCCGTATAAATTATTCTTGTATATAATTATCGTGTGATTATCATGAAGTTCAACGATCTTAAATAACGTATCTATAAAATTAAATCTTATAGTTGGCATCTTGAGCTTGTGTTTAGAACTCATGGTCATCCGTTGATAATAAGCGATAATCGTGTTTCTTTTTCTCCTGGCCGTATTACCCTATTATGTTTATGCATCCGATTGATTACATAAATATACAATCTAATGAATGATTAAATTAATGTTTGCTTCCATGATGTACAGTTGGTAATAAAGGGAATTGTTTAATTATTCTGATTGATCCATAAGCACTGTCGTGATTCCAAAAAAAAATCCTTACGCGTCTGTCAATCAAATTAGAGTTGTCTCTAATTTAAACTTTAATTTTGTCAATCACTGACTCGATCACTTTTTCTCTCTCTCCCCTATTTGTGCTCTGCAACTCTATCTTAAATAAAAAGAAGTTATCTTTTTCAATTACAAGTTATTTTACGGTTATCTTCATCTTCCCCATTGTTTTTCTTAGTATTTCCATCGATTATTTGCCCGGATCTTGAATTATTTTAAGATTCGGGTGGAATTGTAGATATTATTATATATCTAGATAAAACAAATTGTTGTTCCAACAATTTTTCGGATTTCCTGCTTATTTTCTCATCAGTCTAATGCACTACACCAAATCGACGGTTTTGAGACATATATAAGTGTTGCCATGAATTTTTGAGACACATACAAGTGTTTCAATTTTGGCGTATGGAATGTTTTGAGACGAATTTAACGACGCTTATAAACGTCTCTTAATTAAATTTTGAGACGTTTGTATGTGTCTCATAAATGTTTACCTACGGATTAGTAAGTGACAAATTTCCATTTTAAGCGACGCAAAAAAAAAAAACAATTGAGCGACTGTTATATGCGTCTCAAATAAAAATCAGATTTCAAAAAAATAAAAAAATCTTATTTCAAAATTTCCTGCACCTGCACAATTGGTTTCCTGCAACAGAATACATGTATCTAGACACTCCATTCTGAATCATATATGAAAACATTATTCAATCCATTCTATTATCACATATGGAATTGCAGCATCACATATGGATCCATCCATACATACAATCAATCGATACAATTACAGATGTAAGATAACTAAAATTTAACAACATAAACTATAGATAACAAGTTTGTCTCTACAATTTGGGATCAAAATTGAGCATGTTTTGGGTTTCTTGTTCAATCAATGTCACCGGACTTCATCATGCGCGCATAGGCAGTGGATACATTTTCTACAAGAATTTAAGAAATAACAAATTACCTACAACATGTTCACTCAAATCATATTATGCTTATCCAACTGTCTTTTTGATTTCTTTATAATGACACCTGATGTAAATGGAACATCTCTAGAAGTTTGTACATTGGTCATGACGCACTACAAAGGTGATAAGTAAACAACATAAGTAGGTTAAATAAGTCTTCAATCTTCCTTGCATATTTTGTAGAAGCATATTCCAAGGAACATGAACAACAATCATTGTTTTATACAAGCATATTTTATACCTTACGTCATTCAACAGTATTTACCACAGATGTGTCAAACCTGTAGTAGCAAAGGATTTTCCATATGTGTAGAAGGATCGTCGAAAGAGGTTTTTGGTATACCTTCAAAGTAGATATATAACCCACAACAAAAGAGATAACGCTCTAGGTAAGAAACTCGGAAAATAAAATACAAATAAAAACGAAATGAAGAAATAACGAAGAAATATATATAGTCAGATAAGAATAATGGCATACTTAAGAAACTGAGAAGGTCTTTGTTGCTTACAATCTTATTCAACCTTCAAAAATAAACAGATAGATTGGGGGGGGGGAATGAAAATTCCACACATTAATCTATTTATTTATTTTTGGAATTCAAGTACTCAATAGTACGTTCATAGCTTACTAAATTGAACTTGAGAACTCTGGCTACCTACAAGCATACCACTTGACTAAACCAAACCACATGCCCAAAAATCAGCAAACTAAAAGATCAGGGATAAAACTATATAAGTATACCTGGGGATGTGAAAAACATGGAACATGCTCTTAGTGGATACTGTATTAGCCACTGGAGAACGAACACTAAGATTCATAATCTGGTCCGCAAGAATTGAATTAGGAGCGATGTTTCTAGGTCGACAAGCTCGTCTAATTCTCAACCTCAGTTCTCCATTTTCTCCTCTACAAACCCACATCTCACATCAGATTTCAGACAAATATTGAGATACTTGAGCATAGATTTTGATTAGCCATTTATACCTCAGAAATAAAATTGCGTCTCCCCCGGACAAGATTTGTTTGGCTTACAAAAATACTACAGCCAGTAGTAAGTAGATGACAACATGGGTGCCCCGAAAATCCACATTCTATTTGTGTAAAAAAAAATTCTGTAATGGAGAATGTGCTATACTAATATTAACCAAACTTGAAAATTTACCTCCGCAAATATACCGAAACCTCCATTGCACACCTTGCAAATCTATGGCCACAAGATCCTGAGAAGGTTTTTGCTGCTTATAATCCAACATCACAAAGTACCATCAAGGTCCAACAAAATTTAAAACAAAGAAATTATATCATAAAAGTTAGATTTGTGTTTATACCACCGTAACCGTATTTTGTTCCCACCTTCATCGCTTGTAAATCTTACACGCAGAGGCTAATCAAAGTGGACAAGATGAGATCAAAATGAAGTGAGTTAACATTTTGTTTTTTAAACTAAATAGTGCATAATTAATAAACTTAAGGGCTCAGTTGTCTGAAAAAGTTATGTTCAAGAACCTGATGAATATCTCTCATAAAATGTGATAAGAATAATAAGGCTCCGGTTATATTAAACAAATGTGAAAGTTTTTCCATACATCATACTGTAGCAAGCTAAAGCTACAGCCTATATGGATGGACACTGAAGTGGTGTGTATCTATATTTTACGTCAGGTTCAATTTTCTAACTGGTGGGAGCACACCAAAAGCATCACATGCAAAAAGGATGATAATTATGACATTCTTAGGGTGTGGGACTACACATGGTATCTTCGCGTTGGGGATGTATTCGATAGGGTACACAACATAAGTATTCTCTGAAAGAAACAAATAAAATGAACCATCGAATAGAGATTAAGCAACATTAGAAGATGTAGACTAAAATGTGTATGCTTCAGATCATATTATGTACCTGTGTAGTCCACCTATCGGTTGTGCTCATCAAATACATCCTTTTCCAACACTGTCAAACACCCACAAAACGTGGTTAACTAACAAACATTACAAAACCATGATGCATCGAGACCAAAATTGTCAATGAATAGGACTGTAAAAGAGAACAGGAGTGTTACCAGCTCCAAACTTGATATCATTGAAGATATAAGGTTCTTTTTCTCCTGAAAGGTCACTGCACTTGGCATAGCATCCACCTTTAATGTTCGAAACACCATTCTCACTCCAACAGTGCTCATCGTCTCCAATTAAATACCTGCTACATCATCCTCTAGAAGAGAGTTAAACCAATTAGTTCGGTCGCAAAGGTATTTAGGTCCTCGAAGAGCAACTCTCTTTAGTTTCAAAGCATCTTACAACCCTTAATGTAATTATATGGTCTGCATTTTTGGGAGTTTCTGCTTATTCTTTGAAAATATATATATGTGGAACGCTAAAAAATAATTTAACACTGGAGATTTATGGGACTGGTAGTTTTCATATAGAAATCTATAAAAATATTCTTACATCTACAGTTTGCTCACTGTATTATTGTCGGGGTTCAAAAAAATTCACAAATGTTGCGCATTGTGCTAAAACAAAAATAAAAGAAATCACAATCAAGGTTGCAGATAACTGCCCCAAGTGAGTGAACAAGGATTCAGTATTATTATCGCAGGAGCAGGAACGCTTTAGAATTGCTTATAAAACGAAACTCAGTTACCTGCGCAATCCGGCATGTCATGATGTGACCCTCTTTCCAGGTGCCCCTGTTAAAACAATCCCAAACACACACATTAAGTTTGATAATATAAATAGTGCAAAATTATGAGACAGCTCGGATATCTATAATCTAATGATCCGTTGGACACTCTTACAAGCAGATTTCAGCTATGAGGCTAACTACTTATCAACTTAATATGAATTCATAATAGGACATGCATTAATGAAGCAGATTTCAATCAACTTGTGATGATGTGGTGGATTTCTCCCCATGTATACACAAAAGTACATATGACTTGTCTATTAAGTGTACTTCTAAATGATACGTGACTAGAGCAAAAGACATAATACTTATTTCTACAAATACGACAAGGACAGGGACATACTCGTGATTTTTTTATCCTGTTACTATATACAAAATCGATAAAATCAGACACCAATTTTCTATAGACATCACTAAACCTATCTTTTTCATTCATCCAACCTTTGTCACCTACTTGCACCATTCTACAACAACATAACATAGTATGTTAATCAAGGACCAAACAGAACAGTTAACAATCTTCACACAAGCATCAACACCAACAGAAACTAAAACTGCAACAAGAGGGTTCTTTTTTAATACATTACTAAAGTATGACAAACCCATATACAATAACACTCTAGAATTCAAATTAAAAATAATGCAAAGTATACATAAGCAAAAACACATCAATCGATCTATAAAACATTGTCGACCAAATGCTATCAACTGAAACATGTTATAGTAACCAGCAAAACATGTTATAACAATCCTCTACCATACTCATATCCTTTCTTAAAGATCAAATATGTTATTATAACAACCAAAAAAACACACAGACCCATGCTTAAATCACAATGAATCAGCTAACATACAAACGAAAAAAATTACAATTCTTCTGAGATCTAACCAAATGCTAAGAAAAACACAAAAAACTGAAATCCTTACTTGTTTAACTTGTTTATCTGGTCTCTACATCAACTACAAACAAAAAGATTCAATATTTATGATTGTAGTTTACTGGCTTGATTCATAGATTCAGACTTTTTTGTTAGTAGCCGATTACATTGAACTCTGATCAGTGTCTACAATATGTGCAACTTTATAGTTCTCAAGCAAGCTCTATACCTTAACTCTGATCCTAAAGATGAAGGATCTGTCCCTCTCTTTAGAAGACGTCATGTTCAAATATATTCAGCCAGGAGATCACAATATCCAGGTTTCCGCTAACAAACCAAAACCCTTGAATCTGAATCTATAGTTCTACAAACTTAAACTAAAATCTGACAGAAACCCAAGTTTGAGAAAGAGTTGAATTTATGTGAGATTCAAAAAACAAAATAATATTAAGAATATACCATTCAACTTCACTAACATGAATTAAAAACCACTAGAAAACATGGGAAAGACATGATGAATTTCCTTTAGAAGGAAAGGAAATCAATTCATAAATACAAAAGCAGCATCTCAGAGACTTGCATTAACATTCATTTTAAAACACTTGCAGAAAAATAAATGCACTCAACATTTCTACAACTGCAAGAACATGTTAAAGATCAAAAATGCAAAACTCACAGACCCACAGTGAAAAATCAAACACATAACCCTCAAATGGAAATCAATTCATAAATACATAAATCAAACACACAACTTGCAAAACATAGAGAGAAAAAAACAAACAAATAGGGTTATAGGTAATACTTGAATCTTCAAGGATTTTACTTCAATCTTCTTCTGCGAATTTCAGACATAAAAATTAGAAATCAAATATTTAGGGTTTATCAATCAAAATAATTTCGATTTCTGTAAAAAGGATATTTCTTACCTGAAGATAGAGATTTCTAGGGTTTTTAATTCTCAATTGAATCTTCTTCTGAGAGTTTCAATCCAAAAGCAAAACCCAGTTTACAAAACCAAAGATTTTGATTTGTAAATTAGGGTTTTTCAAATGAGATTTTAGATTTAGAAAATCATAAATCAGTTACGAATTTTTGTTCAATTTCTGTTTCAGATTGATATTAGTTTTCTCTCGATTTCTATCATTCTTTCTCTGGTTTCTTTTGAGCGGAGAAGAAAAAAGTCGAGAGGAGAAAAGGAAATAAAACACAGTGAGAAAGAATGAGTTGGACTGAGTGGTTCTATTAATATCAAGGACCGGATTTTTATTAATTACATTAAATATTGTCCAAATATAAGACAACCCAAAATAAAGGTGAGAACTAAAAAAATTGGTGGGAATAAATGAAAATGATGTTTCAAAATGATTTGGTTTGAGACAAAGATTTAGGGGGGAAATTTTTGGGGAAAGAAATGTTGGGGGGAAATTTGAGATGGAAAATAATGTGAGAGATTTATAAAATTGGAAAGGGAGGGAAGTTTGGGGGAAGTTTGGAGTTTTGGGGGGAAATAAAATGGAATTATAGTGAAAAAGAAATGACAAATTAGGTATATATTTAAATTATAAATTTTGTGGAGACACATTTTAAGACACTTGTAAGAATAGTTGAAAAATCAGAATTAAAGCTACTCATATATTTTATTTAAGACACTTATATGAGTGGAAGCACTAAAGACATGTATATGTGTCTCGAACCCAAAAATCAATATGTCTCAAATCGGGCAATATGGTGTAGTGATGGTATTTTTATGCTATCTAGATTTGTTATCTCATAGCCATTACGACATTTTTTTGTGGTGTTGCACTCTTATCAAATATATTTTGGAAGGAGACGATCTATTTCGGCAAATCAGAATAAGACCCGTATTGATTGCTATGATATCAATAAGGGCATATTACTTCCTTATTATGGAAGCATCTTACATCAATAATGATGATGATCAAGAAACAAACGATCAAGAAACAAAATGGTTTGAAACCATTAGAAGGATGTCAATTTCTCCAACAGGTTCTAAAATTTCTGTACAATTTTCTATTTTCGTTCCTGAAATATGTAAATTTTGTACGGATTGTTTTTCTCCATTTTCAAATGTAATTGATCAGTGTAAGAAAATTTTCATATTAATGAAATTACGAGGTGATACCTCTTTCCATCAAAAAAAATAAATAAATATATATAACGATGGGCCTGTGATCCTTGTTACCAAATGTTAATGGATTAAATTTTTAAAATTAGCTAATGGGCTAATAATAAATATGGGTGGGTAATAAATGGGCCACTAACATTTGGTGTATAAAGAAATTAAAACAGAAGAGGTTTATCTTGACCCGATCCCTACTTAAGTCTTTCCAACTCAATGGTACTAGCCCGATCCATTTTATGCCAGCTCAGTAGCTCACTGTTCCAACCCGGACCAGGCTAACCGTTCTACTGTTCATCCCAGACTATTTGTGCCCATTTTGGTTTTTTGTTTACATGTATAGGCAGTTGAAACCAATGTATGATAGGGTCATGGATGAATGTAATTCACCGTCAGTCCGAAATCGTTAAAATTGTATAACCCATGCCGATTTCTTATCAAAATTTTTTTTCACATTACTCGGGTGTGTACGTTATGGTATGGCCTTATGTGTCCGGGCATTATGGTATGATTTCTTTCTCAATGTAGAGTTTAATTGTGTGAGATTATTGTGCTTAAGATTATTATGTCGGGATTCTTTAGCTATCACCACAGTGATACTAAAGTGTTTTATCTTAGCAATAATAATAATGCTATTGTAAGCATGAATATGTCAAACAGTAAAGGCAAGGTTTAGCAATTATTGAGTTATGATGATAATGACATTATTATTAAGTTGTTTGGCAATCACCAAATTCACCACAGTGATGTTAAATGATTTTTCCGCCATAATCATTATATTGTCAAGTGGTTATTATATTGTTTTGCCTAAATATTAGAACGAGAATTACCCACAGGTGATTTGAGTTCACATATTTAAGACTAACATTGAAGGGTATGATCTTAACTTGATCATACATTATGGATATAAATTGCTTTAAGCCTTCATGGGTGTTTAGTGTCATTCTGTTTCGTTTTTTCTCTCATAGATGCCATTTTTGATCGCTTTCTGAAAGACACCTAAATATAAATATAAATCATGATAAAGTAAATGCCACATTTTATCATTATTTCTTATAAATTGTTAAAAGAAATTTTACATAAATTAACTCATTATCGGGTTGTGTAACCCATTACGGATTTTTTCATATTTTCATGAATATTTTTTATTATGTTGTTTTATATTCAAAACATATTGCATCCTCTAAAGAAATAAGATTTTATTTTTGGATAAATCAGATTATATTATAAATATCCTTCATCTTTATCCATATTATAACCCTTATTTATCATGGTATTTTTAAAACCAGAATCAAATTTATACTAACGATGCATGAAAGAATTTTCTTCAACGAAATTTATTATTGAATCATACTTATAGACTTGCTTAATGCTCGATTTTAGGTTACGAAAGGTTAATAACGTTTGGATATTTTTCAATTAAGGGGTGTTGATGTTATAACAATTTATGTATGAATGCTTTTGAATAAATGCTTGTGATTAATGTTTTAGGGTTACTCATAATTGTTTATAATAGACTAAATATATGATCAGATCAAGTATGTCCATATTATTGAGTGGGACTTTGCAATATCACAAGAAAGGTTAGTGTGATATCTGCGATTGTGCATGTTTGCTGGATTGTTTAGTTATCACCACAATGATACTAAACTCTTACCTTGTAAGTGTTGTATGTTTTCAGTCCTCTTAGTTTGGTTTAATGATTAAAACAAATGCTGCTCACAAGTAGTTTTGGTTCACATGTTTAATTAAACACTAAAGTTATCTAAATGCTTCATATGCATGTGAAATAATAGCCACCCACAGGTGACTACATTTCACATTGTATAAGGTTGAACAGATTTAGTATTATTATAGTTTGTTAATACATTTTAGGATGATATTCGCCCACAGGTGACTCTGGTTGTGGTATTAAACAAACATAATGTTGTGTGTATGAGAATGTAAAATATTCCCATATATTTTTCATGTTTCACTTTCATCCTTGATAAAATTTTACCCACAGGAAAGTCTTATTGAATGTATGAAACTAATGTAAGTATAATTATTATGTATCTCTATTATATAAATACTAGCTTTGTTCTTAAATTAATGAGTATGATTATTTTGTAGATTTTTTATGGTTAAATTTTTGGTGGATACATTGGTTTATCACCTGGTGATTTTTCACATTACTGTGTATGTCTATCAATTGCATCATAAATCTCAACATGTGGACGTTTTCTTAAACACTCATTATTGAAGTTGAGAAGCAATTATAAAAACAAGTGAAAATCATAAAGTCTAACAAAGGTGGTGGATATTGTGAAAGGTATGACAAAACATGATATTATCCTAATTTTTTACGTAGTATCTCCAAAAGTTTGACACTGTTGCTCAATACACAAGACCAATTTATCCTTGGCATAATGGTGTATAAAAAAAAGGAGGCTAAATCATACTATTATGAAAATGATTAGAAGCATGACGAGTCATGCATAATGGTTATCCGTTTGTGAATGTATGTTCTTTCTATAACTGTATTATTTAAATAGATTTTCCGAGTGAAACTTTCAAAGACACACTTTGGATTGCATAAAGGATGGAAACCTAGTTTAAACTAAGTTATGGTTGTTCATTTAGAGGCGAGGGCTTACATTCCCAAATAATATAATTGGATTTGAAAACTATTAATGTTTCATTGGTTTTCCTAAATAATCCAACGGGTATATTTTAATGTTCTAACCATAGTATGATGGGATTTCTTGAAACCGAAAATGTAAATTCATTAGTGATGGCATAATTTGTGTGAGTACATGGATACATCTGTCGAGAAGTCAGGATATATAATTAATGATCCCTTTATCTAAGACCTCTACAGATATTGTGAATCTTTTCACTGTCGAACAGTTAGATAATGAAAGACCACAAATTACTAATCCTATATTCCATAATACACTACTTCCAATAACAAAATTATTGACAACCACATGAATCAACATCAAGAAGATCTCAAAGAGATTGAAAGAAAGTTATTCATGTTGTTTCAGTAATTTGCTTACAAGAATTTATTTCATTTTGATACGAAATGACAAAGACTCGGTTTCCGGTTCACAAATATTAGGCCAAGCACTATGGTGCCCTATTTCCCTTCCCTATCCCTCATATGTAGGGAAAAACCAAAAAATCCATCCACTATGATCTCCCATATCCCTACATAAGTAGGGATACTTCTTCCCTACTACTCAAAGTGGATCAGATCTGATCCCGCTTGTAGGGAAGGGAAATGACACGGAAACTGAGTTTCCGTGTAAAACTCTACTTTACGGATACTGAGTATCCGTGACTTTTTCCACAAAACTGAGTATCCGTTTCTGGTTTTCCTAGTTTTATCCTAAAACTTTCCTTTTTCACTATTTTTTTTTTACTAAAACTCTTTTTTTTTGCCTATTATATCTCATTTTTTTACTCTAAATTATCTTTTTTTATCTATATAAATATTACAATACCACCACCTTAAATTGGAGCCATCTCCGGCTTCAGAATATATTAAAACTCATATTCTTCGACTTCTCTACCCCTCATTAGACCAGTAACTGACCTATCCCTTCCAGGTACTCTCTCACCCTCGGTAGGTGTATTCCTCGACTCTGATACCATTAATGACCCGACCCTTCATCAATATTGTCCCCACTCAATCACTGCGATCATCCGAAAATATGGAGTTTTGACGGGCATCGCCATGCTCATACAACAACAGCTTTCCGGAAGGTCACACATACCTAAATTATTCCCTCCTGAGCATGCTAAATTGCAAAGTCTTATGTCAATTTTGAAGCCAATTGTGATGAAAAAGACCTCGTTGTTAGGAAATGACAAACCATTACCTATATTTCATTCGGTGAACCCTAATGCCAACCATCACCATCTCTGGAATATATATATAAGAACAAACATTCGAAGTTCCCAGCCACTCATAAAACCATTACCTGGCCCAACACGTCCAACGTACTCTCTCACCCTCGACAGGTTACCCATCGTCGGCTCTGATACCATTTGTAATAACCAGAACTTCCGCTGATACTGTCGCCACTTAGCCATTGCAGCCATCCGCACTACAATAAAACAAGACTTTAGTGAAATATATTTTATATTAACAACAAAAATTTATCTGTAAAAGTATTGTTTTGTGAGAATTTTTTTTCGGTCAACATATATATTTCTTTTACGAAAAACGGTGAACTTGGTCTTTAAAGTTGCCTCTAAAATAAGAGAGAGAAAAAATTTATTCCCGCGCTATGGCGGAAATTTTTTGTGACCAAATATAGTGACCAACCCCGTCTCCATCTCTAATAATTTTTCTGTGACGAATTATTTCGGTCACAGAATTAGTTTCTATTGACAATGGCAAAATATTGTCTCCAAACATCTTATTGCTAAAATTCGAGATATTTGTCCCTGAATATAGTTTACACTGAAAAAATCAGTATATCACCGAAATTATTGCGTGTCGAATAAGAATTTTGCCGTTAGAACTATTAGTATCCAAAGAAATTGTACTCACAAAATTGGATTGTTTTCTGCTGACGAAAAAATTGGTCTCCGAAAATACTATTGCTGACAATGTGTAACTTTTGTCCCTATATATATTTAAGCTGGCAAAAATTGATTCGCAATCTTAATAAATACGAAACAAATCTGGAATTTTGCAATTAAAACTTTCTTACCGACAAGACAAATTGTAGTATGCAAATTCGACCATTCGCTGACTGCTAGTGATGCAAATCTTACACTGTGACCCTTTTCAGAATATTCAGTGATTCCCGGTGATGCAAATCGTACACCGTGACCCTTTTTAGCAGGTTAAACCGCGATATCTGAATTGAAATCTCGTTTCTCATTTCTCGATTCTCTTTCTACATTAGTAGAACCTTCGATATCAATGTCAGAAATTATCAAACTCGCAAAAGATTCTGAACCCGCCACAAGAGAACTGTTCCAAATAATCTCGTGGAATCTTCGATATCAATGCCAGACATTAGTCACTATAGCCGATAGTGTGGGGTTTTTAATAGGCACCGCCGCGGTTATCCATCAATAGCTTCCCGGGAGGTTACCCATTCCTGGATTACTTTTGCCCGAGCACGCTTAACTACAATTTTTTTTGCAGACTCTGGAGCCAATATTGCTGAAAAGGGCTCTATATAATGTAGACGTTCTCTAGCATCTTGTTATACCAGTATCTGGCATAAGCGCCCAGCATACTCCCCCACCCGAGCACAAACGACCAGTCCATAGTTGTATTCCAACTATAACCGGTATTGTTCTCACTTACCCACTTTGGTTATCCAGCAATGTGAGCTTTTTAATGACACTAATGCAGTCATCCATCAGCAGCTTCCCAAGTGGTCATTCATCCTGTGAATTCTCCGTCTGAGCACGCTTAACTGAGAAGTTTTTCTCACAACTCAATTAAATGTACCCATCGGGTCTCGGTGTTAGGAACCCTATCTGCCGAATTCCATTGCCTATATTCCATTCGGCAAACCCTATATGCCGAATCGGGGTATTACAAATCGCAAGGTTAAAGCTGAAAATTCCAGCACATATCTTTTAATTACACAAAAATGAGTTGAAAACACTTGTGCATCACGATTTATGGGATCTATTGTTTCTTCTGCAAATTCCAGAAATATATTTCTCATAACGCGTCTTGTCGTTGTGCATCATTGATAGTATCTTGTGTAAAATAAACATAATTCCTGAAAATGCATTCATCTTTGGTCCCGAACTCTGTTACTTTCGCCAGATTGATGTTGAGACTGTAAATCCATATTACAGAAAACTAGACAATAATGAATTGTAGAGAAGATGAAAGTAAAAATATTGATTTTTTTTTGGATTATAACAAATGTGAATGAAAAGTTGAGAAGTGTAGAAAAAGTGTGAGTTGAAATGAGGTTGAAACTAAGTATTTATATGGTGATGGATTTGCATCCGTCAGATGAAGTTTCACTGGGCAATGTAGACTACATCGAGCGATCAAGTCCAGGCCGCTGGCGGCGTAACCTTGACCGCACTGTGTATTTTCTACCGAACAGTCAAGACTCTATCGTTCGTTTGAGACTCCACCTTGACTGGCTAAGTAGCATATTTGCCAATTAGGCAGTGATGTTTATCGCTTTACCATGCCATAATGGGAGCGAAAATGGCAAACTGGCTTGTATGCCTTATCCATAAGAACCGGCCTCAATATATCAAAAGCAAAAAGAATTACTCAAATATGAAGCTAAAACTTTTCTTATTTTACTTCTGGGTCTTTGGATACGATAAACAGAAATCCATCCCTGAAGTTAGTTTATATGTTATAACGCGTTTGGATCGCAGAAGCAGAAGTGTTTCTGAAATCGAAAAAGTTAGAAACCAATCCGAGAATTAAAAGTTTAAAAAAGTTAAATTTTCGATTTTTAGAAATCGTTTCAAAATTGTCTGCCCAAAATAAATTCTTGATTTTTGACTTCTAAAAGTCAAATAATTGCTTCTACATACGCATCCAAACACATTATTAAATTAAGAAAAAAAGTATAATTTTTTGGTTTTTTACTTTTGAAATTGATTTTTACCATGTGCAAAAGCACAAAAGTCAAGACTTTATTTGTCCAAACACACCCTTGGTGATAAATATGTTAATTTCGAGCCACTTTAAGGAGAAATTAGTAAACCACAAACAAAAGCATCAAAGAAAAGAACAAAAATAGTTTCTGCTTTGAGTAGTTGGGCCTTGTGAATTCAACTCCCTCTGATAGGATTCCTCTCTTTCTCTCTGTTTCTGATGCTTAAAAGAAAGAAACAAGAGTCTGTACCCAAACTTTTTCTAGGGTTTTGCATTTTGGAATCCAAAGCAACAAACATTAAAGTTTAACATTTAAATTTTAAAATAAAATGTTTTATCAAAAAATAGAAATTAATCAAGTACTCCTAGTACTCCTCCGACTCATACTCATTTTATGGCTTGTTCTGAGTATTTTTAATTTATTGTCTCTCAGGTTTCTAGGGTTTCTCTGGAATATAAACCAAACTTGTGTGTTTTCTTGTGAATCCCATCACATTGTTTCAGGAGGAGGTGTTGGGGGTTTCACAGCGGGTGTGAAAAAATGGTGAGTTTGAGCGAAAAGAAGAGCTAATCTTGTGAAAGGTTTCAACTTTTATGAAGATTTAGAGTTTGATTCTGGTTTTAAGTAAAGGGTTGTTCTTGATTTTAGAAATGAACTTCAGATTTTGTAGAATTTTTTTGGGAGTTTTTGAAACTCTGTATCTTTGGGGGTTTTCAGGGAAGTGAAAAATTTGAACTTTTATGAAAATCTGGGGTTTGGTTTTAGATTAAAGTAAAGGGTTCTTGTTATTTTCTACAACCAGTTTCAGATTTTGAGATTTTCAGAATCCTCTGTTTCTAGGGTTTATCCGTGATTTAATCACTCTGTAAGTGTTGTTTAGGGTTTTAGAATCCAGATTTGATTCTGTAAACAAGAAGTATCTTATGATCTTTAAGTGGAGTATCTTTAACTTTTAACAATCTTCAAAAGCACTGTTTTTAAATACCGAAAGTTTTCTTCTTTTCAACTTTAAGTACTATACAAATCTAAGGGTTCTTCCTTAAATCTGTGTTCATCATCTCTTTAGAGCATTTTCAATGGATTTCTTCAAAGTGAAAGGGTTTAGAAAAGCTAGAAAACCCGTTGCAGAGAAAGATATAGAGGATCAACCAGTTCCAGCACCAGAAGAAATGAAAATGGAGAATGGAAATGGAAATGGAAATGAGAATCCTGTGAATGAAGAGGAAGAAGATGATGATGATGATTTCATATTGAATGAAGTGAAAAAGAGAATGAAAGAATTAAGGAGGAATAGTTTTATGAATTTGATACCTGAAGAATCAGTACCTGAAGAAGAGGATGACGACACAACAAGTTCTAGTGGTGATAATAATCAGCAGCTGCAATTTTGTAGTTTCGATTCCAGTTATGATAAGTATTGTGAACTCATGTTGTTCTTTGATCGAATGATTGTTCAGCGATTGAATGATTCAGGTAAAACACAATTTCAAATCAGTTTTTGTAAACATTTATGAGTTTGATTAGGAGTTTGATTTAGAGCTAATCTTATGAAAGATTTCAACATTTATGAAGATTTAGGAGTTTGATTTTGGTTTTAAGTAAAGGGTTGTTGTTGATTTTAGAAATGAACTTCAGATTTTGAAGAAATTTTGGGGATTTTTCATGAAACTCTGTTTTCTTAGGGGTTACTGTGTGAGTGTAGGATTTGAACTTTTGTGAAGATTTGGGGTTTCATTTTAGATTAAAGCAAAGGGTTCTTGTTATTTTCTCCAAGGAGTTTCAGATTTTGAAGATTTTATAATCCTCTGTTTTTAGGGTTTTTCAGTGATTTAATCACTCTGTAAGTGGTGGTTAGGGTTTTAGAATCCAGTTCTGATTCTGTAAACAAGAAGTATCATCTGTATGCGCACGCTCTAGATTCATCATGTGTGGGCATTTTATGATTCTAGGGTGGAGCCTTTTATGTATGTTGAGGGGACATATGTTTCTTGCATTTGCTTGGTTTTACCTAATTCTAACCACCATGGTTTAACTGCATATGATGGTTGACACCTGTTAGCTTAAGTTGATAGGTTTGTGACTTGTTGATATTATGATTTCTCAATTCATGGAAGTGTTTCGTCTGATATGCAGGCACGCAAATGCAGTCAAAATCTCCAAGATCTGCATCGCAGAAGCTCGTATCTACTTTTCGATCCCTTTCTTTCAAGAAAAAGGAGGAGCATCCCCAAGAAAATGGTGAGGAAGAGTACCTGCAGCCTCAGCAAGATGATCCATACCAGGATCTTGAAATTGCATATGTAGCGCAAATTTGCTTAACCTGGGAGGCTCTTCATTGTCAGTATACACAATTAAGCCAGAAAATTTCGTCCAATCCTGAAAACCCTACCTGTTACAGCCGTGTTGCTCAGCTATTTCAGCAATTCCAGGTTTTATTGCAAAGATTTGTTGAAAACGAACCATTTGAGCAAGGTCTCCGTCCTGAAATTTATGCTCGAACAAGAACTTCTTTTACCAAGATGCTTCAGGTTCCAAGCATTCAAGGTAATGCGGCTACATATATTAATGAACTCAGACTTGATGTAGAAATCTAAACTTCCTTACCTGACTCGAAATATTAAGCGTCATGTTTAACTGGTGTGGAGAACAAACTGTTTATTGCTACAGTATTATGTTTGAAGTGATTTGCTAATGCTTTTGTACTTTCTTTTAGTTGCTAAGAAGATAGTGAAGGAAGGAGAACAGGATGATGAAGAAGAAGAGTCAGATGAGCCAGTCCTTGCTTCTGACCTTATTGAAATAATCAAGACTTCGATTTTGACCTTTCATGCATTCTTGAAGATGGATAAGAAAAAAGAAAGCAAAATTCTTAGTTTATTTGGAGGTCAGAATCATATTGCAAGTCCTCTTCAACTTGTTCAATCTGCCCTTGATAAGGTAATCCAACCACAAATATCTAGCCTGATTATATACTTTACACTTTTGTGCTGTTAAGTCAATCCACTATTCATCCTACTTTCTCAACATAAACCATCTTTCGCTGTCACCTCATGTTTCAAGAAATAGTTTTCAGCACTAGATGTACCTCATACCTTAGTTACCTGCTCACTGTTCTTTTAGTAAATATATCCTAGGGTTGTATTTTAGGCTTCAGCTTTTCCATAACTATTACCTCTATATCCCTTCAAAGGTGTTTATAAATACAATTAAAATTGTGTTAGCTGTGGGCTTTTTAGGTCTATTAACAACAGTCCTCTCCACTAAGAATGAAGAAAGTTAGCCAATTGTATATCTTTCTTTAGGAGTTAGTGTCGGTCCCCTATCCACCGTAAAAGACATCATACAGCAACTTTCTTTTAGTAAGTAGACCTGATTTGTATTTCCAATGTTGAATTTTTGGAAAATGGTTTGTCTTGTTGCACTATGTGGGTTCTAGAGAGCACTAGTCGATTGCTTTATAAAGTCACAACCAATAGTTCATTTTTAAATTGCTTTTCAAATTACATTTTATTTTTCTTTTTAAGTGATTTGTTCCAACAGCCTCTAGTAAATTGATGCACAAGCTCATTTATTTCCTCCCAATTAATTGCCATTCTTGTGTTGAGTGATATGTTTGTAGTGTATACTAGTCAGTTATATCGTTTTATTCATTCATTTCTTTTGCAACTTATCTCAGAAAATGTTAAAGATCAAGGAACTTCGTAAAAAGAAGAAAGGGTGGAAAAAGAAAACGTGGCCTGCAACAGAAGAAGTAGAGCTGTTATTTGGACTCATTGACATTAAAGTTATGTCTAGGGCGTTGAGGATGGTTAGGATTAGCAAGGAACAGTTACTTTGGTGCGAAGAGAAAATGAGCAAGTTAGATGTATCAGAAAGCAAGCTTAAGAGAGATGGGTCTCCAATCTTGTTCCCTTGTTAAATCCTAAGGTACCTAATTTTGCATTCCTGATTTTTGGATTTTCTTATCTAATTCAAAGTTCTCAACATACGGTATATAGAAAATATGAGTGTATACAAATATAGGTAGGTAGTATGTACAAGTTAATGTCATTTTCGGTTATTTGCTGCTTGTGACAGTAGATAACAAAGAATGAAAACATATGGTAGGAATCAGGGAAATTTTGTGGGATGTTTTTCATATATCCCTCGGAGAAGCAAATGTTTGTAATGTGGTTTGATTTTGGGCCACATAATATTTGCCTAAACTAGTTTTATATTATAAAGGTCTTTATCTTAGAGATCACTACTTTTTGTGGTCTATTTTTTGCTTTTTAAGTCCTAAAGAAATCTTGTAAGCAATATGTATGGTTATATGATTAAGGGTCAAAATTTACTACTTAGCTCAGTAGTCTGTATAAGTGAATGTCTTTGACAGATGTGTAGCATGTTTTCTTATCCGTGAGGGTGTTTTACTTGTCATGTAGATCTTCCTCGTTGACTTTTATGATTAAAATGATTTTAATCTTCTGAGGACAATTTACATGATGAAGAAAACATCACCGCCCAAAAGGTAGTTCCTTAAATTCTTTTCGGACACATTCACTGTCATGGATTAAGAAGGATATGGTAAGGTGCACGTCTTTTTTTATAGATAACTTCTATCTCCTAATTTTGAGCCTTACTGGTACATGGCATTCTACCGAAAAGCTTGATACATGAACATGCATTAATCTTTTGGGGTGAATGTCATGTACCGGTGAAGAAGGCCAGTATTAGGAGGTGATAGTTAATCAAAATGAGGTCTGTCAATCACAGCTCAAAAGGGTGAGGAAGAGCACTTCTTTGACTAACTAGAAGATTAAGCATTACTCATTTGTTTTGTGGATCTCGGTTTCGTAATCATCATTTAGCAGTAATTAAGATCTCATACAGTCATGGTTGATCTTAGTCAACTTGTGGTTTTCAGTTATGCTCCAAAAAAATAGTATGAAAGAGAAGTTCTTTTGTTGGAGGTAACTTTCAATTTGAACCTGAGCAAATTTTTTGGTACTTATAATCAGCTAGGTTCCCATTGATTATTTGGCAAATCTAACCTTGTGCATAATCAGTTTGGTTCAAATTGATTATCTTCACAAGTCTAACCTTGTTCAGCATAAGGAAATTTTGAATTATTGTTAAGTTACTGGTTCTTACATGAATAGGAATTTTACATTTATCGTGGGTTGGCCATCATGGTTTATGACGATTAAGACTAGCCAGTGCATCCTTTCCTGTCTCCTCCCAAGATTGGTGGGTGACTGGATTTTGGGCCGTGAGCTTCCTGAGTTGTCTCACTCGGGGATAAATCACGGTGGCCAACCCTATGGTAATTAGTTTTGTTGCAAAGCATTTTCGCTTACATGAAATTGGTTTTGTTTTGAATTTAAGCTAAAAACAGTTTGGGAAGATAGAATCATGAATAGGTTGAACTCTCAACTGCCGTTGGCAAACTTGAATTTGCCTTTTTTTATGCCGAATATCATAGGTTGTTAAAGGGTTGGAGTTAAGAAAGTGGAAGAATAATGGGGATCTAAGTTTGATAAATAATTCCTAAGCTTTTTCTAGTATTAATCGCCATTAACACAAACTTTTCACACCATAGGTTAGTTTAGGAGTCACAAAATGATTTTATTAGTGTCTGGGAGAGGGGACTCAAAAGTTTCAAGGATGTTGAGTAGGGTCAATTAGATACAGGATCATGTTGAGTACAACTTAGATATGGGAATGATAGATTGACCGCGGGTTTAATCCTACTGTCTGTCCTGACTCTCTTAATCGGGACAGACCGTGGGATTGAACCCGCGGTCAACTTGTCATCACCCGACTGGATAAGGCCTTTTACATTTTTGATGGATCCATATTTGAGATAACCAAATTATCATTTATGTTGGACTGCATTGTGATTATTTTTCCTTTTGGCCTACTAGTGTTGATTTCGTGTAATATGTGTATGAAAATGAAAAATTAACTGGTAATGCTGTATATATAGTTTTAAATTATAGTGATTCTATATGAACCGTTGTTTTAGACCACATAAAAACTGCTCATGCACATGAGTGGTGGCCCCATTCTCCAGGGAAAAATAGGGGTCTCATTTATGGATTTTAGTGTGAGTGGGCGGTGGTGAATCGGGCGACACTGAGTTAACTCAGTATTCAAAAAATTTCTTCATGATTTCACCTCTTTTCACTTAATCTTAATCTCTGTTTCATCCTGTACATTTTATAATTCTCTTTGTCCTTCTGTAATACGGTTGTCTTTTGTTTTTAATCTCATTTGCTAGTTCTTTCGTTTTTTATTTTTATTTTTTATAAGGTTTTTTATTATCATGAGTTGCTAATTTATCGTGTGTTTTCCAAGATGTGTTTATGGTTTGTGCTCACTTTAATGGCGTTTTCCACTTTTATCATTGTGTTCATAACGTTTGCGGAGCTTGTCGGAATAAATCGTTTGATTTCATGGTCATTCTATGATATTGTCACTAGATATTGGTCGAAGAAGTTTCGATTCCGTTTCAACTCAGTTAAACCAACTAGATACAAAGCCCGCCTTACTCTCCATTCAAAAAAATTCAAAAATCATCGTAACTTTTTCAAACGTAAGTTACGGGATCTCCTTATTTTTGGCCTTCGCATCTACAGCTATATTTTCCTTAGATATCCCAAGTCAAAATATTCTATCTTTACTGCGTATAATCGGGTAAATGGAAACAAACTTGCAACAACTAAACTATAAACCCTAGTGCCTGCATATACTTCGAGAGCATATCTTATCTTACCAGTCACAAATCTTGGAAACCTAATCTCAATAGCTATAGTACCATGGGTGAAGAAAACTCTGCTCAAATGGGTGAATTGGTTAATAGATTCAAACAAGTTACTCTGGATCTGGGGGATACCAATGATATTGTCATTGTTCAGCAAGATGGTAACAATGAGAAGGATGAAGAAGAAACCAAATGGGAAGCTAGTGCAATCGGAAAAGTAATTATTGAGGAGAGAATGAGCTTTGCTCTGGTTGAGAAATACATTTTGTTTACTTGGCCTTTTATGTCTGAGGATGATCTTAGAATTGTTGAAATAGATCCAAATACTTTCATTTTCAAGTTCAACAACTGGGATTTGCTAAACAAAGTCATTAATGAACGTCCTTGGAGCATCAATAAGTAGCTTCTGGTAGTTCACGATTACATCCCAGAACTGGTTTACACAGAAAAGCAATAGGGGTTTCAACAATTTTGGATTCAGTTGAAGTTCCTCCTACCTGAACATATGAATGTTGCAGCTGTTACAAAGATCGGCGAAATAATGGGTGAAGTGGTCGCCATCGAACCAAAAGATGTTGTACCTGCTGGAAGTGTGCCTGTCTAAGTTTACATCAATATTGATTTAACTAATCCTCTGCGTAGGGGTGTTAAAGCCATAACAAATGCTGGGCTAACTCGCTGGATTAAATTCTACTATGAACGACAGCCAAGTGGTATTTGTACTGACTGCTACATCATTAAGCATTGCAAAGTTGCCTGCAAAGAAGCTGCTACTTTCCTAGCAAAGGCTCATGAAAAGCCTTATTTTTTTGGCAAAATTAGCAATCTGAGGAAGACTATTTCTTCGACTACCAACACTGTTGTCCCTGCTTCTCGTAAGAGTCAAAAGAACTTCACCAAAAACACTGTTTTTGTACCTCCTAAAGATGGTGTGCTTGTCAACATGGATTTCCTTCTCAGCAGCAACGTGGCTAATAATGTAGAATATATTAGACTAGGAAAACGGCTCAGAACATCTAGTGATCCTACCCCTAGTAACCCTGTGGTTGAAACTTTTGCTTCCAATTCCAGCCCTGACAATATCATAGATGGCCGGACAGCTCCAGGGTGCACAATCAATGAGACACAAATTGTTACTGCATCTTTGGAAAATCAGGTATTTCTTACATTCCTAGTTCTGCATTTAATTTATAGAACATTTATTTCTTTTACATCCTCTCTCTTTAATAAGTTTGATATTTCACGTCAATTGGTTTGCTTCTTTTCCAAGTACTCATTTCATTTTTCTGCATGCTTTAAATACTCTTATAGTTTTTACTTTCTTTACTACAACAAGAAGTTTAAAAAATACCTAGGTACTAGTTTTCTCATTCTTTTTTTGCTAGTTTGTGATCCTCATTTTTCTCAAACTATGAAAATAATTTCATGGAATGTTCAAGGCCTCAAAACCACTTCCACCAGAAACCATGACTTAATTAGATCTCAAAATCCTGATATTATCTTTCTTTGTGAGACTAAGACACCTCAGTCCAAAAGTAAACCACTTTTAAGTCATCTCCATTACCCAAACCAAGCCTACATTGAGCCAATAGGGTTGTCAGGAGGCCTAGTTTTACTCTGGAAAAATGGTTTCACTCGTGATCTTCTAGATGCTAGTCACAATATGTTCAACCTTGCAGTTCAGTCTGATCCTAGCAAGCCAGTATTCCTTCTTACCTGTATGTATGGGTTTACTGACTATTAGAGGTCCCTGGATATGAGTAGGTTATCTGAATTTTCACCTTTTAGGAGATGCTCAAACTGCTTCCTCTTCTACAGATGATCTAGTTAACAGCATTGTTAGAACTTGTGGGCTTGAGGACATTGGTTTTGTAGGGAAGAACTATACCTGGTCTAGTAACAACTTAGGTACTGGTACTAGGAGGTCAAGGATTGACATGGCATTAGGTAATATTGACTGGAATTATTATTTCCCTCAAGCTCAATTAAAACATCTCACTCAAGTTGGAAGTGACCATACTCCCATTATGCTAGTTACTGATTCTTCTTCTCCCACTAGTTGGAAACCATTCAAAAAAATTCTAACTTGGTTAAATGATGTAAGCCGTGTAACCGTTATTGAGAATGCTTGGAAAATTGATGTTACTGGTTCTCCTGGGTATCAACTAGTTAAAAGATTCCAGTCCACAAGAAGAGAACTTTCTTTATGGAACAGAAATCATTTTGGTAATATCAATCAAAAAGTTGATCAGCTACAACAAGAACTGGATGTACTAAAATCCCAGCCTCCTTCTGATGAGAACCACAACAAGATTCTTAACATCAACAAGGACCTTTCTAAATGGGACAAATATAAAACTGAATTCTATCAGCAGAAATCCAGAGATCAATTTATTAAGGAAATGGACAATAACAACAAGTTTTTTCACAACAAGACCAACAAAAGAAGAACCAGAAACAATATTGATTCTTTACAGGATCACAACAATATCTGGCTACATTCAAGGAAAGAAATTTCCCTGCATCTTACTTCTCACTTTAAGGACATAAGTACTTCTACTGATATCAACTTGGATGAAAGTTTATTCATGCTTATCCTTATATCATTTTTGAGGCAGATAACTCAATGCTTACAAGAATTCCTTCCCATCAAGAAATACATGACACTGTGAAGAGCATGGAGAATTAGAGTGCTCCAGGACCTGAAGGCTTCAAGGCAGGTTTTTACAAGAGTCAATGGAACATAATTGGTGAAGATGTTTGTCAGATGATCACTAAGTTCTTTGAAACAAAGCACATTCTTAAATAGATTAATAAAACATATCTCTCTCTTATTCCCCAAAAGAAGAAGTCTATTTGTCCTGTTGATTATAGACCAATTGGTCTATGTAATACTTCTTACAAGATAATATCAAAAATCATTATAAACAGATTTAAACCTTTGATGGAGAGGATTATATCACCATATCAGGCTGCATATGTTTCTGGAAGGCTCATTAGTGACAACATTGTAATAGCACAAGAAATAATACATTCTATGAAGAAGAAAAGGGGTCAGATTGGTTGGATGGCTTTAAAACTAGACATGTCAAAGGATTTTGACAGACTAGAATGAAAGTTCTTACTTAAAGTTCTCAAGCATTTTGGTTTTAATGAAGATTTTTGTGATCTGATAAATCAGTGCATAAGCACTACTTCTCTTGCTGTCATGCTAAATGGTTCTCCTTGTGAGGAATTTCATCCTACAAGAGGTATAAGACAGGGTGATCCACTATCACCTTATCTATTTATCTTAGCTATGGAGTTTCTTTCAAGGCATTTAGTTTCTACTCAACGAGATAACACAATAAAAGGTATTAAAGTGGCTGCTATTTCTCCAACCATTAATCATTTGCTCTTTGCAGATGACTGCTTGATTTTCACTCAAGCAACTACTTCTTCAGTCAACAATCTATTGGATCTTCTTCATAAATTCAGTACTCAATCTGGGCAGGTAATAAACTTTGAAAAATCTTCAGTTCACTTCAGCGAAAAAACCAATCCTGAGATGGCTGCTAATCTTATTCAGATTCTTGGTGTTAAACCTATGAATTCCAAAGAAAGATATCTTGGTTCTCCACTATTATTAGGTCATTCTAAACAAGAAGCCTTCAAAGCCATTGAAGAGAATTTTATGAACAGATATTCTACTTGGTTCTCAACTTCACTCACACAAGCAGATAGGTCTACTATGATTAAGCACGTCCTTAATTCCATTCCTATATATCAGATGGGTACTTTTAAAATTCTTAATAACATCATCAAGAAGCTGACAACTATCCTGAGGAAGTTTTTTTGGGGATACAAATCCAACAGAGGCACAAACCCAAAGACTTTGGTGGGTTAGCTTTTAGAGACCTTGAAATGCTAAACTTAGCACTGCTTACTAAGTTAGCATGGAGGCTATGCACTGAATCAGATGCATTGTGGACACAAATAATAAGTAGCAAGTACTTCAAAAATGGTGACATTATACATCAAAACATCAAAGCTAACAATGGCTCTTACACTTGGAATGGCATCACTAGAGGGTTACTGGTAGTTCAACAGAACTATTTTATGGAGGTCAACAATGGTAAAAAAAACCAAAATCTGGTTGGATAGGTGGATTCCTGGTTTATCTACTCCTCCTCGGCCTATTAATGATCTGCATAGGTTCTATCAAGAAGTAGAAGAGTTAATTCTACCCAACACAAACAGTTGGAATGTAGCCTTACTCAACCAACTTTTTGATGATAATACTTCTCTAAAGATTCAAAGTTTATATCTTGATACTTCTAAAGAAGACACTATGATCTGGATGCCAGCAAAGGATGGAAAATTTTCAGTTAAAAGTGCTTATAAGAAACTCACCATGGGAAACACAGAGGTTATAGTTAGTGGCAGGGTTATTCAGAGTAGAGTATGGAAGGCTTTATGGAAGAGTAAACTTTCTCATCGAAACAAATTTTTTGCCTGGAAATGCTTACATGAAGCACATTCCACAAGACTGAAGCTTGCATTATATAATGGCAGTATTGATACACAGTGTGCTATATGTGATCAGAAGATGAGACAATGGAGCACTTACTTTTCAGGTGTGCGCATGCCAAGAAAGTCTGGAACCTTGTTGATGTGGATATTGATGAGGTTAATTACAGTTTTCACAGTGTTTATGAATAGGTTGAGAATTGTTTCATGGTAGGAAATGGTCATGATGATTATAATGGCTTTTTTACATTAATCATTAGTGCGTGGATAATATGGAAGGACAAATGCGATTCTGCATTTCAGGGAGTTATTCCTAACCCTTTTACTTCCATGCATAAGATTAATTACTACTTGCATTCTCACTTGCCTGATTCCCATTCTCATTCTCATAATACTGTCACTGCTAGAATCTCACAATGGAAACCACCTTTGCAGCATATTAATAAATTCAATGTGGATGCATCCTTTGATTATAATACTAACACTATTGGAACTGGTGTTTTCTTACGTACTCATTCAGGCGACTGCGAAGGAATCAAAGGGACTTATGCAGATGGAGCATTAAATCCAGAGATGGGAGAATGCATGGAAATTTGTGAAGCTTTGACTTGGGCAAGGGAGGAACATTTCACAAAGATTCATATAGAAGCCGATGCTAAACTGGTCATTCAATCTATAACAGACAATGTTCTCCTCATACAGTGGGAACAGAAATCTTCTTAAGGAAATAAAACATTTAAGTTTAGGTTTTGAACAATGTCATTTTTCTTATATTAGTAGGGAAGATAACCAGGTAGCTGATTCAATTTCTAAGTCAGTTAGAGAATCAGCCACCAACGTATATCTTCGCAGTAATTTTACAGAAGAGATTTGTACTCTCCTGGCAAGGGATTGTAATTTTCTTCCTACTTAATCAATAAAATTTTCTTCTTATCAAAAAAAAGTGAGTGGACGGTTTTTATGTGGTTTAAAATCATAGTTCAAAAATAATTTTTATTTAAATAAGGAGGGTTGACAATAAACTTTCCAATAGATCATTAACTAATTTTATTTCAAACCACCTCTGTCTTCATAATTGTTTTCCTCTTTTCTTAATGTGCATATATGATTATGGAAAAAATAAATAAGATAATTTTCAAGCCTTATAATTATTAAGCCTTCGGATACCTTTACGTATTAGTTTAATCTATTTTACAAACTTGACTATTTTGAGGCCTACCTCATTTATTTGAGGCTTACCAAGAAAAAAGGGGTCCTTTTGAAGTAAATTAAAAACCCGTATCTCTTTTGGACACTCTTATCCATTTCATTTTGGGTGATAAAAATGGGAAGCCTCAAATAATTGAGGTAGGTCTCAAACTAGCCAGGCTTATAAAGGAATGGGTGAAGCTAGAATTTTTTTTTACAGCTTCACTAACCCCAATTGTCTTTATATAAAAAACAGTTTTGAGTTCTAAAAGTATTATTTACAAAAATATATACGTATGACAACTACGGTCAGTGAAGCTGGAAAGTTTTTTCCAGTTTCGCCCCTAACTTTATATAATGTGGGCAAAATGATGATTTATACAACTAGAAAATCTCGTATGTTTTGTCCTTATTTGCATCTATACTGGAAAGAACAAAATTAAATTATAATGGCATGGAGGTAATTTGGAACTTAGTTATATATTTAAACTAAGGCTTAACCATAGTTTTTATTAGTTATGCAATTTTTTGACGTGTGCAAATCAAATATAATATTTATTAATTATCAAGTTTACCCTTTTTATCATCACAAATAAAGGAAAAACCGATAGATATTTATATTCTTTAGGCCACATTTCTTTCTCATGTACTCATATATGATTTCTTTTTTGCATTTCCACTTTGGCATTCTCCCAAACAATGTCTCTTCTTGTCCGAGTTTTCTCCTCAAGCCAGCCATGAGATTATATCAGAATTAATTTCACATACTTTTTCCAAAAATAAATAAATGATTATTCGATATTTTTTATAGTTTACAAAGATATCTTATCGATCATTTGAAATGGTATTGCCCATTTGCATCTCCCTTATTTTAGCGACCTGGCAGAACCAAAATATTAAACTATGTAGGGTGTAACAAAATTACATCACCTGAACTCATTCGTCTTGAGAATAATTATGTAAGTATTAGCAGTGTTCAGATACTTGTTGATTTTGTCCGCTTTAAAAATAGTCCGAAAAGATTAAAACTTTGAACGGACTCAACAGTACATATCACATTATATGTTCTTACTATTTCAATCATCAACATACAGAAAAGCTAATTCATTCACTTAAGTTATTCTATTTTAAAACTCTAAGCAATTTTAGATGGAAACCATTTCAGATGACAACCCATTCAACTCACATAAGATGTAGTTCCAGTTCATCAAAATTCCCAGACATCTAGGCAATACCCCAATTCAGCGGGTAGGATTCATTGAATGAAATATAGGTAATGGTTTGTCGATTCCTAACACTGAGGTCTTTATCAGCACGAGTGGCTCAAAAGTTGGCAAAAAGATACGTAGTTAAGCATGTTCGGCCGAGAGTGATTAAGAGATGGATTACCTACAGAGAAGCTGTTGCTAGATTACCGTAGCAGTTCCCGCTGAAAACCCCACATTTCCGTATAACCACAGTAGCTAAGTGGGCACGACATTGGTGGAGGATCAAGTCATTACAAATGGTAATAGAGCCGACGACAGGTTACCTATCGAGGGTGAAAGGGTATGCTAGACGGGTTGCGTGTCTGGTACTGATCGCATGAGTGGCAGGGAACGCCGGAGTCTGAGCTTGAATATATTCTGGAGCCGAGGATGGCCCAATTTAAGGTGGTGGCACTATAGTACCCCGATTCGGCAGGTAGGGTTCGTCGAATGAAATATAAGTAATGGTTTGTCCTTTCATAACACGAAGGCCTTTCCAGCACAATTGGCTCAAGAGTTTGCAAAAAGCTCGATATTTAAGCGCGTTCGGGAGAGAGTATTTAGGGATGGGTGACCTCCAGGAAAGCTGCTATTGGATGATCGCAGCGGTGCCCATTGAAAACCCACACTATCGGATAACCACAACCGCTAAGTGGGGACAGTATCGGTGGAAGGTCAGGTCATTACATTCTACGACATTGACTTTCCAGATGAGAGGTTACACGCTGCATAAAAATAATGAAACCATGATTAGCTAGTCAGTCAAGTGATTAACCACTTAACTTAATAACAATATACTCTAATTAGTAATAATAGACTCTTTTATATATCATCAATTGAAGAAAAAAAATGTTAAACTATTTATTATGAAATGTGTGAGACGACGCAAATTACTCAACGGGCACCACTGCTCACCAATACTTGCCACCACAACTATGGTCAACTTATATAATCATTAGCCAATCTAACTGAGTTTGGTACTGCTATTTTTCATTCCAAAAGTACTTCAAAATTATATTTATAATAATATTTTTTTTCATCCTAGTGTTTGGTAAAGATTTTTGAAAGAGCTTTTTACACAAAACACTTCCAAAATTTATCAACTTTTAAAAGTACGCGAGAAAGAGCTTTTAAAAGATTCAAAATTTATCAACTTTTAATAATAATACTAATCAGTAATTTTAATGGTACATATATATTTTATAGTAAAAAAATAACTTATTTTTAAACACGGTAAAATAGAATAAAACAATTTTCACTGATATGTCTGTTTTGTCATTTATTACAACAATAATAGCTGAACCTAATATTTCCCGAAACACAATTTGATAGCTTTTTAAATTAATTTTAACTTTATTTTATACTCTCTCAAACGTTCAATTGTTTTTTGTACATAGCTCGCCACGTCAACGCATATCAGAAAAGCACTTTTGTAAAATTCACAGCAATACGAAACTAATCCTAAGTATTAATTAATAAAAATATATTTATTATCATTTAATAGAATAATTTATTTATTATCATTTACATTTATTTTGGCAAATTAATAAAATATTTATTATGAAGAATTAATGGAACATTAGTGATATGGTAAGTAAATTTTGGTCATTAGATGTATTTCTAAACCCAATCACAACCATCACATCTGACAATTAATTACAACCATAGATTTATCTTTGTAAGGATGAATCTCATCCATTTGTATTTTAGAATTAATTACAACCAATTTTGGTTGTAATTAATCATTCATCACCTAACGTAATCGATGTTCCTTCTCAAAAATATTATCTAGGTCTCAACCCGTGCCGTAACGGCACGAGCAAGGATATGTATTTCAAATGTATCCATCGATTCATACATGTCGTAATTGTCTGAGAAGAATCGAACCGAGCGATCCAGGTCTAAATGTTTTGAGGAGTTGGTTAATAAACATGTCCTTATCCTCGAATCTTTTAATATGTGTATGTAAGTTATACAACCCTTTGGGACAAACATAGTTAATCGTTAGAGAAAATCCTATGGGCAGTAGAACATTACTTCGTTCACTACTTTCAAAAAAATATCATCAAAGGTCATTCACCAAACTTGTAACAAAACTGAAAATACCTAAAATTACTTTAAAATCAATTAGATTAATCTTGCAAAATATGTTAGCATTAGAATTTAATTTTTCTCTTTGATATAAATTGTCGGGTTCCCAATTTACATAGATTTGTGTTTATTCATTTTCCTAAAATTTATAATAATATTTAATTCTTGATCCATTTTATTTTCTTGTCTCTTTACCTATTATCATGAACTATTTCTCAAGCATGCATAATTACACGAAGTTGGGGAGAAATGACAAAAACAGAAATCATGACAACAAAGGGGAATAAAGAGAGATGTGAGAAACTGAATCGATTGCAATTAATTCACGCGTAGCCTTGCATAATCCCATGAAGTAGGGGAGATATAATGACAGAAACAGAAACCATGACAAAAAAGGGGAATAAAGAGAGATGTGAGAAACTGAACCGATTACAATTAATTCGCGCGTAACCTTGTGTTTGGTCAATTTTTTTTTATAGGTTTCATTTTTCTTCCTGCCCCCTACTCGACAAATCTTAAAATCACAACATCTTCTTTTTTTGGAAAAATCTAGCCTTTAAAAATTGTTTTAATTTATAAAAAAAAAAAAAAAGTAATTTGAAAACTAAAATCAAATTAAAACAAAACAAAGAAAAATTAACCAAGGGTGACTAAATAATTTACCTATCTTATGACACCTTTTCTCACCCTACTACAACTACTTCTTCCACCACCGCATTATCGTCACCACTCCACCGGTCTCACCAATACCCACCACCGTCGATCCACCACCACCACCCACCATCACAACCACCATTAGTGCTTAATTTATCTATCTTAGGACCCCTTTTCTCACCCTACTACCACTACTTCTTCCACCATCACATTATCGTCACCACTCCACCAGTCTCACCAATACCCACCACCATTATCCCCACCACTGCCCACCATCACAACCACCATTAATGCTTACTTATATGGTTAATATCAAATAAATTTATTATGTATCAACAAAAATATATTCATTTGATTAATTAAAGAAAAATTTATTATGAAATATCAATTGAACATTTATTATTAAATTTTAATTAAACATGATCATTTATAGCGGTAGATTTATGCTCTGCAAGTATAAATTTGATCGTTCTTTATCTAGCCTAACTTGTCCAAACTTTGTTTTGTATTCTGGAAATGTAATCAATTTTATTTTAATACTAAAACCGTGATTTATTCGATCGGGTACTATAAATAGCGGGGATCCCATTTGGGTGATCCAGCGGTCATGATCATATTTTAGAATCCTCCTCAAAATATTTGTGTTTTGTCCTTACCAATTGTGCTAAAAACAGCCAACTACATCTATCACAATAAAATGTTGCCCATTTTGTAAAGACACAAAACTATTATTGTCCACTACTATTCACTAACATCTACCACCGTACGTAAAAACCATCCACGCCCACTATTTTTTCCACCACCAGTAATGTTACCACCTCCACTACTCACAAATACCCGCCACTGTTTCCACCACCCACTGCTTCTTTCTCTACCACCATTAAAAATTATTAATATAATTTTTAACCGGGGTCACTGTAGTACAGTGGTAAAGTCATTGGGTGATAATACCAGTTACCTGAGTTCGAAACTCGCCAGCACCAAATTATTTACCGATCAATATATATATATAGGTTTTAATAAACTTATTTATTAATAAAAATATGTATTTATTAGATTCATTAAATGAACATTTATCACGAAAAATTAATTAATCATTCATCATGAGCAATTAATAGGACACTAATTAATAAAGTATTTATAATGGTTAGTTGAAAAAACCACGGCCGTAGATTTATCCCTCCTAGACAAATTTCGGCCGCTCTTCATCATGAGCAATTAATAGGACACTGATTAATAAAGTATTTATAATGGTTAGTTGAAAAAACCACTGCCATAGATTTATCCCTCCTAGACAAATCTCGGCCACTCTTTATCTAGCCTATCTTAGCCAAGCTTTGTTTTGTATTCTAGATTGGAACTCAGCCAAAAAAATGAAATAAAAAGATAACTTATCTACATTGTGTGCCATAAGAATTTATTATGCCATTATTTTTCTCCGTTTTACAACAAAAAAATTACCAGGATATACAAGTTATTTACAAAATAGCTATGATTTTTCTTATCAATTTTTCATCTTTGCAAATTAATTGTATATGAAAATAGGGTTTTATAAAATGCATCTAATTTATTGTGAGTAGTTTTTAGTCAAAGTCCTGAATTTATGAGAATTATGGTATATATGATAATGTATATATATATATATATATTTGGGGTTCGTAAGAGGATAAAATTATCTTAATGTAGGGACTTGTTGACTAATTCATTATTAGATTTCTCGTTTGACCTGCATGGATTTGTAAATTGTAAAAAATATTTACATGATTAGGTGTGACCCAGTAGAGTGATCAAATCGCTGGATAGTAATATCTATAATTTTAGGTTAAAATTTATTTACATTTTAATTGTTTTTTTTTTGATTGGCAAAGAAGAATAGATTGATCAAAGAAAGGAGAGGGAACAAAAAGGCTTGTACCACCCTCAAAGGATTACAAGGAAAGAAAAAGAAAAGAAAGCAGCTGAAGTTACAAAACAACTTCCTAGCTTATAAAAAATCAAAATACATTTTTGGCCAGTTGGACATAACTTCACTGAAGCTAGGAGACTCCAGATTCTTAAAAACTAAGAACCAAGTGAAGAGCTGGTACTTTATTTTGTGTTGCACATCCACATCTGTATTAGACTTATCTTTAAAAGCTCTTGAGTTACGTTTATTCCAAATACCCCAGACGGTAACAATTGAAATCATGCACCAAATTTGAAACTGCTGTTTATCTTGCAAAAGCACATTCCTAGAGAATATATAACATGGAAAAGAAGTCTTCAGGCATAATATAACTCCAATGTAGTTTCTCCTTAAAGTGGTTCCAAATTCTGATAGCAAAATCATGTGAAGGAAAACATGGTTAACTGTTTCAGGCTGAGAGCAAAACAAGACATTCTGAGACACTTCCATTCTTCTTCTTAGCATATCTCTGGTTGGCAATCTGTTATGAGCCAAAGTCCATAAGAAGAAGCAAATTTTTGGGGGAACTTTTTGATTCCAAATGTATTTGAAAACCTCACAGTTTCCTTGATCTGTAGAATCCTGAAGAAGAGAGACATAAGTTGACTTAATAGAAAATGACCCTTTCTTACCAATAGCCCATTCAAGTTCATCATCCGCATCATTGTTGATAATAACAAGACTCAAATGTCTTGATAACTCAGAAAGTTCTGACTTGATGGCATTATTTAATCTTCTTGGTAAAGATAAATTCCAAGAGTTATCCTTTGCATGATAAACCTCAGCTACATAACTATTCTTGGCTCTAGAAACTGCGTAGACTAAAGGAAATTTATCTTGCAAAGAAGTTTCAAACAACCAATTATCCACCCAAAATTTAATCCTAGAACCAGAGTTAACTTTAAACTTAATATGGCTTCTGAAGATAGAGTTGCAGTTCATAATACCTTTCCAAACATATTTGCCATAAGAAGATTTGGGGACAATAGAGAACCTATCTAAAGGATCAGCACCATATTTCTCATGCACAAGTTCCCTCCACAAAACACCTTTTTCTGTAGCAAATCTCCAAAGCCACTTAGTAAGAAGAGCTTTATTCATCTTCTGCAAGCTTTTGATACCCAAACCTCCAAATTTCTTCTTTTTCATGAGAATGTCCCATTTGACCAAATGCAGCTTTTTTCTTCCTTTGTTATCATTCCACAAAAAATTTCTCATCATTTTTTCTAATTTCTTTGTAACTGAAGCAGGCATGACAAACAAAGACATGTAGTAAACAGGCAAGCTAGCCAAAATACTATTAATAAGAGTAATTTTGCCTGCTCTACTAAGCAAAGACTTCTGCCAACCAACCAACCTTTTATTAAAACTTTCAATCACTTTATCCCATTTAGCAACACCACCACTTCTATCACCAAGGGGAAGACCTAAATAAGTTGTAGGAAGAACTCCAGAATAACAACCCAGAAGAGAAGAAAATTTAATCAAATCTCCATTGTAAGCAACTCCATTATTTGACTCTTAGCAAAATTTATTTTAAGACCAGTGAGCTGTTCAAAAGACAATAAGAGCAGTCTCAAAGTTTTAACTTGATCTGTATCTGAAACCCAAAAATCAAACCTTGTTCTTGAGTTTTTTGAATCATGAAGGAAAGTGCTTCTCCCACTAAAAGAAAAAGAAAAGGAGACACGGGATCACCTTGCCTAATGCCTTTCTTTGAAGTGAAATAATCCTCAGCTGAACCATTAATCAAGATAGAGAATCTGACAAATTGCACACAGTTTCTTATCCATTTCCTCCAATTATCACCAAAGCCCATCAGACCCAGAATTTCATCCAAAAAATCCCAGTTAACATGATCAAAAGCCTTTTCAAAATCAACTTTCACAAGAATACCTGGTTTGCCACTTCTTTCCCTTGAATCAATCAACTCATTTGCCACCAGAACACCATCAAGAATTTGCCTCTTCTTAATAAAAGCTGTCTGGTGAGAAGAAATGATTTATGGTAAAGCAGCTTTGAATCTATCAGCAAGAACTTTTGAAATAATCTTATAAACTCCATGAACAAGACTGATTGGTCTCAAATCTTTTATCTCTTCAATATTATCATTTTTTGGGATTAAGGCAATACAAGTATTTTTCAAAGTTTCATGCGTTCATCCCTGTTCAGCTAGTCATCCCTGTTCCCCAAAGTTTCATGCGTTCCAGGAGGTCCCAGGTTCAATCCCCCAATGGCGTAATATTGCAGAAATTAACATGGAAGGTAGAGTTAGTTCACCCCCTTGTGACACAATCTTAGTCCCCCCATCCGCTTCGGCTCCCTTGGCTAGGTTACCCATGAGGCTCGCTGGTAGGCTAGCACAACAACCTATTCAATTAATGTAGTAGTATGTTGTTGGAGCTTAGCTTGTTAGGCTTCCAACTAGTTAGTATAATACTCTTTATCAGATAATAATAATAGTTTAAAACTAGTAAAAGTGAAAATATCACTTAAAAAAAATAGGTAATAAAATACCTTGCCAAATTGGGGTATACCCAGATTAATTGGGGTATACCAAATTTAAACCCATCCAACCTAGTGTGCTAAGGGGTATCTAAAAGGTGCTAAAAGACCAAATTACCCACCCAAAAAACCATGCCGAGTAAAATCCATCCAAAATATTTTCAAAATCTTTTTCCAAAACTCTAACTATGAAAAACAAAAAAAAAAAAAAAAAAAAAAATCTTAAAATTTGTATCATACGGGTTTTGAGATTGGGTACAAAATCATACCCAATCTCAAATCCTTTATGACTCAACATTTTTACCAAACGTCGGCATGGTATCTTTTTGTAGACCTTGCCGACTTGTATTAGTCGGCAGGGTAATTTTTAGTCGACCTTGCCGACTAATACTAGTCGGCAGCTTCCTAGGTTGAATATCGTGACGACTTTTCATCTCTGAAATTAGCATTTACAGGGTCGGCACGGTATTCATCCTTATACCTTTCCGACTATAGTTTAGTCGGCAGGTTATGAAATTAATACCTTGCCAACTAATCATGCATTTGTAACACCTTTCTCTGTATGTCCGAAATCCTATAGTCGGCATGGTATTGTTTTGTCGACCTTGCCGACTTTTCATAGTCGGTAGGGTATTTTTTTTGTCGACCTTGCCGACTTTTCATATTTTCAGAATTGAAAGTGTTGATTCCTTCTGTAATTTTGAGTATGAAATCACTCAGCAGCTTTTCAATCCCCTTTGTAGAAGTGTTAGGCTAGTGTCGTTTCATTCCCGTAACAAAAAAAAATCTCAAAAAAAAAAAAAATCCTCAAAAAATCATAACACATAATCCATGAATTCAATCCAAACAATACCTAATTTGAGAATTTTAATTCAATTAATTAACCTAAACACATTCTTAGTGTTAATTAAGCAAGGGTAGATTAGGTATTTTGAAAATAACTGGTTAAGGGGTGGTGTGTTTTACTTCATAATGACCCGGGTTTTGTGTTATTAGGTATACCCCAATTTGGCCAGGATAAAATATACCACCAAAAAATCAATTCTTATTTATTTTATCATTAAATAATTAATTAGGAAGTATATTTGGATTTCAAAATGTAAATCTCACCCTTTAATGTATTACCATTTTACTAAGGAAACATTTATTCATTCATCACTATCTACCTACCTAGTTGTAAAAATATTTGTCGAAGGTAACTTCTGGAATTAACTTTGGGGTATGTAAATATGGTTGCTACATTGTATACACTGTGGGTTAATTTACGAAAAAAGTAAAACAAGGACCAATTTAACGACCCAAAAACGGATCTTTGTTAATTAAGTTATGGAAGGAGATCTTGTTAGAGGTGGACTATTAAAGATGGACCAATTGGCCCCCACGCCCCTTCACCACTTGATAATAGGATCGGGATTTTTAAGGTATGGGTGAGACCCCAACTTGTTAATCCAATAGCGGAGAGGTTTTGTCTACCAATTTGATCCATCTATATCTTAAAAAGCCCACCACTCATATTAATCTAGCGTAGGCGGGCATGTGAACCATTTGGTCCATCTTTAGCAAGATCGTATTTTTGGATGTCCAAAGGTATAGAGAATATAATTTATCAATGTCAGTATTTCGTTTCTTGGTTACTCTTAATAAGCGAGACCTACTGAACTCCCGTGTCAAAAAAATAAAAACTCCCGGTCATTAACTTAGGCATGGAGACCTTCTATTCTAATGATCATGCCTCAGTGTTTAGACTATTGGATTAAAATCTGACCCAACTCTGTCTTAACTTTAGCCTTGGTTTGGCTAATACATTTTATGATGGCTTTTTCTTATGGGAGGGGATCCGTCAACAAAACGTTTTGACAAAACCATTTAACAAAATTTATTAACTGCGGGATTCTGTATATCTAGGGGCTTATGTTTGTGATGACGTGGCACTTTGTTCTGTGTTTGGCAAATAGACCTACTTTTAAAACCCTTTCTCTGTTTTTCATTGTGTTCATCCCCAAATACCCAGCAAGCTATCGTACACAAACATTAACCAGAAAAGATTGCTCTCTTCATTTCTCGAAATATTTAGGGAGAGGAGGTTAAGGATACCCCAACAAACAAACGAAAACAGAAAAAAGAGCAGAACAACACTTCCTGCAAAGAGAGACACAAAAACAAACTTACATTCCCCTTTAAACCAAACTATCTAAAGTAGACTCTGACACTCGGTCCATGGCGTCTTCTAAGAGTTTTTTTTATCTTTCTTGAATACTCGACTAGATAATATAAAATAGTGTAATACAAAATACCCAGTGGAATTCTTCTTCAACTTGAAGAGAAGTAAAGTGGACCGACCTTTCAATCAAGAATCAACAATCACCAAAAACTAACAAAGAATGAAAACCTTGCTAGAAGGGTTTTACTTTTTCTTGGATACTCAAATGGATAATAAACTATACTAGACTATAATAATGTAATAGAAAATACTCAGCTTCGGGTGGAATTCTTCTTCAGGGAGTAAAGTGGACAGCCCTTTGGATAATAATTATATTATCCACTGACGACCTTTACCCATTTATCAATCAAAACAATTCCTTGCTTTGATTTTTCTCCCCAACTCTAATTTATATTCAAAACTTAAGAGCAATGCGCATGCTCGATTTCTTTGTAACTCTTTAGCTGGGGATCTCTACTCAGAAATATCAAGCCAAACATCATTAGCTTCTTCTTTCGTCGTCTTCTTCTTGTCTATCCAGAAGTACTTATGAATTATTTACTGGTTTCATTAAAGAATTATTTGAATTCACTGAAAGCTAACTATAATAAGATTATTGATTTACCAGGAGAAGATGAGAAATATAGAGTTGATGTTCAATATATAGGAAATAGTTTATATTACAGACCAGTTATAGGGATATTAACACATCCTGGTGATGGTGCTTCAGGAAGGTTAAATAAGGATAAAAATGCTTCCTACATAGCTGCTTCTTACGTTAAGTTTATCGAATCTGCTGGTGCTCGTGTGATTCCTCTCATTTATAATGAACCCCAAGAGATTCTGTATGAAAAACTCAACTTAGTTAATGGAGTGCTTTTAACCGGGGGTTGGAAAAAAAATGGTTTGTACTATGAGGTTGTTGAAGGGATTTTTAAAAGGGTTCTGGAGAGAAATGACACTGGTGATCCTTTTCCTTTATTTGCCATCTGCTTAGGCTTCGAGTTATTATGTAAGGTTATCAGCAAAGATGCTGACATTCTTAAAAAGTTCAGCGCACATAATCATGCATCTACTCTGCAATTCAGCAAACCTATAGATATCCAAGGCACTGTTTTCCAACGGTTCTCTCCTGAGCTGCTGCAGAAGTTGACTACACATTGTCTTGTCATGCAACTGCACAAGTGGGGTGTATCACCGGAGAGGTTTTGCCAGAATTCTGCATTGTGTAGTTTTTTCAGGGTCTTGACTACTTGCGTCGATGAAGACAACAAGGAATACGTCTCGACTGTACAAGCACGCGATTATCCTATCACTGCTTTCCAGTGGCACCCAGAGAAAAATGCTTTTGAATGGGGATATTCGACCATTCCCCACTCGGAAGATGCCGTTCAAGTTACTCAACATGTTGCAAACTATTTTATCAGTGAGGCAAGAAAGTCCTTAAACAGGCCACGAACTAGGGATGTCCTTGACAACCTTATTTACAATTACATTCCTACTTATTGTGGAAAGGCTGGGAGGGGCTACGACGAAGTTTATATATTCTCACAACCGGAATCGAACAATTCAAGCTTACTTCTTACGGAGTAATAACAATATTTCTAGTTATGTAAATATTACGCATTCCTTGTCAACTATATGAATAACTAAATGTATGCAATAAAAAAAGAACATGAAAAAAGAAAATGTAAAAGGTTTAGAATAACTTCTAGACGTCCGTAAAGGTTCTGAATAGGATTCTTATGGGCTCTTCACATCCAAAGAAAATATCGCTGGAGGGGTGAATTCATAGGTTCCTTCCTCAAAATCAGAAGTAAACCGTGACTCGCAGATATAGCGCTTAACCGAACAATTTGCTTTACCGCTAAACGATTTCATGCTGAGAATTTACTTCTGTTGATTGTTTAAGTCGTTGGCCATCGGAGATCCAACAGATAAAATAGGAGCTCGATATGGTTTGCACTCAGAGGGCTATATACCGCACGCTTTGATATTCATAGCTTCACATTCACTAGACTTTTCTTTTAGATTTTTAGAGAAAGACATTCACTAGACTTAGGAAGGTGAATACATTCAAATTTCAATATACAGAATTAGGTATGCAGTGCGTACCTCTGTTGCAACATTGGATGTATCGGGACATTAAAGATGTGTCGGCCAGAAAGAAAAAGAAGAAGGTATTGGTTTTGTTTTCTTTTACCAACTTTTGTATTTTTGCTTCGCATGTTGGACATGATTTGGAGTTTCCAATGTTGAAACTTTGACCAAATAATTTGTCCTGTTGCACTATGTTGGGTTATAAGAGACCACTCGTTAGTTACTTTATAAACCACACTTCAGAAAGAATTTTTCAATCTGCAGAAATTATAAGTTTTCCAACCTCAGAACAAGTAGAGCTGTTGGTTGTACTCATCGACATTGAAGTTATATCTAGGGCATTGAGGACGCTTAGGATAAGTAAGGAACATCTTGCTTTGGTGCAAAGCTTAAGAGAGAAGGGTCTCCAATCTTGTTCCCTTGTTAAATCCTAAGGTACCTAATTTTGGCATTCCTTGGTTTTCAGATTTTGTTATATATCTAATCAGAAGTTCTGAACATACAGTATATAGAATGTATACAAATATTGGTAGGTAGCTAGCATGTACAAGTTAATGTCATTTTTGGTTATTTGCTGCTTGCTATAGTAGATAACAAAGAATGAAAACATATTGTGGGGGAGTCTGGAAAATTTTGTGGGATGCTTGTTGAACAATTAGTTTCAATGGCGTCTAGAAAAATGTTGCACAAGTTCATTTATTTCTGATATGTTTGTAATGTATACTATTCATGTCATTTTACTCATTCATTTCTTTTCCAACTTATCTCAGAAAATGCTAAAAATCAAGGAACTTCGTAAAAAGAAGAAAGGGTGCAACAAGAGAAGAAGTAGAGCTGTTATTTGGACTCATTGATATCTAGGGCGTCGAGGATGGTAAGGATTATCAAGGAACAGTTGCTTTGGTGTGAAGAGAAAATGAGCAAGTTAGATGTATCAGAAAGCAAGCTTAAGAGAGATGGGTCTCCAATCTTGTTCCCTTGTTAAGGTACCTAATTTTGCATCCCTGATTTTTTAGATCGATCGTATGTACAAGTTAATGTCCAGTTTTGGTTGTTTGCTGGTAGCTACAGTCGCCTAAGTATTTAATGTCATTTTTGGTTATTCGCTGGTTGACAGGGAAGAAAGAGCTAAAAGTCATGCAACTTAATGTTCTCACAATCTACGATTTCTTCCAAAATTTTACATCCAACTTCATTATAGTGAGAGTTGGATTCCACGAAAAAACATACTTTTTTCCTTCTATTTCATTTTGCTAACTAATCTCCCTCGCTATTGAGGTCTCCATTACCATATTTAATATCTATCATATTTAATATCTATCTTGCTAATATAATATAAAAAATAAGAGATCTTTTTGGTAGGAGACCCTCTAAATTATTTGGTTATCCTTATTTTTATATATTTATATCAAAAATAATAAAAACTTAATATCTTTTAAAATATACACCCGATTTTTATAAAATTTATGTATTTAAAAAGCTCTTTCAATTATCTACTTAATGAATACAAATAAAAATAGTAAATTTTTGTTTTACGCACAAAATTTCATCGCATTCTAATTTAGTATTGTTGGATGAGTAACGTTCAAGCATGTGCATCGCACATGTGTTCTTACTAGTACCAAATAGGGAATAGAGCAATGGATTGGAGTGGATTTGCGTGCTGATGGAGTATATTGGTATCCACTACATTTTTTTTTTTTTTTTTTTTTTTTATAGGTTAAAGCCGGACCCAGGTCCCTACCCAAATCCAACCAGATAGATTAGCCCCACTGCTAGACCCAACCCTGCCAAACCCCTCTATACAACTAATTAAATACAAACCTCTACCGTGGGGATCGTACCCTTGACTTCCTCCATACTGGAATTGATGGGATACCACTAAGCTACCAAAAATAAAAACCAATTAGTGATGGGTGGAGCGGTCCGAGAAACCAAACAATCAGGGTTTTTTTTTTTAAAAGAATTTTCTATTATCCCACACATCCAATTCACCAACAATTGGCCCACTATAATAAATTTAAGATGAATAAATTCAAACACCTTCCAGATTCTTATATGTATAGGTCGGAGAATATCTACACACGTAACATGCCCCTCCTAAAAAAAGTAATAAAAATAATAATAGTTATCACCCCATTGCTGATGGGAACGCGAATATCTACACACATACCAAGCCCCTATCTGAAACCGATTTATTTACGCCCTAAACTTCTGAATCATCATGTGAGTAATTGTTTCTTTTAGCTTCTTCGACTACGAAGAATAAGGTTTGATGAATTATTTCAGCATTTATTATATGAGATTACATTAAACATATTAGGTCAGGTATCAACTGATTCAGTTGGTATTCGAGTTAATATGTCTAATGTAATCTCTTATGGTAGAATGCAATCGGTGCTCCGATGGAAGGACTACATCTAGTTTTATAGTTGGAGTAATTTTTTTGTTTCTTATCATCCAACATTCTGTCGGATTCACTTATATCATTTTAATATTTATCAACATTTTGGTGATGGTTACGGTAAGTTGATAGTATTGCAAATTTCAATATTTCGTATATGAGTATGATACCATTTGACCTGCCGTGAGTTGCATTTAGGGGTTGTTCTACATGATTCGGGACAGTAGCATTCATACTCTAGGAATAGCATAGGTCTACATCTCGCGGGACCCAACCCTAGTGAATATAGGTTAATCGCAAAGGTGAATCGATACGTTTCACGCCATATAATTATGAACCATAATGTGAATAGTCGTTTCTTCTAACCTTTTCAACTAAAAGGATGGGTTTTGATGGATTATTTCAACATTTTATCATAAGATTACATTAGACAAGTTAAGTCGAGTACCAAATGAATTTGTTCTTGATTATATATCTCCCGGGAAACTAATTTTCAATCAAGAACAGATTCAGTTGGTAAACGACTTAATATGTCTAATATAATCTAATGTAATATCTTAGTATAATTCAGTCGGTGCTTTGATGGATGGATTATACAAAGTTTCATAATAAAAATAATGTCAAACGCACTTACATCATCTTATTGATCATCATCTTGCTGATGGTTCTGACAAATTGATAATATTCCAAATTTCAGTATTTCATATATCGCTTGATCTGTTGTGAATTGCATTAACGGTTGTTCTGCATGATTCGGGATAGTAGCACTCGTAGTCTAGGAATAACGTGGGTTCCTCCTTTAAGGTCACGGAGTGTCACTCGTGGGACCCAAACAATAGTAGGTTAACCCATAAGAATCCCACAAAGTTTCCAGCGTTTTACAGTATTGAGGCCCCACCATGAGGTCTTATTATACCTTGTTTTTACCAATCTATTGGTCCTACATGGCTGTGAATTAGCGGCTAGTGCCCCTAAGATCGTGGAGGCAATGCTGCAGAAATTACTAAATTATGAATGAATCATAATCTAGTAAAATAAATTCTACTAGCATTATATTAATCATAAAACAATTTAGTTGACCACCCAAATAATTTTATAATTAATCATAAATGTTAATCGTATTAAAAACAAACGAAAATCATGTGAAGAACTGAAAATAGATTTATTTTATAATTTGAAGTTATAAGTTATGAAAATCAAAGTAGAGAATATAGAGAGCAAATGGCAATCGTTGAAGAGCTTTACTGTATTCTCCGTTGCAGAAGATCTTTAGCTACTGTGCCTCTATTGCGACTTCCTTTTAGCTACTGATGCATATATTGAACCCCTTATGCTTCTGATTTCTCTGAAGACTTTTTTCGAACCGTTTGTGTGCGTGAAACTGAGTTTGAGGAGGTGTTTTCTATTAATACCTCGAGCGTGTATTTATAGTTTTCCAACCTCGAAAACTCGAATTTGATAGACACCCATCCATTCTGAACCGACCTAAATCCTCCTTTAATCTTCACCATCCATCACCAAAAATCGACGGTAACATGTCCTCTCCTAGCTATTTTGTCAACTTTGTACTCTCCCAAAATCCGCGTTTTTGGACTAGCCAAAAACCGCACAGACACTGAATATGGGTCATTCTTGCCATGAATTTGCAGGGGTTACTGTTTATTGGGGTCCATCTGTGTCTGTGCGGTTTTTGGCACGGTTCACAAAGAATTTTTGAATAAATTAATAGAGATGCAATGTGTTATAGCTAGTTAGGACTACACGTGGCTACCGGTTCCTCACGGGAATATTCATGGTCAGTTTAGAATTGTTATATTTGTAAAACAAATCATAAAATTTGTGCAAGATAATACTAAGGCAATGACTAAATACAACCTTTATTTAAGTTAAATGTAATCCCTTTTTTCAAGGACTAAATATTATTGAACCTCTTTAATGTGGGTAATTAAGACCTATCTTCATCATCTTCCTTAATTATTAAAGTTAGGTATATTGTTTAGCTTTTAAAGAACAATACCCGAAAATCAACAACTGGATATACATATTAGATGGAAATTAAAAAAAGTTTATTGGATTGGTCAAAATAATCCCCAAGAAAGAACAATTTTTTTTTTCTTCTGAAAAGACAAATTAAGCGTTCACCTTTACTAACCCAATTGTAAAAATTAAATTTGATGTATGCTGCATAGATATTTTGAACGAGGGGATTACTATCTTGATCGAGAAAAGAATTAAGAGAATATGTTCCAATAAGTGCAAGCGAAATCGTTAGGGATGTATTTTGAGTGGTTGTTCTTTTCAAGGGTTTGTAACAAAGTATGCCAACAAAGCGCGAATTAATTTTGATTGTTTTGAAAGACTCTATAAAATAGATTAGAAATATGAGGAAAATTTCAAAGTTCACATCATCATATTAACAGAGCGCAAAAAAGAAGTGTAATGGAAGATGGTGAATGTGGGTTTTTGTTACATATACCAATTAGGTTAAAACTTGTGAAGTGTAAGGATGGTTGATGTGTTAAACTAACACATAGGAGGTTCATGTTCGAATCCCCTCAACACTATTTTTTCCAATCACCAAGTGGTCTAGTGGTTGCCATGCTCCCTCCCACTGCGGAGGTAGGGGTTCGAACCATTTAATTGCTGAAATCCACTCCGATTTAAGGAGTTTGGATGTAGTTTAGGGACCACTAGTCTAGGGCATTAAAAAAAAAAAATAGGTCCACAATATTCAAATTTTTAATGAGAGGGTTGTATTTAACTTAAACATAGGTTATATTTACTGCGTATATTAATATCTAGGCCAATAAAATAAATTTTCAAAAATTAAAGAGGAGACAAATATATAAAATACATAAAAAAACTAAGGTTAAGTAGATAATTTTCGGATTCCTGGTTTTTAGATTGTGTTATCTAATCGGATGTTATAGTGAACATATACAGTTTATAAAAAATATGAATGTATATAAAGGTAGATAGTATGTACAAGTTAACATCATTTTTGGTTATTTGCTGGTTGCTACAGTCGTCTAAGTAACCGAATAGGGAATAGAGCAATGGGTTAGAGTGGATTCACGTGCTGATGGAAGATACTGATATCCATTATTTCACATCTCATTAGAATTCACAATAAATTGAAAATAAATAAATTCATACTTCTCTGGGTGTCTTATATGTATGGGAGTTATATCTATGGACATAGCACGTCCCTCTCGAAATCTGATTCCTTTCACTCCCTAGATTTCTAAATCATCCCGTGAACAATTGTTTCTTCTAACTCCTTCAACTATAAAGGATGGATTATTTCAACATTTTATAATAAGAGATTACATTAGACATATTAACTCAAGTATTAAATGAATCGGTTTTTTATTGTAAATCAGTCGGTAAATTGATTTACAATGAAGAACTGATTCAGTTGGTACTCGATTTAATATTTCTGATGTAATATCTTATTATAAAATATCTAAGAATCGAGTTAAATGTTTTTATACTAATGTTATAATGAGTTCGGGTCTAACTAGCTAGGACATAACATCCATTTAAAAAAAGTTACGCGGAAAAATGAAATGAAATTTTTAGTTTAGATGTGATACATTGCTGAAGGTTTATATTAAAATACCATAGACGATGAAATATGGTTCATCGATCACTAGTTTTTTCATCGCCAAAAGGAATGGGCGAGCCTATGAAGAAGCGAGCTAGAACGAAATTCTAGTTCCGTCATTGTAAAATGGCAGAGGTTTTAAAATGAGCTTTTAATCAAGATCACTTTGTAGAATATTATTGTGTAGGTAGTCGGCTAACTAAGGTGTGGATGACTCACCATTACTTGACATAGTCAAATAATGGTGAGTCAGCCATACTTGACTTAACCGACAACCAACACAACACTCTTCCCTAGATGACCACACCTTCTGTTATTGTATTCTCTTGTGACTTTCCAAAAATATTCGGTGGGATAAAAGTTGGACCAAGGAGAATCAACACAGTACATAGAATTTCAATAGATGTTGGTCGTCATGAAATCATACCCCCCTTGAAACTAGTTAAGGAGTTAAGTTCTTGGGTTCAGTCTGAGTTCAGAGTTAGAATGTAAATTTTCGATACTTATCATCTAGGGTCAATTGGTTATCTTCCAAATCTAAATTCGTTGAATGGAATTAGATTTTGGTTATAGAGTCAACTTTAAATTCTCGATGATGGACAATTGATTTTTACATGAATCCAGTTCGGTTTTAGATTTGAATAACAGGAAAGTAGTTTTACATTTATTTATTTTTTGAAGCAGCAGTTTTATACTTGACTAGGTGTACCAGGTTGCTGTTGGCACCTTGAAGATTAGTCTAAAGCCACTGAATTTTCTTTTGCATTAAAAAAGATATTAATATATGGTTATAAAGGAGAAAGAAAAATGGGGATCCAAGTTTGATAGAAAATTTGTAAAGTTTAAAGGGAAAGTTTAAAAGAAGGCAAGCAATTTTGCTAAAATTCGTTGTAAACGCTCCCGTATGGCGGACTTATATATATCATAAGATTCTTGTATCCTTTCTAAGATTAATGGGAAGACTAACCATAAATAGGATTAACCATAAATACAATAAATACAATTGTGTGTTTTAGTGGATTTGATGCACCATGGAATATACTGATATGCACTTTTTCTTGTTGTATGCACTGTTAGAATACACATTAACCTAATTCGAAAATCAGATCAAGGGTTCGAATCTAAGCAAGATTTTCAATTAGACTGGAAATAGTGTCAATAAACATGATAGAGTAAGAATAAACTTGCCTTAGACTTGAGACTGAAATGCCTAAGACTCTCCACCAGATTCAATCGAATTTTTTCTTGGTGATGCTAGCCTCTTCTTTAATTTTCAAACAAATAAAATCCGAGTTTTAATACTTTTACTCTTATTTCTTAATTTAGGTTTGTTCTCAAACAAATAAAATCCCAGGATTTTAATAATTAGGCATTTCAATCTCAAGTCTAAAACAAATTTGTTCTTGCTCTCTCATGTTTATTGGTAGCATTTTCAGTTTCAATCGTCACTTGTAATTGAAAACCTAATTTAGGTTATGAACCCTTGATATGATTTTCGAATTAGGTTTTTCTGACACACAAGACTGTGAGTAGTGTTTGAATCGTAAAATTTAAATCAAACTGTCAAATCTCCGTTAATTTTAAATATGTTATACATTGCGGTAGGAAGGCAGTGACTAAACACAACCAATAATAAAGTTAAATACAACCCACAATTAAAAATATAGATATTTGTAAACCTTAGTTATGTGGGTGACGAAAACCCACCATTATCATCATCATCATCTTTTTCTTCTTTAAAAAAAAAATAATATGATCTAATAATATTAATGGTGAGAATCAGAGTTTCGAACTCAAGTCGTTGATCATCACCCAATGACTATACCATTATACTACAGTGATACCGGCATGAGAATCATAGTTTTGGTATTAGCCCACTATCAACACCATTAAATTTAATTAGTACGAGTGAGAATTATGATTATATTCATTTGCAAAATTTTAGTAATATGATTAAATGAACATCACTAAATAAACAACATAATTTGGATTGGGTCCATATATATTTCTTAAGCAGCCACATGATGTTTATAACTCGGTGGAGGATTATTACATAACTTTTTTTATGTTTCCATGGTTTTTCTTGAACCTTGTTTACTACATACTTTATATTTAAACAAACCCTAATTTCAATTTTGATATTTTTTTTAATGATTCTGATTTGGAATTTTATATTGTTGTGCTAATATGGTATGATGATCAAGGAGTGCAGATGCGTATGCATGATTCAACTCGAGCTAGCTTACAATTGTTATTTAATCAGTCTTACAGATATTTAAAAGATTCGTAAGAAGATGATGATAACAGAGGTTTTTAATTACCCACGTAATTTAAGTTTACAAATATTTACAGTTTATATGTGGGTAGTGTTCAATATTTCAAAACCTTATCAAATTTCCAGTAAGATCGGAGACGGGGTTGTGACAGAAATAACTATATTCAAGTGACATTACTTCATAATTAAGATAACTTGGCAGTGATAGAAACCCACGAAATAAATGTTGTACTGTGTGTAATGACTTAAAATTTTCATATGGATAACCCATTTTAGTAATGTTTATGCCGTAAAAATTTCAAGTTAAACAAAATCAGGAAGTACCCCAACCAAAAGACTTTTGCAGATAAACCAGTAAGAATTTAGTCTGAGATGAGTATATAAAATCGGTTGTAATATGGTTTCCAACCATTATTTTTATCTGAAATTATGATACGATGTCTATGATATATTTGTCAATATATGGTGAAAGTTTCATTAGGATCAGATCAGTATTCATAAAAAATATGACATAACCAGTTTTCGTTGTTGATTGTAGGCCTATTAGGATAGGTTCTGAACCTTGTTGTGTTGGGATAATTCTTATGCATTGTGTTGTTTTTGTGGGTTTGAATATTACATTTTCGTATATGTTCTAAGTTTCGAAACTTTCGAAATTTCCTTGTATTTGTTTTGGAGTATGATAAGGATTTAAATCCTTGTTCAATGATTGCTTATACGTGTGAATTTTCTTGCTAAGCGAGCAGGGACATGACTATTTAAATAGTTCATGTGCGCAGGTGGGAATAATTCGGATGTTTTAGCCAAGAGATCACGGTTATAATAGCATATAGAATGTGAGCACCGGTGGACACTAAATGTAAGCGTTTTATTCTTGAATGTGTGCGTGATTCTAACATTGTGAACTACAGGAGGTAAGCGACATTGTCACTTGTGTTGAATGTGAAACTTATGAAATCCGTTTGTTTTAGTTAAGATTGTGTTGAATGTGAAACTTATGAACAAGGCCGTCTCTGACATTTAGACGACCTTGTGCGAAAGAACTCGGACGCCCTTCGATTCAATATTTATTTTTTTAGCACATATAACGTTCTTAATGAAATTTATTGCATAACACAGAATTGAACGGGTTTATAAACCACATAGCAGTATAAAACATTTGAAACGAAATGGTTTTTAGTTTTTATTAGAAACATAAACAAACAATAACTGATTTGCCAACTGCTTAAGGAAGAAAATTTAAGGACTTAGCTATGTCCAGAAACAAATTGAAACAGAGCCACCCGCAAACGGAAACTATCAGTATGGGGTATGTCCGTATGTGCTAAATGGATAATCAAAACATTAAATATCAATTGTGAATATGAATCTTTGATTGCGATTCTACGAAACATTCAAACATATTAACATACAAGGTTAGGTACAGACAGAAATTGATCATAAGTACATGTACTGAAGTGAATGGAATTATCAATAATGTAAACACAAATTATGAATAATGAATCAATGATCACAGTAATGCAAAATTAAACAACCCTTAATAATAATAACGTATGGATTATAATTTACTAATTTTTTCCTCTCTAACTCTTGCCTACACGCTGCTTCAACTTCAATTGAAGTTTGAAATCCTTTAGGTTTAGGGTTGAGAACTTGAGAGAAGTTATAGGAGAAGACGAATAGTTAACTAACTCAACCTTGTAGTTTCCGTCGGATGCTTTTTTGACCATGTTTTTTTAGAATTCGAACCACCCAAAAATATTGGGCGATAAAAAATTAGCCCACGGTAGCTTTATTTTTTTTTTCTGCCTTGTGCGGCTGCACAAGTTTACGGGCTTCAGAGCCGGCCCTGCTTATGAAATCCTTTTGTTTTAGTTAAGATTTTTAGACTATCTATGTATTTTTGTTGCTTAATTATATATGCTATCAGTATATGTGATGAAATGAGAGTGAACTTGCGATTCAAGGACTCTGACCTTGTATTGATTTTCAATTTCATGTAGCGGAGTAAACAACTAAGTTAATCGTGAAGTTTCTCGAGTAATTGCAATAGTATGTGGGAAGAAGTAGGATCATTCCCTTGATTTGGTTTTCTTTTATATTTTAAATTCTTTTTCCTTATCAATAATGGTTATTATCACATAGAGATATGAGTGCTTGACACCATACTGAGAGTTTTTTTCGATATTATTTTTTTACGTATTCATGTCGAAACTTTATTGGTACTTGTGTCTTGTATTAGTTGAACACTCTTAGTACTCATTTATATGAAAAAGATGTTCATCTTTCAATATAGTTTTTAAATAAACTATTTTTTTTACCAGCGCAAACTATGTGGAATCTACTTTCGTGTAATAAAATCATGGATTCATATTGATAGGGCCGGCCGGAATATTACTATTAATTCAGGTTGCTGCACACATTTGCTATTCATTTTTTTTTTCCATTTTCTTACCGATAACCTTATGTTTTGTGTTAGTCTTTCTTTCTCAATTAAAGATACCATTTTTTGAATTGTGAAGCACAACATAACAATGAGATTGTTTGTTGGTTATGTGATTTAATGTGTATGAAGATTTGGAGTAATTTGATGTTGAAAAGTGGCAAAATTCTTGTTTTCTACTTATTATTTTCTATTGGTTAACCTTGATTTTTTCTTACAATCTCCCTCTTCTTATACATGGACCATAGAAGATATAAACAGGAAATACATGTGGACCCATTGTATCTACTCATTTCATTGTATCTACTCATTTCTATTACATTATTATTGACCACATATTACTGTAACACTTCATTAAACAGACTGCATATTACTATATATTTAGAGTAAATCAATTTTGTATACAATATTTGTGTGCATGAACTAAAACACACTGCATACCTACTTACATGCTCGGTAAACTGACTGTGTGTACAATATTTGTGCACATGAACATTACATCACATCACATCACTCAACATTCTCTTCCTTGATGTGATGTTCCACAACTCGTAGTAGCACAAGAAAATTTTGGTAATTTCCTTTGGGAGGTGCCTTGATGCATATGTCCACCAATTGGTATTCAGTATCTCACCTTCTTCAACTACTTCTCGAATGAAATGACACTTGAGTTTGACGTGCCTTGCTCAGCAATATCAGCTGAATTCTTGGATATAACAATTGGTGAATTGTTATTTTAACATTTTCAGTTTTTTCTTCTTGTTTCTCTTGAATGTCTTCTAGGATTTTTCTAAACCATATTACAGGAGAAGTCACTAGTGGAAAACACCAGTTTCACGACCGTCGGGTCAAGTCATAGATACAAGTTAAATGACCTGTTTTAACGGTCGCGAAAATGGTCGCTGTTTGAGTTTCTTTTTCATCTATGATGTGGCTCTGTGGGTCGCGGAACAACTCCTATCAACAACTGATTTTAACAGTCAAGGTGTTAAGACCGACCCTCATCAGTCATAGATATACATTTTAATATATATAAAAAAAGATTCAGATTGGATGACTTGCCTGCACTAAATCTGTCTGAGCTGAAACAAGTCTAACTGAGACTAAAATGAAATTCAATAAATTACAATCAAACGAAACCTGGATTCATAAATTCAAATGGCAATTTGCAAAATTTGAAGGAAATGAAACCTGCACTTAGCTTCAAAATCATTAAAAAAAAATCCTGAATTTGCATCAATACAAGTATTAGCTGATAGGTTCACATGTTTTCTTAAAGATAATTCTTAAAAACAAGTGCAAGTTTGAATACCCTAGTTTACAATGAGGTGTTGAATCAACTTTCTTCGTTAGAGTCGCCTCACACATAGCAGAGAGGCGTGTTTGTTTCTTTGTTGTGAACCCCATCTCTGTTAAGTATAACACAGCCCTGAGCACGGCGCAGGATTCCAACAGGACTTATCTGTAATTTGAGATGAAATTAATCACAATGGTGAACTGAGACAGAGTTAACATAAGGACAAATTTTAGATGATAAGGCAATATTATTACCTCTCTGCTTGTCCCGAAGGTAGTGATCTACTTCCATTAGATACAAGACCATTGAACCTAATTGAAAACTTTTTCCTTCACAGAATTCTCCCCCTGTCACCGATAAAAAAAAATAGAAACATAAGAAAGGCGATGTATCGATATCACCAAGCTCTACTTAAAGATAGGATTATAAAGACACAACACCTTATGATGTTAAATCAAAGTATAGGTAACCCGACAGCTTAGATGATAACGAGCACATAAAACCAAAAGAACTGATTACCGTACCTTTTCATGATCCCAAACATTCAAAATGCCATCCTCTGCAGCACTGTCAGACGTTGATGCTTATCTGGAAAGCATTGGAAAATGAATTTAGATATTAGTTAAAAGATGAAGAAACCCTATATATGTGTAATAAGATAGCTAAAGTGCTGCAACAGAGAAAGAAAGAAAGAAAGGTACTATGTCGAACCTGAACGCAATGAACAAATGATTTGTGTCCTTCAAATTTGTACATAGGGGCTCCAACACCATTAATGGTGAGATTTATACTGTCAAACATGCAAACAGAAGTATCATCCGACCAAATCCAATAACATAAAAAATATTATCAGATTCATCATCAAATCTTATCTATGACTATGAGAATATGATATTTAAAAATGTCACCCAAGCTTCCATAAAAATAAACATATGAGAGAACTGGTGGGGTTTTCAGGTAGTCCACAACACCACTGACTTGTATTTAATGAACCCGATGTCTGTCAAGTACAACGACTTCTGTAATAATGGGTTTTTGGGCATCCAACTTCTTAATTTGAACCCATTAAATTAAATTTGTCAGCAGGTAAAGCATTAACTACTTAGTGTCAGGAGAAGTAGATTCTATTTTACCAATCCTCAAGTTGGCTGCCCAAAACCCACTATTTTAATTGGCAATTTAGAATATTCATACATGACAGTGAAAAAAAACTAACTAAAAACCCGATATAGAGGCTTTATCCGTTCAAGTTGAGAGTATCAGCAAAATTAAATTCGTAATGGAAAAATCCTAGGGAAAGATATTCATGCCCACTCTTAGGGGAGTTCTCCCAACTAAAGTGTATTTACTTGTAGCAGGCAACAAATTCATCAATAACATCATGAATAAAATTTTCACTTTAAATGTGCATTACTAAAAGTAGGTGAAACATGGTCCGCAAAAACAACTAAGACAAGAAACAAAAAATGATAATACTATAATTCATAACTGATTCAACGTATACTTAGATTCAAAATCGTACAAAAAAGGATTCAAGTTCTGAATTCTGGTTTCAAAATCAAATATTTCTCTCTTCTCATTAAACTGCTAACATCAGGAATACCAGGAAAATATAAGGAAGAGTTTCCCACTAAAGATACAAAAATCACCTTCAAATTTGGACGGCTAGCTGAGAGTATGTCAAGTGTTTTCTTCAATAGTATTTTTTCTAGTGAGATGTTAGCGTATAGCAACGATATCTGAAAGAGTGATAGGTGCATTATTTGCACTAGTTAGGTACTCAAATCCTTTGCTTTCTTGATAGTTTTTATATCATTATGCTTTGGTTTTGTTTGTTTTTGAGTTTGTTAGGTGTTTGAGGCTATCTTAACCAAAAGGAAGTGGAACTAGCTCAAATCCAATATTTTTTTTGCATCACCTCGAAGAGAACGGCAAAAGAATGTAGTCATTCCGACTTCATATGAGAAAGTTGAGCGTAATTGAAGCAAGCCAAAGCTGCAAAAAGGTGTCGAAGCACAGAATTGATGAAGGCACCCGCAAGGATTACTTAAGGCAGCCGCGGGACAGAAAGTGAACTGTCAGTCTCAGTAGACTGACAGTGAAACTAAAGGCACCAGCAGTGATCGTATATTGAAGACGAAGTTGTGGGTGTTGATGATGGTAATGGCAAGAGATGTTATCCTGATGCTATGAAGCTCAGCTCGAGAATGATGGCGAGTCGTGGACGCTGCCAGTGGTTCAATGCTCCAGAACTGAGAAGAAAACAGAGAATGATGATGGAAAGTGATGACAGGTTCGATAATGAAGAGTGGAAGGGTGCTGTCTCGAGATGATGTTGCTGCTGCCGGCGATGATAGTCGTGGGTTTTGAGCAGCTGCCGATTTTAGCAGTAATGGAAAAGTAGGAGCTCGGGGTGGTGCTGTTGGCTATCGAACAGGAAGAACTTGAGAAGAGCTTGACATCGGTGATTAATGGCAGTCATTGAGGTGATGATTGAGGAGTTGGTAGATGATCCGTGTTGGAGATGTATTGAGTTTGGGAGGAGTTGAATTCAAGTAAAAGAGAACAGGGTCTGTTATATGCCGAAAGGTTGGAGTTTGTAAACAGAAATTATGCTCATGATCTGTGGTGATCGAGACAGGACAATGCTGGTGATGAGTTCGAAACGGAAGTGATGAACAGAAATGTTGAGCTGATGGATTGGCAGTGCTCGGTGATTCAGGGAGGAAGCTGTGGTCGCTGCTGGCAGAATGATAATGAAGAAATGGTGAAGTTTGTAACTCGAACTGGTTACTACCATTGATTTCCGAGATGGATCAGTTGGTTAAAACAGGGACTCGTGGTATGATGGTGTTGAGGAGTTGAAGTTGTCAGTAACTGAGAGAATGAGTATGTGCTGGCCGAGATGAGTAATGGAGATTTCTGTTTCCGTTATTTCTCGACAGTGGACAGCCGAGTCTGCAGGGAGTGTCGTGGAGTTTTAAACACAGTAGAGATGATGGAAGACGTAGTGAAGCTGTGGCTTTGGGACAATGGAGAGGGTTCAACAGGGAAGAGAGGCCGAGTCTGATGAGAAGTAAATTCAGGTTACGGTATTGTTTCTATCCGTAGGTAAAGTCAGGAGAAGCTACGTACGGGTTTTACAACCGTATATAATTGCTGGGAGGCTTACGGTGGTGTTTTTTCCCACCGTAGGAAAACACAGTGAAGGTTACGGAGGGGATATTAAACCGTATGTGAATCCAGGGAAGAAAAGAAGTAGGCCGTGAAGAAATATTTAGTTTCTATTGTCAGTTCCCTATGACTGAAAGGCCAACGATTAATTGGGCTGGATTTCCTGCGAGCCCATTTGAGGATATTACAATCTTTCTCACGGCCAGACCATTGATGTGAGCTTTTGGGCGCGTTTTTGGCAAGTGGGCAACCTCCCTTCGACGGGGATTGGATGCACGGGCGCTTCTATACTTGGAACCCTATCAAAGAGAGATTTTGATAATAATCTTTTTATCATTCGTTTTACACACAAGAGGAGAAGGAGGAGAGCTTTAGAGTTGGAGATTTTCTACAACCTAGGGTTTGATTTATTTTCTTTTTTATTATTTTACATGGGTTTTAAGAAATCCATGAGTAACTAAACCTTTCTTATTGGTTTGAGATGTAGTCCTAATTTAGAAAACATGTTATTCAATTGAAGTATTCATTCTTATTCATTCATAATTTGTTAGTATCGTTTATGTTCTACCGTTTATAACTCCATGTATGATTGATTGCTAGTTTGTTTAAGTTGCAAATTAAATGAGCATGCATTCATATCTATTGCTAAACTAGGGTTTGAGATCCGGAATTGTCGAATAATCCTTGTTAAAAGTAGCATAATATAGTTGTTAAAGATGGGATGTTGCCATACAATTATATGTAAAAGCGTAACCTAGGTTGAATCCGTGTAGCTCGTGCGCCGGATTGCTTAGAATAACCTCAACTCATAAATATTAGTGCTTTCATTGGGTTAAACTTGAGTGGCTCTTGCGCCTTTGATGATAATAGGAGTTTTGCCGGAGTAAGCCTGCGATAGGACGCTCTAGGGTTATTGATATCGATAGAAAATGAATGGCTAGATTTATTCAGTTGATAATATGTTGGAAGATGGAAGATGAAAACTCTAACCAGTACTTTTTATTTCTAATATTCGTATTATTCTATTTACTTTATTCTTATTTAGTTATAATCACAAACAAAACCCCCCAGTTTCTATAAATAATCAAAAAAAATTGACAACCCATATCTCCCTGTGGAAAGAATCTGTTCTTATAACTATACTATTATTTATAATTGTGAAGTGAAAGAACTTAAATTATTTTTGCGTCGGCTGACAATCGACCAAAGAGAAAGATATCAAATTAACGAGTTCATATCTCAGTGTAGCCAACGAACTTTGATGTAGTGACACTAAGTAGTTAGAATAATAAATAACCAATTACCTGAGTTTTGCCATCAGGATTCTTTAGAATAGCCTCAATCACTTGCAACATCTGTGTAATGCCTAAACCACCTGCTATCTGATGACACAGGTTTAAGAATTAGATGTTGTTGCAAGAAAAAGTCCATGTCATGATAATCAAAACAATCAAATACGAAACTCCTGAGACCTGGAAACTGAGCTTGAGGCTCATAAAGCATTATGGGAAATTATGAATAAATGAAAAGAGCGAGTAACCATCGCAGAGATGCGAGAGATGATGGATGTAAATGATCAACATTCAGCTGGGTCACCCATTTATTTTCTGTATTGTGTTATTATTTATTAGCAAAGAATAAACTTTATTACCTTGAAAGCTAGTAGTCCAAGAGTAAAATCCCTTGCTCTCGTATTAGAAAGGCTTAATTAGGAGCTGATTCAATGTATGAAATGAATGGGGGAGCTTGAATATGTTTGACTAAGCCATTACAGCACCACCATCTAGGAATCTACAATTATATTCACCAAAGATGTAACTGACTGAAGCAGGTTCAGACTAAAGCTAGAAGCAACATGCTAAGATCCTTCAATTACGGCAGGAAAAAAAAGAACAAGAAGAAAAATCACCACGAAATAGACTCTTTAACCGCATAAGCTACTTTGAGCCATATGTAATAGCAAAATCGAAAGAAAAAGTAGATAGTGAGGACTTTAAGGTGTGTGTTTTCTTATAACCATTACCTATTATGATTCAAACATGATTCCCCTCGCATATTTATTATATGCCATTGTCTAAACAAAATGTGGTCTTAAATTTCCACATCCAACTATTCGAAGGCAAATCGGTTAATTATCCGAGCATTTATCAATAAATCAGGACATGGGGGACTAATGTAAGTACTAGATGTATTATTATAGCTGATTGAAGGACTAGACTGAAAAACAAATAAAATTTTCTATCAAGTCCAAAATCAAAAAGCTCTGAAAAGAATCATTTTCTAAGAACTAGAAAAAGACTGTAATCAATTTCATAAGAGGTTAAATCCTACCTTAGATATGAGCATTGAACCAATTATTCTTATTAAATCAACTTTGTGTGTCTTCAATTGTTATTGCATCGGCTACAATATAGAATATAAAAAATATGTGAGAACTAAGAAACATACCTGCACCAAAAACTAAATAGAACACATGCAAGGAGTTTGAAACAAAACCAAACAAACACCATAGAAATACAAAGCACCCAGCAGAGTCACAAGAATTACCTAATGAACAGACAAAGGTCATGCTAATGCGGATCGAACTTGGAATGCAGGTGCACCGTTATGAAGTTGAGTAGCATTTCCTGCATTTCAATGTTATGTACTTAATTAGAAAATAGGACTACCAGATGAGCTACAGGACAAGTTATGTTCAAATAAGCTACATGACAGTTACAGGAAATGAGATTAGCTCTTAAAAAGCCTCGAGAACTCTATGCATTAAGCCTATTTAACTGGTCGAGTTAAGTTATGAGGTAAACATTTATAACTCATATGCTTTCACTCACAAGCAGCATACCAGCATAAGGTCTTAGTAATTCAAACTCAGAATGGGGATTTGAGTAGAGTATCTTTCAAATAAGCCATAATTCAGTCCTAGGCGAGCAACACAATTTAACGCATTTCCAGTATTGACACCTCCTTATATTCTCCTTGATGCTAACTGCACAATTCAGGTGCAAGGTTCATACCAATGCTAATAACGAAGAACTTGAATTTGAGATAGAAAAAGAATAACATACAAAGTCTAGAACCTCAAACTCATCATTGTAGAACCTCAAAAGTAGTTTCCCAGCAGAACCATGTGGCCAAAGTAACAACACCATGCGCATAACCTTTCCAAACTTTCATCTTTCCAGCTGCTTTGGACTTCTCCCTCAATTCTCAAACAAGAATGTTAGTGAACCAACTGCAATTACTTACATAATAATACTAAAACCATATGAATACAATAGAAGCAACTAGTAGAGCAATAATACTTAGCTTTGTTTTGAGATAAAATTGATGTTATTGCAGGTCTCCTTGCATTCTTTTTGTTCTTGCGATAATACGGAAATAACTTTCCAAAGTGCCACATTATCCTGAGATAAATGTTCCAAAAGAGTTCAGATAACTAACCAAAAGCAATCCCAATACCAACATGAAAGAACAAGCTCAAAATAAATCCAATAAGATAACAAAAATTAAAGAAGAGAGCAAAAACTATACCTTAAGCAAAACTGCTCAAAATTTTCACAATTTTCGTGGATTATTACGGTAATAAAAAGAAGAGAGCATACCACATTGTCCTTCTTAGCCATCGCTTTAATCTCCTTTGACTAATTGATGATCTACAAACATACAAACTAAGAAAAATTAGCAAAACTTCAACATAAGATTAATGCATACAGTAAGGCAATCATAGTAACTTATATGTTTTTCAAAATAAGCTCAGCAAGGAAGAAAGTCAAAACATGTATGCTACTAAATCAGAAATTCAAATACACGGAAACTCGACCCAAAATTTTTTGATACGAAATCAAAACAAAAATCAATGAAATTTTTTACAAATACAATTTACAGAAACCCTAAAAAAATCTCAAATCAAAACCCAAATCTATTTCAAATCTGAACAGAAGTTGTATAAAATGAAACTCTCCAATAAAATAAAAGCAGATCGGTAAGTTACAAACCTTAACAGCAAAGATGAAAAGAAAGTTCAAGAAGAATGAATCGTACCTAGCCTATTTGCTTTGTTCTGTGGTTACAGGTTTAAATTAGGTTCACGGGAAAAACTTGGATTTTATAGAGGAGATGAAGAAGATGGAGAAAGGGGTTGGGTTAACGAGCAATGATTTTAGGTTTTTTTTTTGATTTCTTCTGATTTGTTTGAGTTTTTGGTTTGGTGGTGAAGTTGAAGAAGATGGAGAAGAGAGGCGCATCTAGAGGAGAGAGAAAATAAAATAGAAAGAGAAATAGAGAGAGGAATAGAATTTGTAGGTAGTAGGAAGATAAGGAGAGAGAGATGGGGAATTAAAAAAACTTATACGGCGATTGTTTTTGACACTCTGGGATGTGCTCCGTGTATTTCTTAACTCTCAGACTGTCTTGACCGCCATTGAGGGTCGTGGATGTGGGTTGAGAAAACCCCATATTACACTAGTGAGTATCTATGGATGCTGAGATGTACTCCGCTTCCACTGTGGATCAAGCTACTGTTTGTTTCTTCTTCGATGACCACGAAAATGTCCTGAACCAAGGGAAAAACATACACCGGTGTACTCTTTGATGTCATCAATACAACCACCCAAGTCGCTAACACAATACCTAACCAATTTGACATCCAATTTTTTTTTTAAAAATAAACACTTGATTCCAAAATTCATTCACTACACCATTTTTGGGGATTAGCAGCAAAAATTAGCAACGGCTCTAGAGCTGTTGCGAATTCGTAACTAAATTAGCAACGACTTAAAAAGTAGCAACAGCTAGCTGCTGTTGCGAAATTTTGAGCCTTGTTGCAATTCGCAACGGCTGATAATTCCACATGTGTTTCCCGCTTGTGTGCAAGGTAACGCCTAAACTGCACATGTGCAACGAATTTGAGTGGATGGGAACACTATTTTTGATGGTTAGGAATTTCCTAGAAAAATGAATGGCTATTGATTCAACCCTATCCTTTATCTCAAAGGAGAGACTAAAACTTGTTGTTCTCTATCCTATTTCTCTTTTCCCTTAAATTCACTCCATTTATATGCTTAAAAAAAATAAAAATCAATCTCATATATCACCGCCATGAGCTAAGCTCGAGAGAAAAATATCTAACACACACCATTTTCTCTTCTATCTTTCTGTGAAAACTGTTTTCTCTTCATTGTTTGTGTGAAAACCATTTTCCTTTAATACCCACCACCATTAAACCTTCGATATAATTTTTCTCCTGTTTATGTTGTTCCTCAATCTTTTTCTTGAAAATCCACCACTATTTTCTCTTCAATCTTTCTCATGCTTGATTTTCTACAGAAAAGTTAGGGTTTGGAAAAAAAATATCCTTTGATCTCGAAGATCTTGAAGTATAATCACTTTAGTATGAAGATGGTAATCGGGTGATTCGTTATGAACATCATGTTTAGTTATTCTCGAATTTGCATGATTTTGGTTTTGATTTGTGTTATGAACATCATCTTTAGTTATCCTCGGATTTGTATTAGGTTTGTTCATGATTTTTTTCAAAAGTTTTTAGGGTATTTTTGATCAATCCGAGCATTGATCTACATTTGTTACGTATTATATGGTTTAATTTGAGATGCGGGTTTGTTAACTTGTTTTAATTTTGAATTCATCACAAAATTAATCAAATGAGAAATATTTGTTGTTTGCAGCTGTTAATCCAGGTAATATAAATATGGTTATGGTTTTGATTGAATCTGGTTGTGATATTGATGGTTCAATTGATATAGGTTAATCCAGGTAATATAAATATGGAAATTGTTTGGATTAGTGGTTTCTTCAAATGTTATAAAATATATAGGCTGCATAGGTAACATGCCTATGGCAGTTGGTGCTAATTGTTGTTATAGAGCACTATCTGTTTAGTGTTTGAGCTAATGTAATGGTAAACTGGCCTTTTTATCCATCACTGAGATTCTTGTTTGATGGGTTGTTTGTTTGTCTTTTGATATATATGGCTACTTACTGTCATTTTTGAACTACTGCAATCCTTATCATCTACAACTTTGTTTTTTGGTTTTGTTGTTCTCCCTGACCTCAATCATATCCTTAACTTAATCCTTATCATATTTGTTGGTGCAGTTCAGGTTGGAGGATCACCAATTTATAAAGTTGATAGGAAGCTAGGTAAAGGTGGTTTTGGGCAAGTTTTTGTTGGTCGTCGTGTGTCAGGAGGTATTGAAAGGGCAACAGGTCCTGGGGCCCTAGAGGTAATTTTCCCGGATACCAATTGGTTTGTATTTTATACACTAATTATTAAGGTTTAATTTAATAAGACATTTTTTTAGGTTTTTTCTGTCATCAGCAGGTGGATCTAAAATTTGAGCATAGAAGCAGTAAAGGTTGCGATTGTGGTCCTCCATACGAGTGGCAAGTTTATAAGTATGGCTGGAAGTTTTTAATATGCAGATTATACTTTTCATGTTTTTATGATTGTTTTTCTTTCTTAACAATCCTCATTTGCTAAGTATATATTTTTGTCTGGGTAGCACTCTTAGCGGCAGTCATGGAGTGCCGAGAGTACACTATAAAGGGAGGCAAGGTGACTACCATGTGATGGTAAGCCTAGAAACCTGTATCGCTTTGTTTTAGTCTTAAGTTTTACTTCCTTGCTACTTGCTAGTAGTTTGTTGTTTAGACTGGCTTTTGTGGGGTAATCTGGAGTTCTCAATTAAATTCTGTTTCTATTTTATTCTATTGATTTTTACTGCACTTTGATTAGGTTATGGACATGTTAGGGCCTAGCTTTTGGGATGCATGGAATTCTTCAGGGAAAGCGTGAGTTTTCATTTTCTCAATATTGGAATGTTTTTCATTTTCACATATTTCGAGTTATTATGTTTGAATATTTTACTTGTATAGCATAATCCTTCTAATGAGCATCTAGAATGCTCCTGACTGCTGCTGGCATACTTAAGAAGCCTGTCAAGGGTTGTTTATTTTGTGCGTTAAGGGTTCTTGACTGGAAAGAAAATTGTTATATATTTAATATCATTCTTAAGTTTTAGTGGTTATAAAATAAAAGGTGTTTGTGCTGGAGGAGGTCAAAAAGAGTTTTAAGATGGTCGGGCTAAATGTTTATCTTTTTGTACCTTAGAGGCAAGTTTGTCTAATATGTTTAACTGTTTATTCCGTTGTTCGCATATAGAACCAATGGATACATAATCAATTTTATGGCATGTTTAAGTTTTTATTAGCTCGCAAGTGTAGTTGGTTTTGTCAGAAACTGAAAGGAAGTCGTGGCTAATGAGTACTTACTACTCAGAATCCTCTATAAATATTCAACACTGAAATGAAAGTGAAGATGAAGTCCCATCAAATGCCTGAACAGGTCTGGTCACTCAAACCTCGGTATATCATTGGTGAATTGAAGGTAACTATTATATTTCTCTTTTATAGTATTTTATTCTGTAGTTTATTAGCGAATGAATGATTGTTTTGGTATTGTTAACATGATTTGGTTGCATCTCATTTACAGGTGAATCGGATCCTGTAAAGATGTTTGAGAGAAATCGTTGGTTTTGATTGGAATTGTACCTGCTTCACCTGAGGTATTCGACTATATCCAATGTTGCTTTCTTTCTTATTTTACTAATTACTGGTCCCAAGTGGGTCTTAGTTTTATTGCACCTATGTTTATATTTTGGAGTTATTTCATCTTTTTACATTTGAATTCTTGTTTGTAGAGAACGTAACTTGTTATAGGAAACGTGCAGCTTTTCTGTGTGGAACAGCAACGAAGCCAATCACTTGAAGCGTATGCTTCATCTTTTGCTTCACATAAAGTATGTCTCTTCTCAATGTGGATCTTGATTATAGGGTATTTGCCCTAGGATTTGGCTTGAATTTAAAAACTTAACTTCATTGGGTATTGATTGTATGTTATTGGCCTGGATATGTTGTTCAAGTGTAAGACTTTTTTTTTCAGTGCAAACTCAATGTGTCACTCAGTAGTATTTGGCCTGAAAATGTTGCAGGGAACTCTTGACTAGGTCAACAACAAATTGACTTGACTTTTTTTTTTATGTTGCAAAAATTTAGCAACGACCAATAGCTGTTGCTAAATTTAGAACCAGAATAATAAAACCGGGTCCGGCTAAGATTAGTCGTTCTAAGTTTTTTTGGTTAGAAATTTCGCAACTGCTATAGAGCTGTTGCGAATTTTCCATTTCGCAACTGCTTGAAGCTGTTGCGACAAGAATATAACAACAGTACTCAGCTATTGCTAAATCATTTCGCAACAGCAAAAACCGTTGCAAACTCGCATAAAAAACAGTTGGCCGAACCGAAAACTGTTGCAATTTTTTTTTCCGTAACGGCTTAAGAGTTGTTGCAAAAAAAATGCAACGCCACATTTTGCAACGGCTGGCTGCTATTGCAAGTCCCTTTTGCAACATCAGTCAGCCGTTGCTAATCCCCAAAATGGTGTAGTGATTGTTCCTTGAATATACGTTAGCAACCTCTTTGATGCACCATTATGTAAATTGTTATAGCAACGCTCTGTTGAACCCAAAAGTTTTGCTATCCCAAGCGTGTTGCCAATATTAGATGATCAAAACTATATCTTTATTTCTAGTCTACTAAGTCAAGTCTTGGACGTTAGTTAAGTATCATACATTACCCTCGAAGACTGAAGATCAACGAAGAAATTTGGAGAACTTTTTTATCATGTATGTGAAGACTGGACCATTATATTACTCAATATCGTAACATTGTATCTATTGAGACTATGTCGCATGACTTCTAGTAGATTTAAAAAGAAGAAATTCGAGTTAAGCTTGTCTTGTTAAAAATATCGAAATATGATTTTAGCAAAGATGTTCAATGGTCCTTAACAATTCGAAGAAATTTATTGTTTGAGAATTAGTTTGTGGATCAATCGAAAATTTCCCATGCAAATGATTTTATCATTTGGGAATGTTTCAAACATCAAAAAAGAGAAATTCAGAACTTCTAATATTTGTGCCTACGGTAGGTTGGCGAACAGTTTCACAAACCATAGATTTCTGAGTTTCAGAAATACAGGGAAGGTTAGCGAACCAGTTCGCAAACCATAAGTTCAGTTGAGAATTAACACTTCACGAATCTTGGTGAATTGAATTTTTAAGGTTGGTATTTTAGGCTAACAGTTGGCGGACTCGTTTCAGAAACCGTGGTCAACTTAGTTTGAGAGTCTTGTAGGGTTGGAGAACCCAGTCCACGCTCAAAGACTTATTTTTTTTAAATATGTTTAGTATCGCTATGACTCTGTTAAACACTTCTCAGACTTCAATAATCACTTAAACACTTATGTGTGCGTCATGATTAAATTCTTAGGTGTTTAAATGAATATCAAATTGCTTAATGTTCATACGGCATATTTTCCAAACGAACAATCATTATACACGGTTCCGTAACCATACCATAGTGTATATTCTTCTATTTCATTTTCAAGACTTATTTCTCAAGTTATCTTAGCTTCAATTCTATGCAACCCTAAGTCTTGGAAAACTATAAATAGAGATTCTCTTTCAATTGGGAAATTCAATCCCTAACACTTTGTGTCCTAGTTGATTGCTAGAGTCGTCTTCTATTGACCTAAGTTTCCTCTGAGAAACATAATTAGGTCAACGACTGAAGGACTTCGCTTTGGGAATCGTGAAGCTAGGTCCAACTATCTTTGCCTTGCTAGTTCGTGTATCCTGATCTTTCTTTTCTGTTATCGAGGTTTTCGTAATCTCTTTCAGGCAAAATAGATAGACATCGTAAAATTCTCTTCGTCTCAGACTTTGTGATTCCTCAAGATAGATATCTGAAAACTAGTCTTAATTGATAAGTTTAAGATTGTTCTTGAGAGGTGGTAAAATATCCAGGCTTTTCATCTAAGTGAGTGTAAGGGTTCCGGATTGTGAGGTTTTCTATCTATGTCTATTGCAAACATATTTACAAGACTCGATCTTTAATATAATGGGAAATCATCTGTTAGAGGAAGATCAGTATTAAAAGTCTTCACTTTGGCTGAAGAAACTTTTAGGATGTAAAGGACGTCAGCTAAGGGAATCAATTGCTTAGAGCCTTGCGAGGTTCAAGAGACGTAAGAAGCGCGACTGTAACTGAATCACTTGGAGTGTGGATTCGGTCTCAAATACATTCCAGTACGAAGTATGATAGTAGGCCAGTGTCTGTAGCGGCTTAATACAGTTTGGTGTTCAAATCTGGACGAGTTTCCGGGGTTTTTCTGCAATTGCTGTTTCCTCGTTAACAAAACTTCTGGTGTCTTGTGTTTTTCTTTTTATGCATTATATTTTTTATCATTATGATTGGATTTACGCAATTTCTACGTATTCAATCTTAGTAGATACATCCATCTAATTATAATCGATTACGAGACTCGTTTCTTGTAGAATTCGTATCTTGAGAGATAAATTACAAGTTTTATTTCTTAGCAAAAATTCAGACTGCATTATTTGGATATGACTAGATTGATCTTGGATATTGATTTTTGAGATCGTCCAAGTACTCTTCTTAAGAATCAGGTTCATGAACTCCTTGTCTATATACATATTGGTTGAGAAAAGGTACAGATATAAACTCTATATACATATTGTGAAGGATCATTCAGTTGGTCTACTTGCAATTGTACTAGGTTTTGTGCATAAAGGCTCCCGAACGAAAAAGTTGGTGGTGTACTTGGTACCCTCTCTTTTTCATAAATGACTAGGTGAACTCATGAATCTAGAAAGCATACTTTAAGCAAAAATAATATTCTTTCTTGTGTCGTAAGGTACAACCAGCTTCTGATAGGACCTCTGGAGTAAGTGTCATCCAATTTTCTTCCTCCACCGTCATCATTGAGTTTCTCATTCACTACAAGTGGTGTTGACGTAGGATTTCAACCAAGAATACTTCTTCAATACCTTATCAGCATACTTGCCATGAGAAATGAAAACTCCATCTTCACTTTGAGGTACTTCAATACCAAGGAAGTAATTGAGCAATCCCATGTCACTCATCTCATATTTCGTCATCACTTCTCTCGAATTGTTCAATCATATGAACAATATTACCCGTAAAAATCAGGTCATCAACATACAATGCAACAATGGATGTACCTTGTGTCTTCACATGTAGTGTAGATTCACTTATAGTTTTGATAAATTTTGCACTTTGAAGTACTCATCTATCTCATTATACCAAGTTCTTGGTGCTTTCTTAAGGCCATACAATGCTTTCTTCAACCTTTATACCTTGTCTTCTTCTCCTTCAATCACAAAACCTTGTGGTTGTTTTACATAGACCACTTCTTTGAGTTCCCTATTCAAAAACGGTGATTTCTCATCAATTTGATATAGTAACCAACCTCTTTGGGAATCCATAGAAATCACAACTCTAATGGTGTCAAGACGAGTGCCCGGTGCAAAAGTCTCATTGTATTCGATGTAGGGTTATTATGAGTAATCTTTTGCCACCAACTTTGTTTTTTCTCTTTGAACTGATCCATCTGCATTGTATTTCACCTTATAGATCAACTTTACGCTAATAACCTCTTTGTCCCTTGGCCTTGATACTTTCTTCCATGTATTGTCCACATTAATAAAATCAACCTCTTCTTCCATGGATTTTATCCAAACGATTTAGTTTGCTGCTTCATCTAAATTTTTCGGTCCAACCGCAAAAAAGTTACATCTTTTGTATACATCACTCAACATTTGCATCTTGTTTGGTGTCGATGGTGGTGAGGTTGATGCACTTGTACTTGCAGACTTACTTGGAGATGCTCTAAACCTTGAATTTTATGACGTAAGTTGTTCACCTTTTTCATCTTCATTTTTTGTTGGATTTTATTTGTTTTCATTAACCTTTTTCTTGGTTCTCTTATCAATATTACCTTCTTCCCAATTCCATCATCACGACTTTTGCAAGGCCATAACCAAGAATACACATTTCTCACTTAATTCATCAAATTTTGTTTTCTTCACTTTTGGAATTTGAGAATAACATACACTACCAAATTTTGAGATGTCTTATCGATGGTTTTCTTCCACTTCATGCTTCAAAAGGAGTTTAATTTTGTACGAATTTTTTTGAAAATCTATTCAACAAGTAGATGGAGGTGTTTATGACGGCTCAAAGGTATACTCTCCTCAAGAAGCATGGACTTCTCCATCGCCATCACAGTTTAGTTCTTCTTCTCAGAAATACCATTTTTTTGAGGAGCGTAAACCATGGTTAATTTCCTTTTCAAGCCTTCATCTTCACAAAATTTATCAAACTCTCTATTTTTGTACACTTTTCCTCTATCAGTTCTCAAAACTTTGATGTAGCGGCCATTTTTATTTTCAACAAGGCTTTTAATCAAGTTATAATATTGATTAGAGTCGGGCTGAGTCAAAATGAGAGAGAGTATGCAAATCGGCAATTGACTCAGTCTCAAAATTTTCAGAATCTTCATCGTGTTGAGTGTATTCCTTTCATTAATTCAGTTTATTTTATTACAAAATCAATGATCGGTGTAAGAGGTGCATTAATAATGTAGGAATTGAAGAAATCTCGAACAAATTTCAAATCTGGGTCAAGAATGACGAATTTTAGATCTAATTCAAGTGTTTCCTCGGTGGATTTTTCTATTCTTCCGTTGTATGGTAAACATTGTTAACACCCTTCTCTTTTCATTGATGATGATGAAATTAATGGAATTAGATGAATGACAATTCTGTTTAATTGAGAGACTAGATTTTTGAGAAACAACAAAATCATCTTTGAGAAGACAATGGAATCTCAAAAGAAATTGTAAGTGATTCATCTTGGTAAGGTTTCCTTATCATCAAATTAGATAGTGAAGAAGATAAGTGGATATTGGTGATTGAGTATCAATTTCTTAAATTAAAAGAATGGGAACCTAATTTAACCCATCAAAAATCATCAACAACTTTTGTGTGGGTACATTTTCTTGTGTTATGTATTGAATATTGGAAGGATAAAATTGTGAAGTCTTTAGGTAAATCTGTGTGTAGACCTATTCAAGCAGATGTAAACCAAAGTAGGATATTATGCGAGTGTTTTGTAGAAGTTGATTTAGCTAAACCAATTTATAATCAGATATGGTGGTAATCTACAAGAAATACATTTAATAAAAAGTGCTCAAGTCGTTTTGACATAGTCAAAATATTAAGGAGAACATGGGATTTCTTAGACTACCCTTATTTATTTACCACAATTGTTTTATAAAAAGAATGAAGAGAAAAAAAGAAGATATTAATCAAATTTGTTCCCTCTTTAGATAGATATTTATAATGATTTTAAATAAAGTCTTATAGAAAATATATTTATAATGAAAAAGAAAAATAAGGGTTATTAGAAAGTGTATTAGAAAAATATGATTATAAAAGAAAAACTTAGACATGATCTTGAAACCGATGAAAATAATACAGAAAAAAAAATTCGGAAAAAGAGGGGTACTACCTAAAGTACTAAAAGCAAAATGAAAGTTCCATAAAAAATAATCTTCAATGGGAGGAATGTGTATTCCAGGTTTTAGATGATGCACAAATTTAAACTCCGTGAGTGTATCCAAATTTTCTTTGGATTTAATGTGATCTCTTAACTATATCCCGTGGTAACTCTGTAGCAACATTTGATATCCAAGGCACCATTTTCCAACGGTCCTCTCCTGAGCTGCTACAGAAGTTGACTATTGATTGTCCTGTCATGCAATTACACAAGTAGGGTATATCACCGGAGAGGTTTTGACAGAATTATCCATTGTGCAGTTTTTTTAGGGTCTTGACTACATGCGTCGATGAAGACGACAAGGAATACGTCTCAACTGTACAAGCAAGTGAATACCCTATCACTGCTGTCTAGTGGCACCCAGAGAAAAATGCTCTTGTATGGGGATAGATATTCGACCATTCCCCGCTCGGAAGGTGCCGTTCAAGTAACTCAACATGTGTTGCAAACTATTTTATCGGTGAGGCAAGAAAGTCCTTAAACAGGCCACGAACTAGGGATGTCCTAGACAACCTTATTTACAGTTACATTCCTACTTATTTTGGAAAGACTGGGAGGGGCTACGACGAAGTTTATATATTCCCTCAACTGGTATCGAACAATTCTAGCTTACCGCTTACGGAGTAATAACAATATGTCTGGTTATGTATGTACATATTACGCATTCCATGTTAACTACATGAAAAACTAAATGTATGCAATAAAAAATGAACAAGAAAAAAGAAAGTGTAAAGGTTTCAAATAACTTCTTGACGGAGTAAACTGTGACTTACAAATACATCGCTAACTGAAAAATTTACTTTACCGCTAAGCAATTTCACACTGAGAATTTACATATATTGACTGCTAAAATACTAGTACAACCGTTGAAAAATTCTTCAAACAAAAGGTTCATATTTCCTCTTCCTCAAATGGTTCTTTCTCTGGATTTTTAACTCATCAGCAGGGTCCAGGGAACCATGAATTTTTTTTGGGCCCTCATCAAAAATTGATAGAAGTACTGGTGCTTGGGCAAGTATCTATGGTTGCACTTGCTTCCCGGTGTTGAATGAATGCAGGTGTTAAAATGTTGGCGTGTCATTTAGTGGAGTCTTCAGAATAAGAGGCCAAAAGCCGAAGAATATCGATGACACTTACGCTACGGATATTTTTTTTCCTCCTCCTCCTTTATTACTGCATAACTTAAAAATTATTCACACTAGGTACACTGCTCCCTCGGGTAATTAAGGTCTTCGCTACCATTATAGAAAGTCAAGAAAGTCAAGTTAATTATAGTCATATCCATGCACCATTCCACCTTTTTGGTTAGACAAACAAAAATCTTTTCTTCTCTTTATTTTAGACTAAGGGAGTAAAATTATGGCTAGTTGCGCCAGAAATTAAATATGTAACCAAATTCTGCGCAACTCTGTCGCAATATTGGATGTATCGAGAAATTAAATATGTGTCAGCCCAAAAAATCAGTCTTGCCTTTTGTTTTCTTTTACCAACTTTTGTATTTTTTTGCTTCCCATGCGTTGTCTTTGTTTGGAAATGATCATACTCATACGTGAATCAAGTTTCTTTCCTGTACGTGATAGACATGATTTGGATTTCCAATGTTGAAGGTTTGACCAAACGGTTTTTCTTGTTGCGGTGTGTGGGTTCTAAGAGAGCACTCAATTACTATATAAAGCACACCTCAGAATGAAAGTTGAATCTGCAGAAGCAGAAATATATATTTTTTTCCCATAGAGTAAGATAAACAAGGAGCAGTTGCTTTGTGCGAAGAGAAAATGAGCAGAGCAAGTTAGATTTATCAGAAGAAAAGCAAGCTTCAGAGAGATGGCTCTCCAATCTTGATCCCTTGTTAAATTCTAAGGTAACTAATTTTGCATTCCTGGTTTTCAGATTTCGTTATCTAACCGAAGTTATAGTGATCATATATAGTGTATACAAAATATGAACGTATACAAAATATGAACGTATACAGATTTTGTATCTAACCGAAGTTTTATCTCTGTTATCATGATGATTTTGACCTTATCCGGTTTTCTTTTTTGACCTTATCCTTTTAATCATTTCATGTTACCATGTTAGAGTTTGGGATGTTTAATGTTTGAATTAATTCATGTAATTTACAAACATATTGGAAGTACAGTAAACTTTGGAATTAGAAAAAACCAGTAGTTGGTCCAGTTAATTTGATTTGATGCTTCAGTTGAGCCTGTGTATAAGACTTGTCCATCAATCTTGCCAGATATATAAAAATGGCTATCACCTCCATTTCGATTAAGGGGAATATAAAATATAGGATTAGTAAAGGGTTCCTAGCAGTCTTCTTTGCCTCCGTATTATGGAGGAGATTATAGGCCTAAGTTTATGTTCTTATTTTTTATCCGAAGTTCCAAACCTATGGTATATATAGAAAATATAAACCTATACAACTATAGGCAGATAATATGTACAAGTTGGTGTCATTTTTGGGTATTTGCTGGTTGCTACAATCGTCTAAGTAATTGAATAGGGAATAGTGAGGTATGTACAAGTTAATGTCATTTCTGGTTATTCGCTGGTTGCTACAGTCGTCAAAGTAACCGAATAGGGAAGAGCAATGGATTGGAGTGAATTCACGTGCTGATAGAATTCATACATATGTATGTTATATGTATGGGACTGAGAATGGAAATATCTACGCACATAACACGCCCGACCCTCTTTAAAACCGATCAATTTCACACCCTCGATTTCTGAACCATCCTATGAATAATTGTTTCTTCTAACTTCTTCAACTACAATACAACGGTTTTGAGGGATTATTTCAACATTCTAACATGAGAGATTATATTAGACATATTAAGTCGAGTACTAATTGAATCTTTTCCTGATTGCAAATCAGTAAACTGAATTGCACTCCAGAACTGATTCAGTTGGTGCTTCGATGGACGGAATATTTCAAGTTTCATAATTAGAATAATCTTATTGAACCTACTTACACCATCTTAGTATTTGTCACCCTTTATGTCCACACCCATGATTCAAGACAATAGCATTCGTACTCCAGGGAATAGCATAGGACCTTCCAATTATGTCCACACTAAAGATTACACTGAACAACTCATACTCTAGGGAATAGCATAGGACCTTCCAATTGTGTCCACACTATAGATTACACTAAACAAACTTTGGTATGCTCAAATAAATAAAATAATGGAATAGAAGTCGTACATTTTGTAAAGAAAAATGGTGACAGATAAAAAGCGGTGATTATTCTAAATTAATTTTATATCCTATTAGTTATTTTGCTGGAATATAGAGAATGCGGGGAAAATGGAATAGCCAATAATTTTTGTATATAGGCTGTTTCAATAACATTTCGAAAATGTCCAAATATCCTCGTTTTCCTTTTTATTCTTTTTCAATGTGCATGAGAGTAGGGACAAAATAGAATAGATATCCAAACTTCTCTGATTACTCAAATAACTTTTACATTCTTATCAATTATTATATAAAGGCATGCAGGGTCGATGTTGGAAGGAAAAAAATTGCAGCGTCACTAACCCTAGTTGCCTTTAGATAATAGAATAGGTGTCTAATTCTTAGAGTGTTACACCATAAATACTTCATAAAAATATTTAAGGAAAATAGGATTTGTGAAGCTAGAGTTTTTTGTTTCCAATTTAACCCCTGCCTTTGTATGATAGATTATCAGAATATATACAAACATTTGAGGGTATTATAGCTATTAGTAAAGCTAGGAATTTTCTTTAGGAAATAATTAAAGTTTTTCCTGTCAATTTTTCATCTTCACACGTGTATCTGAAGTTATAGCAAACATACAATATATAGAAAATATGAATGTATATATAGGTAGATAGTATGTACAAGTTAATTTCATTTTTGGTTATTTGTTGATTGCTACAGTCATCTAAGTAACCGAATAAGGAATAGAGAAATGGATTATACTGATATTCACTACTTTAAATCTCATTAGAATTCACAATAAATTGAAAATAAATAAATTTCACACATCTCCAGGTATTGTATATGCACAGGAATTGGAATGTCTACATACATAACACATACGCACCTCTCTAAAACCCTTTAATTTCACGCCATGGCTAGCTTGCTGAACCATCCAGTGAATAACTGTTTCTTCTAACTTCTTCCACAATAAGGAATGGGTTTTCATGGATGATTTCAACATTCTACCATAAGAGATTATAATTGACAAATTTAGTCGAGTATCACATGAATTAGTTACTGATTGTTAATCAGTCGGTAAATTGATTTACAATCAAGAACTGATTCAGTTGGTAATCGACTTAATATGTCATATACGGTTAATCCCCATTTTATTTACCCTAGACGATCGAGAGTAGGGCTGTCAATGGATAACCGAATATTCGATATCCGTCCGAGTTCGTTCGAATCGTTAGGATATTATCCGAAATTTCGGATAACGGATAACGAATACGGATACCTTATCGGATATTCTTACTTTAACGAAACGGATACGGAAAAGGTACTATCCTATAGGATAATATCCGTTATCCGTTAAAGAATGCATATGCAATTTTTTTAAAATTTTTTTTGAGTAATATATTTAGTTGTTAACTTGGTAGTATATGAAGACTTAGAAATAAAAATATTATGGAAGAAAAAAAAACACAACTAGTTTTGTTCGTTGTGAGAAAAGCAGAGGATTTTTCAATTCTTATAGAGAAGATTAAAGATTTGAGTTTTGTTTAAATATATTTTTAATATAATAATTTTAAAGTCAATTTTTTTTGCATTTGATAAAGGTATTTGGTTTTATTTAGTTGAATTTCCTTAGAGTTTCTTTGATTTATTTACAATTTATCAAATGTACAGAAAGACTAGAAAGTAATTTAAATTATTTTTATTATAATGAATTACTATCGGATATTACCGGATATTATCGGATATCCGGCATTGTTATCGGAACGGATACGAAAAATCTTTTTGAATATCCGTCGGATATTATCGGATATCGGATATCCGGTAATCTTATTGGTAACGGATATGGTAGAGGCCATATCCGTTTCGATAGGTATCGTTGACAGCCCTAATCGAGAGTGAATGAGATTCTCCATCATAGGAATCACACAACTGATTAATTTGCTGGTTGCTACAGTGGTCTAAGTAACCGATTAGTCAATAGAGCAATGGATAGTAGTGTATTAATGTGCTGATGGAATATATTGATATACACTATTTTACATCTCATTAGAATTTACGGTAAACTGAAAAATAAGCAAATTCATAAAATCTCCAGGTATCTTATATGTATAGGTATGGGGATGGGAATGAGAATATCTACGCCCATAACATGCCCGGCCTCTCTCAAAATCGATTCATTTCACACGCTAGATTTCTGAACCATCATATGAATAATTATTTCTACCAACTTCTTCAACTACAAGGGTATATATTGAGGGAATATTTTAACATGAGATATTGCATTAGACATATTAAGTCGAGTACCAAATGAATCTTTTCCTAATTGCAAATCAGTAATCTGAATTGCATTCAAGAACTGATTCAGTTGGTCATTCGATGGATGGATTATTTAAAGTTTCATAATTAGAATAATTTTATTAATTCTTCTCGACCAACATTCTGTTGTTAAACCATCTTAGTGTTTATTACCCTTTTGCTGATGGTTCTGGTAAGTTGATAACATTCCAAATTCCAGTATTTCATATATGAGTATAATCGCATTCAATCTGCCGTGAGTTGCATTCAGGGGTTATTCTGCATGAGTTGCATTTAGGGGTTGTCCTGCATGATTCAAGACAGTAGCATTTATACTCTAAGCAATAACGTTGGTACTGCCATTAGGTAATGCAGGAAAGCTCACGGGATCTAACCTTAGTGAATCTAGGTTAACCAAGAAGATTCTGTGAGGTTTCCCACGTTTCATAGTTTTGAGGCCGGACCACTGAGGTTTTATGAGAGGTAGTTTTTACCAAACTATAAGTTCCATATTGATGTGAATAACTGAAAAATTTAAGGAATTTCCTTTGGTCTACCAAGAATTATCATTTTTGATATGATTATATGTTTTCTGGCCACACTCATAATCTGACTTAACCAAGAATTATCGTTTTTTATATGATTATATGTTTTCAGGCCATACTCGCATTCTGACTTTGCCACACGTACTCTAAACTTTTTACTTAACTTAGGATTCATAAAATAAACTTAATTGTTTATCAAAAATAAAAACGGAAATTCAATTGCTTTTAGGAAGAAAATCAAGAGTCATCTTAGATAATTCAAGGGTACTTCAGACCCTTTACATTTTCGATGACCCGTTGGGGATGAGCAACGGTGCCACCCACATATGGTTCACCTAATTGGCGGATACTAGATTCCCATCAGCACTTGATCTATCACCCGCGGTCTAATATCCGTGGGTGGATGGGTTGGATGTGGATGGATCAATGGGTTTTTACTAAAAATTATATTAAAGTAAAAAAACTAACAAGATTTCATTTATTAATGATTTATAACATCTTAAATCATCCTTAGATAAATATCCTATTATCTTTAAATAAACTCTCTTTCCCTCTCAAAAAGGGACGTGGGAAACTAAAACTTCCATAAACGAGTAATACAAAATAGATATACATTTTGGCATACATAAATTATTAAATTTCTTATTATACGTTACCTAATTCTATAAATACTCTTAACCTAGAGGGTGCGGGTCTTCAATAGATTTTTAGACGCATACTCTTAATTTAGCGGGTGCGGGTTTCCAATAGATATTTAGACGCATGCACCGTACTCGATCCAATATTTTTGGATTTTCAAGAATGGATTCATCTCAAATCCGAATATGAGCGAGTTGTGTCCACCCGCTAGTTGCGAGTAGATTGGAAAGGATTGGGGGTCGTACCACCCATGCTCACCCTAATAGATCCACACTCAAACTACTTAAGCTATCATTTGTATTAGCTTTTATCTTAACTGATATTATTTTATTTATTTATTTATTTTTGCACACTAGAGGCTTTTTCTGTTTGTTTTTTTTTGTTTTTTTGTTTTTTTTTACGAAGACAGTAAACTTGGGTACACGTAATATACGTGGGAAGGAAAAAAAAATAATGTATGAAAAACAATAGTTATTCTAAATTACTTTATATCCTAATAATTATTTTTCTAGGAAATAGGGAATGTGGGGAAAATGGAATAACCAATTCTTTTGGTGTATAGGTTGTCTCAATGGCATTTCAAATTATCCAAACGTCCTTGTGTTTCTTTTTATTCCTTTTTAATGTGCATGAGAATAGGCACACATAAAATAGATATCCAAACTTCTCTAGTTACTACTATGATAATTTTTGCATTCTTATCAATTATTATATAAAGGTATGCAGGGACACTTTTGGAAGAAAAAATATTACGGCTTCACTAACCCTAGTTACCTTTAGATAATAGAATTGGTGTGTAATTCTAAAGGTGTTACACCATAAATACTCCATAATAATATTTAAGGAAAATAGGATTTGTGAAGCTAAAATATGTTTTGTTTCCAGTTTTGCCCCTTCCTTTGTATAATAGAAGTTTTGCTTGTCAATTTTTCATCTTCACACGCATATCTGAAGTTATAGCGAACATAGAGTATACAGAAAATATGAAGGTATATATAGGTAGATAGTATGTACAAGTTAATGTCATTTTTGGTTATGTGTTGGTTGCTACAGTCGTCTAAGTAACTGAATAAGGAATAGAGCAATAGACTATACTGATATCCACTACTTTACATCTCATTAGAATTCACAATAAATTGAAATACATCTCCAGGTATTTTATATTTACGAGAATTGGAATGTCTACATACATAACACGTACGCCCATCTCTAAAACCCTTTGATTTCACGCCTTGCCTAGCTTGCTGAACCATCCAGTTAATGACCGTTTCTTCTAACTTCTTCGACAATAAGGAATGGGTTCTCATGGATGATTTCAACATTCTACCATAAGAGATTATACTAGACAAATTAAGTCTAGTATCACATGAATTAGTTATTGATTGTTAATCATTCGGTAAATTGACGTACAATCAAGAACTGATTCAGTTGGTATTCGACTTAATATGTCAAACATATCAAGAATAGATAAAGTCGGTGCTCCGATGAATGAATTATTTGTAGTTTCATAACTTGAATAATCTTCTTGTTTCTTATCATTGAACATTCCGTCGAATGCCTTTACATCATTTTAATATTTGTCACCCATTTGGTGATGGTTCTGGTAAGTTTATAATATCCTTAATATCACTATTTCATATATGAGCATAATCGCACTAGATTCGTCGTGAGTTGCATTTAGGGGTTGTTATGCATGATTCAGGACAATAGCATTCATACGCTAGGGTTACCATAGGCCCCGCCTTTAAGTCATGGAGGACAGCTCATCATAATTAGCCATAGTAAATATGGGTTAACCGAGAAAGATCCCATAAGGTGTCCACGGTCAACCAAGAATATGGGTCCACCACGAGGTTTTATTGGAGGTGGTTTTTACGCACTTATAGGTCCCACATGGTTGTGAATCACTGGAAATTCTAAAAGATTTTCCACGGTCAACCAAGAATCATGTTTTTGATATGATTATATGTTTTCTAAGTAATATAAAAAAAAAAATCGATGGTAATACTCAGAATTTGAATTTGGTCTAAACTTTTTAGAACCGAGGTTAATTTTGGATATATACGATATGCTTAATTGTTCATCAAAAAAATAAAACAAATTTAATTGCTTTTAGGAACAAACGTAAGAGTCGGCTCAGATAGTTCAAAGATATATACTTGAACAAAGCCAATAAGATAACACCTTTTACATTTTAGATGATCCGTTAGGGTAAAGCTAAAGCAATGGTGCCACCTACATACGGTTCATTTAACAGGCGGATATTAGGTTTCCATCCACATCTAAAATCCATCAACCTCAAGTGTAACATCCGTGTGTGGATGAGTTGGATGCGAATAGATCCGTGAATTTGTATTAATCTGCAAATTAAATGAAAGAATTTTTTTTATTATTATTAATGATTTATAACATTTCTAAATCTTCCTTAGATAAATTAAAATTTCCATAAACAAATAACATGAAGTAAATGTACAACTATGCATAAATTACTACATTTCCCATTATACCTTGTATAACGGGGAATAGACCGCCTAACTTCTCCATATAAACGAAAATTCTTGTCAGGCTGCATGGGAAAACCTCGTAAAAACCGCACCCTCATATTCTTTCCATGGTGGGGCCCAAAAATAGCCCCTTGCTAGCTCCAATTGGGGTGCGAGGGGCGTGGTTTTTGTATACTTTTTCTATGGGGTCTGTACAGAACGACTCACAATTGTATTATCCATGTGACGACCTTTCCCCCATTTATCAATCAATGCATCCAACTTTAATTTATGATCAGGACTTAAAAACAATGTGCATGCTCGATTTCTTTGTAACTCTTTGGCTGGCGATCGTTACTTAGAAAATCCAAGCAAAATAGAATCATCAGTAGCTTCATCTTCTTCTTTTTTTCTATCCAGAATATGAATTATTTATGGTTCTTCTACTGATTTCATTAAAGAATTATTTGAATTAGCTAAAAACTAGTTATAATAATAATAATAATAATAATAATAATAATAATAATAATAATAATAATATTGAATTACCAGGAGAAGATGAGAAATAGAGAGTTAGTGTTCAATTTGCTTTACTGCTAAACCATTTCTCGCTGAGATTTTACATCTGTTGATTGCTAAAACGGGAGCGCAAAATGGTTTTGCACTCAGAACGCTATACCTATATTGACACCATGCATGCTTTGACCTTCGCTGCTTAAACCTATTAGAATACTACACGTATATATAAAGTCGAGATGACCGTGAAGAGAAGATCACCAAGGTGTCCGTGCAAAGTATGTGAAGAGAAGATATTAGAAGATACTTACATATTACAAGATCAGAACATTCAATGAAATCTTTATAGTTTCCTAAAATATTTATCTGGTCAAGATATTTAGGTTCTGGTATCTTCCTAGGGTTTAGTCATGTCACTCTATAAATTCGAATGTAAATGTAACTGTAAAGTTCTCAGTATGTGCTGAAGATCAATAACATTTCACCCTTCGTGTTTCTCAGTGGATGTAGCGTTAGTGGCGAACTACTTTGATTCTCGTGTCTTCTTCATTTATGTTTGATTCATCTTGTTCAATCGATGACCCGATGATACCCATAATTTATTAAAACCTCACTCAACTGGTGTCTAACAAACTTCGATTCTTACCAAAGTGAAGATGATCCACTGGCTGTATTTCTATATGATATTAAGATAAAAACCAGTTCCAAACCCAAGTTAAGAAACATGGCGGGAACTGCAAATTACAAACACTTTCTGCTTCATGAATAAACAGTTCAAAACCGATATACAACTATGTTCACTATTCCTCCACATACAGTCAAAACCGTCGATAAACTTAGAGAACATCTAAAAATGATCAGCTCCAGAGTGCTTCGCTAATAATAATAGTATTAACGAGAGAGCAGATGAAAACGCAGTAAAGGTGGACTTCCGAGGCAGTACACGTTAGAACCCTTTTATTCTTCTAGCAAGAGTTTCATATTCTTCTAGCACTTAGGAAACTTGCATATTCAGTTATTATTACGATATGGCTGGAATGTGCACTCTAATTTTTTAGAGGTGCACAAATTTGGACAATGTGAGTGTATACAAATTTTCTTTGGATCCAAAGTGTTCCCAGTAACCATACCGTGTTACTCTGTTGCATCATTGGATGTATCGAGAGATTAAATATGTGTCGGCCAAAAGAAGAAACAGTTTTGCCTTTTATATTCTTTTACCAACTTTTGTAATTTTGCTTCCCATGAGTGGTCTTTGAAAATGATACTCATTCCTAGATCAAATTTCTTTACTATACGTGTTAGATATGATTTGGATTTCCAATGTTGAAAGTTTGACCATATAGTTTGTCTTGTTGCAGTATGTCTGGGTTCTAAGAGAGCACTCGTTAGTTCCTATATAAAGCACACTCAGAATGAATGTTGATTGAATTTTGTATCTGCATCACTATATATATGTTTTCCAACATAAGAAGTAGATCTGTTACTTAAGCTCTTCGACATTGAAGTTATGTCTAGGGCGTTGAGGATGGTTAGGAATAACAAGGAGCAGTTGCTTTGGTGCGAAGAGAAAAGGATTCCACTCTTCTTTATCTTGTTAAATCCTGAGGTAAATTCTTTTGCATTCCTGGTTTTTCAAATTTTGTGATCTCATGTGGATTATCTTAGAAATCACTACATTTTGTGGTCTGCTTTTTGCTTTCAAGAACTCTTGGCGGACCGCCATAAAAACCGTCAAGAAAAACCGCACCCTCACAGATTTGGGGGCCATTTCCGGAGATTAATAGGGGAGGTTTTTTTTTGTCTCCCACCCTTGTGAATATGCAGTCTTTTTATGGTTTTTCTGGCGGTTCCCTTATCCTTTTCGTTTTGCTTTTCAAGTCCTAAAGAAATCTTGTTGTTGTTTGTATTGGTAATTTGATTAAGGCTCAAAGTTGACTACTTAGCTCAGCAGTTTGTATACGTGAGTGTCTTTGAACAGATGTAGGTATGTCTAGTTATCAGCGAGGGTGTTTTGCTTGTTAGTTGTCATGTAGATCTTCTTCGTTGAAATTAAAGAGTAAAATATTTTTAGAAACATAGTCTACAGACTCTACACATTCAAAAAAAAAAAAAAAACAACTTTTAATAAGGAATTTGATAAGCTATATGGTTATGGTGTTATTTCTTAAGTGACTATCATCTTCTAATTTCGAAGCCTACTAAGTGTACATGTCGTTAATCCACACAGCTGAAACATGACCTAACCTTTTGGGGTGAATATATATAAAAGTTTGTATCAAAGGGTAATAACTAGTTAAAATGTCTGTTAAAAAAAAAAAAAAAAAAAAAAAAAAAAAAAAAAAAACTTTTCTGACCTTGAAGTAAAACTTAGTATAGGATGTCTGTTTGAGAAACATTAGTGGAAGGTTAAGCATTAATCAAAGTTTGATAGAAAATTCCCAAGTTTGATTGAATATAAGCGATCCCACGTATCCATCAAGAATGAGTTTTACGAAGTATTCCATATATGAGTACACCCGTAATAGATTCACTGCGGTTGCATTCAGGAGATGTTCTCCACGATTCAGGAGAGTAGCCTACCTATTTCATGAATAACAAACGACTTGGTACATAGGTCTCACCTTCAGGTCATGCAGGGCAATCCTGCAAAACTTAGTGCACAGTAAATCTAGCATTTTTGGCATGGGTATATATCTAACGACTTAAAGGTCTAGACAAATAAAACTCTCATGTTATTTGGTGAGGAAACCATCGTTTCCTATTGGTTGAAAGAAGTTTTTTTTTGAGTTTTGAGAAACGGGAGTTTTGATAAGGATATTTGACAACGTATGATTGTATGATTGGTTAAGAAATTACAAACTCAAAAGTTGTTTGGAATTTTATGGTAGCCTAAATTCAATTTGGAAGTTGAATACCTACCATATTAGTTGATTTTTGGTTTATAGATAAGTTTAGTTTCCTTTGTGGAACATAATTAAGAGTCAGCCTAGATCATTCGAGCATCCTGAGTAGAGCCAATAATATAAAGAACTTTTACATTTTCGATCCGTACGCAATCTACATAAGCTGCCTTTTGTATGGGTTTTACCTTATAGGTTTTTTTCTCTTATTTTTGGATATGTATAATACGCGTGGAAAGACAAAAAAAACTGGCAGATAAAAATTATAATTATACTAAATTAACTTTACATCCAATAATTATCTTGCTAGAATATAAATAATATGGACAAAACTGGAATAACTTTAATACCATCAAATTACCTCTATGTCGTAGTAATCATTTTTATTCCTTTTCAATGCATGTATGAATACTAGAATTGATAATAATATAGGGATAGTCGAGAGACAAAATTTCTTATTTATTAGGCTAAGCACTATGGCATAGCATTTCCCTTTCCTATCCCCTATTTGTAGGGAAGGGATATGGGTCATAAGGCAATCTTCTTATGACATGCTTTTATCCCTTTTCTACACTACGCGGAAACTCAGTTTCCGTGTAAATAGTGCCAAACCGAAATTGAGTATCCGCTTTTCTTTTCCCCAACTTTTTTTTTTCCGTTGAAATATTTGTATAGGTAAAAAGGATAGTTTTTAGAATATAAAAAAAAAGATAAAGGTAAGAAGGAGATATAATCGGTAAAAAAAAAGTTTTAGTAAAAAAAAAGAGTGAAAAAAGAAAGTTTTAGTGTAAAACTTGGAAAACTAGAAACGAATAGTTAGTTTCCGTGTGAAAAGTCACAAATACTGAGTATCGGTTTACACTGAAAAACGGAAACCGAGTATCCGTAAAGCAGACTTTTACACGGAAACTCATTTCGCTTTCCTACAAGAGGGATCAAATGTGATCCACTTCAAAATGTAACAAAGGGATATCCCTTATTTGTGAAGATATAGGAGACCATAGTACATGCGTTTCTCTGCACTTATGAGATAGGGAAAGGAAATGGGGTGCCATAGTGCTTGGCCTTAGATACGAGTTATATGTTAAATATGGTTAAGCCTCTATATATATGCTATGAAATATATCTATATGGGCCGCACACACACGTGGACTCAAGGTCCTACAACTCTCTCCCTTGTGTGGTCTAATAGTAATATTCATATTTAGTGCTTTACACTTATTACTTCGAATATAGTTCTTCATATGTGGTTCTCCACATGTAGTTATTATCTCCTTGATGTACTGTGTCTGTGACAACTGCCTCATTAAAGTCTTGTCAGGAAAACCTGGAGGGACCAAATCTTATATTCTGGTAATTGAGACTACAAATAGATCCTCTAATACACCATCTCTCTTGCCTCCTTCATCAAAAAAATCAAAACAAGTTATGATTCAGGGGTTGCTGCTACAACAAATTTCATTGATGATTTAGTGGTGTGTTAGATCTGTAAAATTTTGGGGAAAATGAGAAGTACTTCGAGTTAGGTTTTTTTATTTCGCTGATAAGAAAATAAGGAGAGGCGGAAAATGAGAGGAGGAATAGTCGAGGGTCATATACGTAGAGAAGAATTAAAATTAAGTCTTTTTATTCCTTTTATTTTCTTATATATAGTACATATGTTCTAGGAAATCATCTCAACGAGATTTTAGGAGTAAGATTTTAAATACGTCGGTTTCTCAGATGTCACGTTGATTTGTTATTGTGTGGAAGAGCCTGAGAAACACACGTATCTAAAACCTATCCCTAAGTCTCGTTGAGATGATTCCATATAATACGTGTACTATGTAACAAAATAAGGGAGAGAGAGAAAAAACCTAATTCTAGTTCTTATCTAAGCCCCTCTTCCTCCTCTCATTTTTTGTCTCTGCTTATTTTTTTATTAGTGACAAAATACTCTAACTCGAAATCCTTCTTATTTTCCCAAAATTCTATGGATCTAACACACCGCTAAGTCACCAATGAAATTTAATATAGTAGCAACCCATGAATTATGCCTTGTACAGGTTTATTTAATGAAGGAGTCAAGAAAGATGGTGAAGGAGGATCTATTTGTAGTCTCAAATATCATAATCTAAGAATAACCTCCCTTTCTTCGTTAGTTTGCCGTCGAAACCTTAATCTTTACGTTTAATTTCACTTTAGATACTATAACTGAAGTATTGTGTTTTACGATTTATAGGTTGAAGGAACCTGTCTCTTACAATAGATATGTTTATCCAGAAATGTACTTAACTTCTGTCATGTGCAAGTTGAATTTATTAAAAAAAGAAAAAGAAAAAGGAAAGAAGGAGTGCACATTCCTCCTCTCTTCATCGGCCGGAGCTAACGGGGTTATCTTGGTATAATTAATTTAATTTAATTTTAGAAAAAAAATACACCCAATTTCCAAAATTAATCATTTTTTTTTCTTCTCTCTTTTTCCTCCCTTTTCTTGTGGCGGTACTATTTTTTCTCCTCCGATACTTAAAGAACACGTCCAATTGTCTAAATTTCTAAATCCAAAGATACAGAACAAACCTCATTCCGCTGTTCAAAGATGAAAAAAAATCCTTAATCAAATTTCTTCATCAAAATTTCTTTATTCCAAACAACGCTCTTCTCTTTTAATTTCATAATCTTTCTTCACTAACAATGATGATCACACAATTGGGTCAAAACTGATATTTAGTCAAAAACAGAGAAACATGAACCTAAAATTGAGTTAATTAAACGAACCAATTTAAACAGTAATACTGTAATCAGGAATTGATTAAATTATTTTGATCGAACAAGTGCTAACGATGAAGATGACACAGTAATGGTCATTATTAAGGATGATTTTCTCTTCTTTTGGAATTGGTCTTAACCACACAATCTTCTTCTTAGGATTCTTATTTTCAGTCAGCATAAATTAACCAATTGAATTTTATATCCCTTTATTCCGTTGTTCACTGAAGACAAAAACTTAATTGATCTTCTTTTGATCAATGATATATTTATATCCGATGATACTCCCTCTGTTTTTAGAAAAGTGATATTTTCATATTTTCAATTTAACATAAAAATAAGCCAAATTGAAAAAGTGAAAGTATCTTTTTTCTAGAAACGGAGGGAGTATTAAATCTGGAAGATGAACAAATAACTATATTTCCATAGGGAGGTGGTGGTGGAGGTATGAATCCAGTAAGGAGTAATTGGTGGAGAAGAAAATCAGGCTTCAAGGTAGGGATATAGATTGGTCAAAAAACAATTTTGTCTATGTACTAATCTAGAAGGAGCAAACGAACAGAGAAAGTGCTAAATCCATAGTTGATAAAGAAGAAGAAAATGGTAACTCATATTTTTCATTTTCATCTTTGGATACTGGAATACAAGATAGACAGAGAAAGTGATTAAGAACTACTTTTTCCGTCCTAATTTACTTGCCTAAATTGGATTTTGCAAAATCTTGAAAGAAATTCAAATTACTTTCACATACGCCATCAATCTCTCAAATTACTTGTTTACTATACTAATTTTTACATCCTAGTTTTTGTTTCTTTTTTAATAATTAGAAAATTTTAGTGAGAAATATAGAAATTTTTTGGTACAATTTTGCTAAAAAAAACTCAATTTAGGCAAATAAATTAGGACGGAGGGAGTACGAACCAGTAGCATTGGAATTTATACTTAAATTTTGTGAATAACTTTTAAAGTAAAAATGAAATTTTAGAAAATTATGATACCCAGTTTATATGTAGCCAATGTGGAGGGGAGGAATGTGCACCCCGGTTAACTAGGGGGTGCACATAGTCGCACTCAAAGAAACGTATGGCAAGACCTCAAAAACAAGAAAAACAAAAAAGAAATTATTCCCTCCGTTCTTACTTGACGTTGTAGAGATTTTCATGGAGATTAAGTAAAATCTTTCCAATTCTACCCATATTAATTCCTTCTTAAAAATTTAAATGACCTAGTTTTTAGTTTCAAAATTCTATGAAAGTTATTAATCACGTAGTAAATTACCAAATTCTCGAATATGACTATGTGCACCCGCCACTTACCCGGGGTGCACATTCCTCCCTTCATTATAGACTGATCAGTAACCGTAGTTATTTGGCTTTTTTATTATTTTTAATAAACCTAAAAAAATTAGGAACATTCGTCTACGTCATTCTTTTCTCCCTGTTTATCTAGGATTCTATAAAAATATCAAGCCAATCTCTAATTTCTGTCTCCCATTTTCCCATGATCCCTGTCTAATATCTCTGTAATTCTTCTTCTTCTTCTTCTCCATCATAATTATGGTTCCATTATAATTACCTTTGATTTTGCTTTGATCAAATAGATTCCAACCTAAACGACCACTAATTTCACATGTATCACTGGTATATTGATATATTGATATCTAGACTGGGTATTTAAAACAAACATAAACACTGCATTCAACATCTTTCGTAATTGCATCATCAATTTCTCTCTATACAAGAAAGACTTCTTAGATTCTCAATCCCAATATAAAAACACGGGTACTTCTGAAACATGAAGAACATTACTAGTACTGTTGTTATCCTGAGTTTACAGAGAAATTTAAACCACGTCATGACAGTTGTTGATTCATCAAAATTAGCATAGCAAATGAGGAACAACGTATCAAATTGTTAATCTGCATCAGATTGTTTAATGAGATATGATGCCTAATGCCTCTGGGTTTGGTTTCTTAATATATTAGGAATTAGATGATGATCTGACGAATAAGAGGGAACGGGATGATGGTTAGATTAATTTCTCCACTAGTTTGATTGTTGTTATGGCAAATCTATGGATCTGTTAGCCAAATAATTGTTCATTTACCATTAATGATCCCTTGAAAAAGGTTGAGAGTTCTGTGATCTATGAATTTCAATTGGGTTTGTCCGTTTAATATGACATACTAGCTGCTGACGGACTACGATTAAAATCATCTACTCAATTAGAGGTTGATGAACAGAAGATGCATATATTTCACAGGGAAAAGAATTAAAAAGAAGAGAGAAAGCAAGATTTGTGTCTTATTTCTTGTGTATCCGCTTTCCAACACTGTATTTATGTTTGTAGTATTTAAGACTTAAAAGTGTAACTAAAGTTGTAGCATAACCCATGAAGAAGGGAGGAACGGTGCACATAGATGCACTCCAAATTTTCAATCATTTTGGAACATAATAAAAGATTTTGCAGTATTGATCTTTATGGTTTTATATATTGCAATTTGTTATGGGATATGTGTGTTTGCGTCCGTGAACTATGATTATCCCATACATGGTCAAAAGTTAAGTCTTTCTATGTCGATATGCATGTATTGATAAAAGAATTAATGAACTTTTGACAAACAAAAGATAAGCCTTTTATGTCATTATGGAAATACTGATGGAAGAAAGGATGAGCTTTTGTTTACAAAGATTAAGTCTATTATATGTCATTGTGCAAATAGTGATGAAAGATAGAATGAATCTTTGTTTATTCCGCGGTATTGATTATCCCTGATCCATATTTTTATGTATATACTGTGCGGCTCCGTAAGTTTTCTTATGTTGAGCATTTTCAAATTAGATTGATCATGGGTTCTCTTGTGATTAATTTAGTTGAGTATTCCGGTTGAATAAATCATGGGTTCACTTGTGGTTAATTCAATTGAGTATTTTGGATACAAATTCATATTTTTATGAGATTTGTTAATGTCCAAAGAAATCCTTCTTTTCTTGTGAAAGTAAGGTCGCTCTTGTTGTTCTTTCGGGAATGACATTTTATGGGGGAGAGTTCTTAATTGAACTTGTGCTTAATTGCCAAATCTTTGTGGGGAGTGTGGATGTGGAATATTATAGGGGTTATCTTGTATCTTTATAAAAACCTTGATAAATGCATTTAGTTTCGGCTATATGATTTCATCTAAAGAGTTGATATGTGCTTTCGTTTGGTCATGAAGTGTCTCTATGGAAATTTCATTAGGATCCCACTAGTTTTCGTGCCTTTGCCAATTTTATTGACAAAAAGGGGGAGAATTAATGTGTAGTTCACACTACAAATACATATGGTTTTTGGATCATTATGTAAGGGGGAGTGGTTTTCATGTGAGATGAAGTATTTACTAAGGGGGAGTGATACATATCACCATAGTATTGTTGTCAAAGTTGTGATACAATTGAACTTTGATGTTGTGTAATAATACTATGACATTGTGTAATAATGATTGAGAGCTTTTTTTTATCATTGTTATGGCTACGGATCTTCAACAACGGTGATGTTGATTTGAATATCTTTGGAATCATTAGAGTACTTGGAAGTGACGAAGATTTCGAGTAATGTTGAAGAACCAAGGAGATCATGCATGTGGAAGAGAAGCTGCAAAGTTTATTTATTTTGTATTCCATATGTATTGATAGTTTTGTCACTAAAATTGACAAAGGGGGAGATTGTTAGAGCATTGCTCGGTCGAACTCGCAAGCGTTGCTATCTCAATCTTGTTGTCAAGTTTAGTTGCCAAAACTATAAGTCTTTATTTTTAATCTTATTATAGCTAAGTCTCGGACTAGGATAGAAAGTGTAGTTTAGCTCTAGACTCCACGACGTTCATCATGAAAAGACGAAGAACTACTCAAGGAACTGGTGGATCTTCATCGATAAAAAGGTATGTGGAGACTTGAACTTATCTATCACTCAAAAGTCTATCTACTCTATCTCCTATCTTGAGACAGAAGTCGTATTGCTATATAGACTTCGATTATACAAATTTTCTATTTCGAGCCGAGTTTATCTCGCTTATCTATTTCTCGAAATATGTGTTGGTAAGCTTTCGCTTTGGCCAAGTTCATATTTACAAGTGACGAAAGTCATGTTGATTATTTCAATACCTTAAAAATTTCTTTGATGAAAAATAGTGTGTGAATAACCTCTATTTAACATCCTCTAAGAATGTTTCAATGGTTGAAATAAAGAGTTTATAACATGTAACCATCTTTGGATATAAGCATATAATGTGTTCGCGCATTAGTGTATAAGTCCAAAACTGGGAACCAAATGTATGCATACTTGTGTGTGTACTAAATGGTTGATGGAGACTGGGTAAGTATGCGTACCCGTACACATACTGGCGGAAGTTCACGACCGTGAATTTCTGCTGAGTTTGGAAATCAAAACCAACTCAATCCGGTTACCTAAGTATGCGTACCCGTACGCATACTGACGGAAAGTTCACGTCCGTGAATTTCTTCTGAGTTTGGAAACCAAAACAAACTCAAATCCAGTTACTTAAGTACGCATACCCGTACGCAAACTTAAGTGTCTTACTTTCTAAAATTGGTTTGTTCGTGAACTAAAACATTTATATATTAAGGAATGCAATTTGCAAACCGTTGCTATAATGTTCATGAATCGATTCGAGTGAATCAAAACCGATTTTTCTTCGATTGTGTCTTGTATACTTCTATAGGATCTAAGCAATTGAAAAACTCTCGAACTAGTTCATTTGAGTCATTTGAACTAGTTATGGTGAAGATGAATAAGGTTGATATGAAAGTGCTCATATGGCTAACCATTGGTTAACTACTGTTGAACCAACTAGGTGTACACGTTTAGGTATGGTTACTCAAACCTAAATGACGTATACTTCAATTGTGTATAACAAGCTAAGTTCGATCTAACGGTTGAAAGATATTAGCTTGAATCTAATCAGGTTTTCATCTAATGGTGAATATTGAATGCTTTGTTACCAAGGTAACTTAGATTGCAAACCCTGATTTGAAAACTATATAAAGGAGAACTCTAGCAACTGGGAAAACTAATCCCCACACCTCCTGTGTGATACTAGTTGTATAAGCTAGAGTCGATTCTCCTTTAACCTTAGGTTTTTCAAGAACCCATGTAGGTTAACGACTTAAAGACTTCATTGGGGTTATGAAGCCAGACCCAACTATTTTCTCTGTAGTTGCGTGATCTTATCTTGCTGTTTCTATCGTGATTGAGTGCAATCGTAAGATTGGCTTGAGATTAATTTCTCCGATAGGCAAGATAGAAAAGTAGTCACAAACATCTTCTTCTCATCGTTTGTGATTCTGCAATATCTTGTTTCGCTAGTCGATTAAGATTATTGTGAGGTGATTGATAATTCTAGGTTGTTCTTTGGGAATATAAGTCCGGGTTATCGATTGGTTCATGTTCACCTTGATTTATCAAAAGAAGGAACAAAACTCGTAGGTATTTCTGTGAGAGACAGATTTATCTATTCTTGTAGACTTTTCGTTGTGATACAAATTTGTTTATTAAAGTCTTCGACTTTTGGTCGTAGCAACTATTAGTTGTGGGTGAGATCAGCTAAGGGAATCAAGTGCGTAGTATCTTGCTGGGATCAGAGACGTAAGGAGCGCAACTGTACCTTGGATCGGTGCGAGATTGATTGTGGTTCAACTACAGTCCAGACCGAAGTTAGTTTGTAGTAGGCTATTGTATGTAGCGGCTTAATACAGTGTGGTGTTCAATCTGGACTAGGTCCCGGGGGTTTTCTGCATTTGCGGTTTCCTTGTTAACAAAACTTCTGGTGTCTCAATTATTTCTTTTCCGCATTATAATTTGGTATATAATAGAAATATCACAGGCTGTGTGTTTTTATCGATCAATTGGTAAATCCAACCTTTGGTTGTTGATTGAAATTGATTGATCCTTGAACATTGTTCTTTGGTACCGTTCAAGTTTATTTCTCTTGTATTCAATTAGACTCGTAGATTTCTATTTGTTTGCGTTGGGATTGAATCGAGAAATTGAGATATAACTCTTTGATATATTTTTTTATTAAGATTGAGTCTGACTGTCTAGTTGATTCTCTTAAAAGTATATTGGAGTTAGTCCATACAGATTGCTAAGCGAAATATTGGGTGAGGTTGTTAGACCCCCGCTTTTTCACTTTGAAAGCCTTTAAAGAAAAAAAACCTTAATTATTTCTTAAGAAGGAATTGAACCTTATTTACTTATCATGACTTTGATTTGGACTTTTTTTTTTTTTTTTTGAATTTGTTTCATTGGGTACTGGTACTAAATGTCTTGGAAAGTGACCCTTGAGTCCAAGAGGTAACATAGCTAGTAACTCTCATGTTGTGCCTATTACTCACAAAACAGAATGTTTTGGAATTTTGTCGTTGTTGTTTAAATTTTTTGTGTTGATTTAGTTGTACCCACTGGTACATCACAACTACCGAAGCTTAGGAGAAGATCAAAAGAGATGATAGTTTATGGTATGTTGCAGATGAAGGAGTAAGTATAAAGAGCCAACTGTAACTTCTCTCACCAGACCAAAGGTTTACTACTCCTTGTCCTGGATTTTTTGTTGTTGTTCAGTTTAGTTATGAAATTCCGTTTCTGTACTTCTGATTTGATCCGAGTATTCTTTGAATTTGATTTTAACCGAGGTTTTGATTACTACTTTTTTGTCCTTTCTACTGTATAATGAATCAGGGAAGAATGTATCATGGAAGAATACCAATTTCGGGTAGGTTATAGGAGTAAAAGAGGATGAAGGCACACAAATTTAGGAAATAAGCCACCATTTCTGGATAAACCCAGTGGTTGCCCCTTAACCTTGGCTTGAATGTTAATATTTTTTGCTTGTGAAATGACCTTTTTTTCTCTTGTTTCTTCACTCGGACGATTTCTTCTTTTTCTACGCATGACTCCAAAGCACCTAATAACCTAAAAACACATGTAAAATACATAAGTTACAAGAAAATTAGGAAAGAAAGCATAAACAATAAATCATAAGTAGGGTGTTTTCCACACCTATCACTCAACAAGCTGCAAACTATTTTATAAGCGACGCACGAAAGTCCTTAAACAGGCCAAGAAGTAAGGATGTCCTTGACAACCTTATTTATAATTACAATCCTACTTTTTGTGGAAAGGCTAAGGGGCTATGACCAAGTTTACATATTCTCTCAACTGGAATGGAACAGTTCTAACTTACGTCTAACGGATTAATAACGATTATGTACATATTATTTCTGTGTTAACTATTTGAATAATGAAGGCGGCCGGATACCAGAAGATGGAAGCTGCATGACTCATGTACATTTTCAGTAAAACTGTTATACTCTAAATTGATAGAAACACATGGTCTTGATAACTTCCCATATTACTTCATCCGAAAGTCTCACTCTTGAACTCATCAACGGTGATGGAAGTAAAATGCCATACAAACAAATCGAGAAGATGAAGAAAAGAAGATACATGACCCAACCCATGAAATGTGCATGTACACCATACACCAAGTTGCGTGTCTACTTAATCTTAGTTTTGCTAGTTTTTCCTTTATGAAATAATTCCAAAAACAATTTTTTTAAGTGTTTTATTTATAGGAGAATTCCTTTTTCGTTTTTGATTTGTCTTACAAGAAACTTGTTTTATACGGAAACCTAAATCTAACTTGATTTACAAGTAATCTTCTCCTATAAATATTACTCAAAAACCTGTTTAGAATATATACAAGAAGCGACTTATTTTTTGTCTTCTTTTCTTCATCTTCTCGATTTGTTTGTGTGGCGTTTTACTTCCTATCCCACCTAAGATAAACTTTTTGGTATGGTGCCTAATCTACAGCAAGCTAAATACCAGAGACATTCTGCTGCATAAAGGTATACAAATGCATAACTCCTGTGTCATCTGCGAAGATAACTCTGAGACACAGGATCATCTATTTATGCAGTGCAAGGTCGCTGCAAAAGTCTAGGAAATGTTACTTCCATGTAACAATTGTACTTGGGTTATGCCAAGAAAAATGAAGAGATTAGCTTACTGGTGACATAATACTAATTTTACACCCAATGGAAACCTCATATGGAGTCTGATTCCCGCTGCAATCATCTAGACGTTTTGGAGAGAACGTAACAACCGTATCTTCGAAGCCAAACATGTGTACAAGGCATATGACATAGGGTGCATGTAAATTTCGCTAGTACTGTTGTCGAAATTGGGATAATTTTTTACTGTAATTTTGTTTTTCTTTCTCTCTACCTTTGGTAGGACACTGTACTGAAAGCATCGAATAATTTCTAGATGTACGTAAAGGTTATGAAGATGTATGTAAAGGTTCTGAATAGGATTCTTATGGGCTCTCTTCACATCCAAAAAAAAAAAATATATATATATATAGCTGAAGGGGTGCGTTCACAGGTTACTGTGACTCACAGATACAACACTAGACTAACAAATATGCTTTACCATTAAACCATTTCGTATTGAGAATTTACGTCCGTTGATTGTTTAAGTCGTTGGCTGCAATATGGTTTTGCACTCAGAGCGCTTTACCTATACGGATGGCTTCACATTCACTAAACTTGGGAAGGTGAACATATTCAAATTTCAATACCCAAAATTATCCTTTTCATTTCGCGTGCACCTCTGTTGCGACATTGGATGTATGAGGACAGCATTGGATGTATCGGGACAACTTTTGTTTGTGTCGGCCAAAAGAAACAAAAGGTGTTTAGTGTACGTGTTAGACATGATATGGATTCCAATGTCGAAAGTTTGACTAAAGAAATTGGCTTGTTGCAGTATGTGAGTTCCAAGAAAGCACTCGTTTATTACTTTATAAAGCATACCTCAGGATGAAAGTTGATTGAATATTGAATCTGCAGAATATATATTAGAAGAAGTGGACTCGTACTCATCGACATTGAAGTTATGTCCAGGCCGTTGAGGATAGTTAGGATTGACAAGGAGCAGTTGCGTTGTGCGAAGAGAAAGTGAGCAAAGCAAGTTAGATGCATCAGAAGATAGCAAGCTTAAGAGAGATGGGCCTCCAATCATGTTCCCTTGTTAATCCAAAGGTAAGTAATTTTACATTCCTGGTTTTCGATTTTTTATCTAATTCGAAGTTCTGAACATACAGTATCAGTATGCCTGGAAATATGAATTTTTACTAGTTAATGCTAATTTTTTGTTATTCGCTTCTTTCTATCTTTTTTGAAGCAATTTTGGTTATTTGCTGGTTGATCCATTAAAATTTTGTGGGATGTTTTTCTTATGTCACTTGGAGAAGCAAAACTTTTTATTGTGGTTTGATTTATGACTGCATGATATTTGCCTTGGATAGCTTTTGTTTTTCTTTCTTAAAAACCTGCGGATCTTAGTTTTGACTTTTTGATCTTGGGAGTCGCTACATTTTGGGATCTATACTCCCTCCGTACCACATATATAGGCGGATTAGGCAAAATTTCTTAGGTTAAGAAACTTTATTGATTTTATAAATTTCTATGTTTTTTCCTATTTTACCCTTAATTATATTCTCAATGCTAGAGACATACACTTAATTATGATGATTTCCAAGCAAATAAATAGGGGTAATAGGAGTAAAAAATCGTTTTGAAATTTGGACTCCGCCTATATAGTGGTACAAGGAAAAATGAAAATTCCGCTTATATAATAGGTACGGAGGGAGTATATTTTACTTTCCAAGTCCTAAACAATCTTGGTTGCAGTATTACTGCTTGACTATTTCTAGACTGACCGTCTTTTATTCCGAGCGAAATAAAATTTTGAGTGACAATTTAGCGGGAATGTTAGATTGATCGAATAAAAATCCAACAGTAAATTCTGTATATGAGATTATTTTTATGTTTTTTGGTACTAAGAGAAATTCATTGATAAATTTTAAGTCTTACAATAGTCATTCTTTACCAAATTGATTATGTCATCCTTGTCTAAAAATTGAAAAAATTCTTCATGTTGTCTAGCTTTTGGGGCTAGCTCATGAGCTACATTATTACCAAGTATATTTATAGACTTACAGAACCAAAAACTACTACTTCTGAATTTGTTTTTAATAAATTGAACAAAATTTTGATTGCACCAATGAACATGCAGTTCAAGCCTAGTTATTGATTTGATTACAGCTTCACAGTCCATCTCAAAGATTTCCTTTGTTATTCCGAGCTTCTCCATCCAGCCCACAGCTACCTCTAATGCTTTGCATTCAAAATACTCAGCCCCATATTCTTCATCCACCTCCTCATTACAGCATAGACCTTTTGCTCCTAGACAGGTACCTGCAAAATTTCTAAGTATTAGTCCCACACTTCCTTTTTTAGTTAAAGGTATATAAGAACCATCAATATTGATTTTCACAAACTCCTTGTCTGGAGGCCTCCAACTCTTAACCTGCAATTCATTAGTAAGGGAAAACTGATGTTGATTGTTCAGATTAGTACACTGATTATACAAGTTATTAATTTTAGCAACAGTGATCTGCAAATTTGGCTTATTGTCTTGAAAAACCACTAAGCACCTGTCTTTCCATATGTACCAGACTGTACACATAAATCTGCATAGCAGACCTTCATTACTCAAACATAGAGCAGAGACATTATTTACTTCAGAATGAAACCATCCTACAGCCCATTGTTCAAATTCAGTATGCTAATTTTTAATAGCATCAATATTCATAGCAAACCAGATAGCCCTACTGTAACTGCACTCCATGAAAATGTGATTCATGGTTTCCTCATTTTTTTTAACAAAAACAACAATGTGTTTCTATGCCTTGTTTATATCTAGCAATCCTAGTTCTAGTAAGAGCAATTTTTTTAAGACATTTCCAACCAAATAAATGGATTCTATGTGGAACTTTGGACTTCCACAAGTTTTTCCAAACATCAGTAGGAATAGTACTATCTGCAATAATGGAATTAACATCATTAGTACAAATAGTATGATAAGCACTTTTAACAATGAACTTACCTTTCCTATCTGGAGTCCATATCATGGATTCTTCACCTGTATTAGAGATTTTCATACTTAGAATTAGACTGGCACACTCATGGGAAAAAAGGGCATTAACAATATCAATATTCCATTGTCTGGTTCCAGCTAAGAATAAATCACAGACAAGTGTAAAGTTATCAAAATTCTGTATATGAGATTGACTCATTGACGTACCCAGGAATAATACGTGAGATTGAGCGGCTAGCAACGGAGCCAGGAATTCTAGAGTTGGGGAACATTATGAAAGGGAAGGAAGAGAATGAGAAGTTACAACCGAGAACGAGAGAAGAATAGAAAATAAATAAATAGAGATCCAACGTGTTATAGCCAGTAAGGACGGCACAACCGATCAAAAAAAAAAAGGACTACACGAGGTTACCGGATTCTGTAGAATTATTGTATTTGTAAAGCAAATTATAAAATTTCTAAGCCAATAAGAAACTTCTAAAAAATTAAAGAGGAGACAATATATGAAATTCATAAAAAAAATTTAAGGTTAAGTAGATAATTTAAGGATTCCTGGTTTTCAAATTTTGTTATCTGATCCGAAGTTATAGTGAACATGTACATAAAAATATGAATGTATATAAAGGTAGATAGTATAAACAAGTTTAACATTATTTTTTGGTTATTTGCTGGTTACTGCAGTCGTCTAAGTAACCGAATAGGAAATAGAGCAATGGGTTGGAGTGGATTCACGTGCTAATGGAAGATACTGATATTCACTATTTTACATCTCATTAGAATTCACAATAAATTGAAAATATAAATTCATACATCTCCGGTGTCTTATATGTATGGGATTCGGAATATCTATAGATATAACCGATTAATATCTGTCAGGATAGTTTGCTGAACCATCCGGTGAATAATTGTTTCTTTTAACTTCTTCAATTATAAAGGATGGATTATTTCAACATTTATTATAAGAGATTACATTAGATATATTAAATAGAGTATAAACGGAATCAGTTTTTATTGTAAATCAGTCGGTAAATTTAATTACAATCAAGAACTGATTCAGTTGGTACTCGAGTTAATATGTCTAATGTAATCTCTTATGACAATATCTTTTACAATCAAGAACTGATTCTTATGGACTAAGAAGAATATAATATGACATGACAAGTTAAATATTTTTATACTAAACTAATATTATAATGAGATCGTACATAACATCCATTTAAAAAACGTTATGGGGAAAAATAAAATTATTTTTTTAGTTTGGATGTGATGTATTGCTGAAGGTTGATATTAAAATACGATAGATGGTCAAATATGGTTCATCGATCACTAATTCGGTCATCGCCAAATGGCAGGGACGAGCCTATGAAGAAGCGAGATAGAACGAAATTCTAGTTCCGTCATTGCCAAAAGGCAGAGGTTTTAAACTGATCTTTTAATCAAGATCTCGTTGTAGATAATTGTTGTGTAGGTAGTCGGCTAACTAAGGTGTGGATGACTCATCATTACTTGACATAGTCAAATAATGGTGGGTCAGCCACACTTGACTTAACCGACAACCAACACAACACTCTTCCTAAAATGACCACAATATCCGATATTGTGTTCTATCGTGACTTTCCCAAAAGATTCAGCGGGATAAAAGTTGGACCAAGTAGAATAAACACAGTAAACGCAACTTTTATAGATGTTGGTCGTCATGAAATCCTAGCCCCCTTAAAACTAGTGAAGGAATTAAGTTCTTGGGTTAAGTCTGAGTTCAGAATTAGAATGGAAATTTTCGATACTTATCATCTATGATCAATTAGTTACCTTCCAAATCTAACCTCGTCGAATGGAAATGGATATAGATTTCGGTTTTAGAGTGAACTTTAGATTCTCGATGATGGACAATTGATTTTTACATGAATCTAGTTCGGTTTTAAATTTGAATAATATGAAAGTTATTTTACATTTATTTATTTTTTGAAGCAACAATTTTACACTTGACTAGGTGTACCAGGTTGCAGATTGGTCTAAAGCCACTAAATTTGCATTTGCATTTGCATTAAAAAAAATGATTATAAAAGAGAGAAAAACGGAGACCCAAGTTTGATAGAAAATTTGTAAAGTTTAAAGGAAGGTTTATACGAATGCAAGCAATTTAAAATTCGTTATAAACGCTCCTGTATGGGGGACTTATACGCATCAAAAGATTCTTTATCCTTTTTGAGATTAATGGGAAGACTAACCATAAACAAAATCAACCATAAATACAACGGTAGGTTTTAGTGGATTTATGTACTCTGGAATATACTGATATGCACCTTTTGTTTCCAGTTTTTCCCCTACCTTTATATAATAGATTATCAGAATATGTACAAACATTTGAGGGTATTATAGCAATTAGTAAAGCTAGAAATTTTCTTTAGAAAATAATTAAGGTTTTGCCGGTCATTTTTTCAAGTTCGCACGCGTATCTGAAGTTATAGCGAACATACAGTATATAGAAAATATGAATGTATTTATAGGTAGATAGAGCAATGGATTATACCGATATTCACTACTTTACAATTCATTAAAATTCACAATAAATAAATTTCATACATCTCCGGGTATCTAATATGTACGGGGAATTGGAATGTCTACATACATAACACATACACCCCTTTCTAAAACCGATTAATTTCATGACTGGCTAGCTTGCTAAACCATCCGGTAAATAACTTTTTCGACAATAAGGAATGGGTTTTATGGATGATTTCAATATTCTACCATAAGAGATTATAATAGACAAATTAAGTCGTGTATCACATGAATTAGTTACTAATTGTTAACTAGTCGGTAAATTGATTTACAATCAAGAACTGATTTAGTTGGTACTCGACTTAATATGCCAATATATCAAGATTTATTTATTTTTTGCTCAGTAATAAAAAAATTCCAAAGAATACAAAAAGTCAACAATGACTTAGATCAACATAAAAAAAAAAAAAAAAAAAAAAAACCTTTTTTATTTTATGGGCTATACAATCTAACAGAACCTATAATAGACCTGACCAGGATTTTCCAGTGCATTCAAAAAGGAAGGTTTATCTTCAAAGATTATTTTTTCTCCTTGCCTTAAATAGCACCCTTATTTGCCAACTTGTCAGCTATGAATCATTTTCCATCTAGTAAGTTTTGAACAAATTTTTCTACACCTACTTACAGCATACCATGGGATTTTTCCTGCCTGAAAACAATTCTTCACTGTGATTGAGTCTGTTCTAAAGATAAGTTGCTGGAATCCCTTACTCACTGCCCATTCACATGCACTTATAACTACTATGATTTCTGCACAGAAGTTAGTAGATATTCCAATCCATCCTGTCACCGAAATAACAAAATCTCCATCATTGTTCCTCCCTATGAATCCATAACCTGAGATGCCTGGGTTCCCTTTTGATGCACCATCACAGCATAGTAGAAGTTCATTCTTACTTTGCAGTTTGAAATAAACCTCCATGATTCTCATGTGTTTAAGCTTTCTACTCTTGAGATTAATTTTTTTCCAGAAGCTACAAGTCATATACAGTATTCCACTTGTATGCATTCATTCTAATATCACTCGCTTCTATAGATTGATTTATTTGTTTTTGTATATACTCCTTGCTAGTATTTGCATTATCAAAAACACACATGTTCCTCATGAACCATATCTCCTTCAATGAGCAGAAAGAAGCAATTCTCCATATTTCTTTAACTGTGGGATTTTTTCCTTTTGCCTTTTTTATAACATCTTCAAATGAGATAGGATTGCTCAATCCAAATTTACTACATATCCAATCCCATAACAGAATACTAAAAAAACATTGCCACAGGATATGATCTAGAGATTCCTCATCATGTTTACGTAAGAAGCATCTAGAAACAATATTAAAATTTCTTTTTTTCATGTTTTCATCTGTGGAGAATATTCCTCTAGCTAGTTTCCATATTATACCAGAAACACTAGGGTGGACTGAAGTATGCCATACCTGTTTAGTCCAATGCAGTTTAGGGAATTTCTCTCTGAACTGCAGTTCACAACTGAAGCCACTGAGAATTCACCTGAGATAGTACCTGTCTAAACCCTTTTATCCACACCTCCTTCTACTACTGGTAAATCTTCTATATCTATCATTTCAAATAATTCACCACCCATTCAAAATCTAGTAACAGATCGGAAACTTTCATATCTGGGAACTGCTGCATATAACTATTGCCAGAATATAAATCTTCCAAAGGAGCATCCAATATCTATTTGTCCCTCCAAACTGAAATTGAAGTACCATCACCAACCAACCATCTTGTTGATTCATTCAAATCATTCATTACCCATTTAAGACCTGGCCATATGGATGATTGCCTTGTAAAACTTAGCCCATTCCTGTGATCCATTTTGGATTTTCCACAACAGTTTCATCGGCAAGGCTTTATTTATGATTTCAAGTCTTCTCAAACCCAGTCCTCCTTCACTTATTGGAGAGCATACTTTATTTCATTTCAAAGTTATTACTTTCTTCACTGCAGGGTCACCAGACCATAAGAAGTTTATAATTATTCTTTTACATTCTCTTAACACCCACTTTTGCCATTTATATATGGACATATTATAAATTGGAATACTATTGAGCACAAACTTAACCAAAATCAGTCTTTCCTGAAATGATAATAGCTAACCTTTCCATCCTGCTAATCTATCTTGCATCATTTCCATACACCCCCAGACATGGTGAGATTTAATACTCCCTGGATTCAGAATGACCCCTAAATATTTGTCAAGAAAAGTAGCCAATGGGATATTACAATCTGCTGACAGTTGGGTTCTTCTGCTTTCACTAGTCCCCCCTGTGAAGCACTTGCTTTTCTAGACTAATCATTTGACCAGAGGCTGTCTGATAATCATTCAGTAATTTCATTAGTCTTTTAACATTTATTTTTTCTCCATTACAAAAGAGGAAGATGTCATTTGCAAAGAAAATATGAGATAGTTGTATACCATCCCTTGCAACCATTGCTCTTAATGTGCCTGATAGACGCATTTATGTGTCTATTTTCATCTCTATTGTGTATATTTTTAGTACCCATTTTTGTACTAATTTTGGTATTTTATCCCTTTGTAGGTGTTTTTGGAGAAATAGGCTTTTGCGGCAAAATTGGCTCGAAAAGGTTTTAAAGGCTCCTGGGAGGACACTTGCTATTCGGACTCTCATTTTGGATAAGGGGTAACCCATTTCCAAGCAGCTGCTAAGCACAGACCGGCACTGGATAGGGGGAGGTTACATTTCTCAAATTTTCAAAACAAAAAAAAATGGCGGGAAAATTTTGTCAGAAAACAGAATTTCTGTTTTGATTTTTGGATGATTTTTAAGGCGATTCAGGGGCTGATTTTCGTTGGGTTAACCCTGTTAAGGATAAACAAATATGGTATGAGCTGTAGAATCGATTAAACAGGGATAGAAATCCGTGTTGGAGCAAAACAGGGAGAATTCACGATTTGAGTTATTTTCGGTTTACAAAAGAATTTGTGAAGAGTTTACGGCAAGATAGGAGTGTATGGAGTCCTTATTCAGTCCTGGGAGAGTTTAAGAGAGTTTGGAAACCAAGTTGACGCGTAAAAAGAAGATCAAATGGATGTAACGTGCGGTGAAGAAAAAACGAAAAGATTTGGATTAACTCGAGTAATTTTGGGGTTTGGTGGATATATATAGGTTGATTCGAGTCATATTGAGAAGCAACAAAGTTTAGGGGAAAGTTTAGAGCCTTAGAGAAGGCAGAAAAATCATCGGAAGAAATCGTGTTTCTGCTGGTGCAACTGTGGCCGGAGAAGACGAAGAACACAGAACAGCAGTAAAAGAAAGTCGAAGAAACTGTGACCGTAGCTTTCAAATTCTATACCCTTTGTAACAATTTTTCCAACAGTTAGCTTCAGTTCGCAATAGTTCTCTGTATGAATAGGTTCTGTAACAGTTATATTTGTTACAGAATCCGTTGCTTAGCACTTTTCACTCTTTTAATCAACTTTTGAACACCAAATATGTATTTTGAGCAAGTGGTTAATATGAGGTGCTAAACCCCTTAGCCGAGGCGACGGAGGAAGCCATTGTTCCATGAAAAGTGGTATTGTTCTATTTTAATTATTTATTGCAATTATTTTACATGATTTTTTGCATAGAACTTAAAAGAAAAATTGGTTTTTATTGAGTAGTTGTGAAGTGTTTTGATGGGACATGCTTGGTTTTAATACTTTTGATGTTTCATGCTTCGTGCTTACAATTATTACTTCAAAAATCTATTAAAGGCAAATACTAGAATCACTTTAAAGAAGAATATTGCATGAATATTGATTAGAGTGTATCACTTAATTGTCAATGGTGGAATCCAGAGTCTCGGTATTTTCTTATTATTGTCAAAACAAGTCTATTTAATTTTCGAAAATCCTTCACAAGTTCGAGCAACGAACCTTTTTACCACTACAACTACAAAACACATCAGTGCCTTCCTGAACCATTTTAGAAATCTTTCTACTGAGTATATGATGTAGGACATCCGTCAGATTTATAGTTCATATTTTTATTATTATTGCTAGATCTTAATTAATTTAGAGTAGTATTTCTTATTTTTAGAATTACTTATTTTTAGAAGTTATTTAATTCTAGAACGTTATTTATTTTAGAGATTTCTTATTTTCCAAGTTTGCGTCTTAGAGTTATTTAAATAGGAGACAAGTCCTTTGTATTAGAACACAATTATCATTATCAATCAATATTGAGATTTCTCAACTATTCTTCCTTTTACTATCAAATTCTGTATTCACGCTTCCGTTCTGCGTTAAGTGGCATCACGAGCTTCGGCTTCAATCCTCTTATTCTTTTCATCTAATTTTCTTTACCCTTTCGTCCCCTCTACCTATTAAGATCTCCGTATCTTTTCTTCTAAACCCTTTTATCAACTATCCTTTTATTTTTCAAAAAAATAAAAAAAATAAAAAAAATCACCAGTTTTATCTTTCAATCCCACGTCCGTGTTATACCGTCAGCAAAATCTTTCCCGCAATTCTAAATCCACCGTGTCAACTTTTCCCATCTTGCGATTTACTGTTTGAACCTTCTTTTTCATTCAGTGCCTACGTCTTTAGTCTTAAGCCCACTATACCCTAAAGCACCTAAGCCCACATAGCTTTCTCCATAGCCAGTATTCTAAGCCAACTACCCCGCCAAGCCTAGTTATCACGTCCACTACCCTATGTTGTTTCCAAGAACCGAATAGTTAATGCCATATTTTTGTAAACCAAGGGTCCAAGCTATTAAACATCTTTATCATGTTTAATTTTGAGGACGTGTTTCGTCAACTCGCAGAATCCCAAGCCGAGTTTCAGCGTAAATTCGCGGAATCAAAAAAGAAAAGTCTTCAACATCTTGCAGAAGCGAGGCGTATTTTGAATCAAATAGATTGGTCACAACTCGATACCCTTCATGAGGTTACTCCTCCAATGACAGAGGCTCCGGCACCAACGCTTTCTTCACCAACAATAGAATTACCATCAACACCTTCTCGGCAGGTTTTCAAAGTTAGCCAAGTCGAAGTATCATTTGTTCCTATTATAGAGGATCAATACCTAGCTAATAAGAATATTTTTGTTGGTCAAAAATACTGTGAAATAATTACAACTCCAATTGTTACCAATATCGACATCAACTTTTGTGCTCAACGATTTATTATATGGTGGTACACTTTACTATCATTAACATACTCAAAGTATATTATTTGTTGGACGGGTCGTTTACAATATTTGGTGAATTCGAAGACGACTTCTTTTCAAGATGGCAGGCCTGATGTAGGACATGTTTTTCAGTACTTTCTAAATTCGAGACGAATTCTTTTCAAGATGGCGGGCCTGATGTAGGACATCCGTCAGATTTAGAGTTCATATTATTATTATTATTGCTAGAGATTAATTAATTTCGAGTAGTATTTCTTATTTTTAGAATTACTTATTTTTAGAAGTTATTTAATTCTAGAATGTTATTTATTTTAAGGATTTCTTATTTTCCAAGTTTGAGTCTTAGAGTTATTTAAAAAGGAGACAAGTCCTTTGTATTAGAACACAATTATCATTATCAATCAATATTGAGATTTCTCAACTATTTTTCTTTTTACTATCAAATTCTTTATTCACGCTTCCGTTCTGCGTTAGTATATCTTCAGCTAACACAAATAGCAGAGGAGATACTGGATCTCCCTGCCTAAGGCCTCTCCTACTGAGAAATACCCTACGGGTCCTCCATTTACCAACACTGAAAGTTTTACAGATTTTAAAAGAGTATGTATCCAGTGAATTCCTGTGTCTGAAAACCAAAATTTATGCATTACTTGAAATAAGAATCTCCAGCTCATTGAGTCATAAGCTTGTGTGATGTCTAGTTTTAAGGAACAATTACCTCGCCTCCTTTTAGTTTCCATCTCATTTATCCTCTCAGATGCTAGTACAATTTGTTCTTGGATTGTTCTGCCTTTAATAAAAGCTCCTTGTTGGGGTGATACCACTTTATGAATAATTCTTCTCAGTCTTGTTGCTATAATTTTAGTGAAGACCTTGAAACTAAAATTCATCAATCCAATAGGTCTGAACTGCTTAGCTTGTTTAGCATTTTTAACTTTAGGAATAAGCTTCAAAAAATTAGCATTCAAATCATTTGGTATAAAGCATTTATTCTAACAGTACTTCACCGCATCAGTAAAATCTTTACCTGTTATCTCCCATGAGAATCTGTAGAACCAACCAATGTAGTCAATATCGGATTTTGGTTTGTCTCGGCCGGAACCGAGACACTGGTACAACTTTGTATCGTCGAAATCTCGCACCAATCTTGGTTTCAAATTCTATGCCTATAATTTTTTATAACAACTATTTTTCATAAATCTCATCTGTTGAGATATATAGTTCCGTGACAATTCAAAGTATTTACTGATACCTATGACATCGAATACAGCAAATTTGGTTAGCGTTTTTTATCTTTTGTATTCATGATTCACTTGTTGGAGCTAAAAACATCTTTGTTTGGTTAGTTGTCCACCTGTTCCTACCCAAATGAGTGCATGAGTAGCAGCCTAGCAGGTGTAAGTGTAACCCCAAAACAAGAGGGCATTAAAATATGTTTATGTTTAAGATACTATACCTAACCTTATGCTTCTTCTCCACCTCGTTATTCCTTCTGTAAACTGTATTACATGGCCACCACCATCTCCTCAGCTTTCTTTGTTATCACTCTCTTTTGTTCATCATAGTCTCCCACACAGAACATCACCTACTTTTTATGAACAACAAACCAGAATATGCATGTTAATGGGAGATCTTATAAAAATATAAGTGAATGTTGATTCAGTATGATGCGATTTTGAAATTTATTATGTTAATTGTTGACGGGTTTTTTTAAAAAATCACGTAATCTAATTTAGTTCTTCTGGAAGTTCTGCAATCTTACTGAAATCAAGTTTTCTAGTTTTTTTTTTAACCCAATGCCCTGAAATTTGATGTTGTTAGTAACTGTTTTTCTCATCTATGCCGTAATTTTTTTTTTATAAAAATGATGCCGATACAACCGAATTTATCGGAATTTAGTATTTCTCGGCCGAAACAACCGAAATTTTCGGAAAAATCTCGTACCGACGAGATCTTCCATATCGTCTCGGCATACGACCGAAACCGAGAACATCGGGGGAATCTCGGCCGAGATGGCCGAGATTGACTACACTGGAACCAACCAGCAATACCATGTAGTCCTAGAGCACTATAAGGATTAAGATCAAATACTGCTTCTTTTATTTCTTTATCTTATGGAACTACTTCAAACATTTTAATGTCTTCATCACTTACAACTTTGGGGATAGCATCAAAGAAATCATCCGTAATTCACTTCCTTAAATTTGAATTTGTTCTTGAAGTGTGAAACTAAAACATCAGAAATACCTTGATGGTCAGCAACTAATTCACCTTGTGAATTTTCAATTTCTACTATCAGGTTTTGAGCTTCCCTTATCTTCATACTGACATGGAAGTTTTTTAAATTAGAGGATCCTTCTTTCATCAACATTACTCTTGATTTTTGTTGAGTAATTTCCTTCTTTTGTTGAATAAGCATTTCTTGTTTTCCTCCTGCAGCAATCAGTTTGTTGAGGAGGACATTATTACTAAGATCAATATCAGATTCTAGAGAGCTTTTAAGAACTTTCTCTTCATCTAGCTTAAGTTTATTATTAATATCTCCAAAGACTGACCAATTCCATTCTTTTATTTCTATTTTAAGTCTTTTAAGCTTGCTCATAAAAACATAAATAGGATTACCTTCCAAGCTATTTTTCCAAGAATCAGCAATTAGTTGAATGAATTCTGGATGGGTCCTCCATACTTTTAATGCTCTAAATGGCACATTACTGGGTTTAGGAAAGATTGCATTTGCTCCATATAAAGTACCATGATCTGAAATCCCTCTAACACCCACTTTGTATCCCCAACTTGGATATCTTTTTACCCATTTATCATTATATATGGCTGTTGGGATATATGTTTTAAAATATTTCTTTTGTACATTTATTTCAACAATTTGATCTTGGACTAGTGGTTAAGCATTTTGGGCCTCGAGGGTGAGGTCTAAGGATCGAATCCCTCCCCCTACTGATTGGGTATATATATAAATAATATATATCTATATATCTATATATCATTAGTCCGGGAGCGGGGCCCTGGGGTCTTGGTAGGTCTCTTGAATTTGGAAAGTTCTTTATTACTCTTTTTGAAAAGACTTTCAAAATGTCTTTACTTTCCTTAATTACGTGATTAAATAACATTGATTTGGGTATAATTATATTACCGTTTTGACTGTTTTATTTGTGGCAATTAAAAACAAAATTTATTCTCATTAATTTCGCTTTTAATGGCTTGGTTATAAAAACCAGTTTTTGAGAATAGAGAAAACACAAGTTTTCTATTATTGTTTTTTATTTGAGAATCAAGAAAACAATTTCTGAGCAAGACTAAAAAGAGTGAAAGTGATCGATTTCTCATTGTGTGCGTGAGAGGTTGAAGAGAGTTTTTCTCGGCTGTTTTATCATGAGGACGTTGTGACAAAGAAAGAACTGCTTGCACAAAACACAAGGTAGAGCCACGAAACGTCTTAAAGAGAGCGACATGGTCGTGACTCAGACGTCACTTTGTTTTTTGTGGTTTAATATTTGTTTTGCAGGTGTGAAATCGGCGACTGTTCCAACAATGGCTCTATCCAGATTACAAACAATTCTTTTTTCTCATGCTCTATTATTACACCAACAGATGTCCAATCCTATCTTGGGAGCATGTATCAAACCACAACTATGAATAAATCATTAAATTCCAATATTGAAATCAGTAAAGATAGTGTTGAAATCACCCATTACTAGACATGGCATATTTAGTGTACTAAATTCAACTAAATCACTCCACAATTCTCTTCTGTCCATAGTCAATGATGCAACATGAACATAAGTTATAAGACACCCGAATTCCACTGAAATAGATTGTTCTGTTACAGATATTACTCTTGGATGATTTATAGAAGAGCTCAAGAGTATCCATATATTTCCTTTTTTTATTTCTGTAGAATTATGTATAGCTTCAAAATGCATTCCATGAAGTCTTAGTTTCTTACAAAATTCAGTAGAAAATCTTACTTTAGGTTCAGGTAGAATAACAATAAAATGACTAAAATAATTAACTAAACTTCTTAGTTTGTCTTTTGCTTTGATTCTTATCAAGCCTCTGACATTCCAAAGGATAACTTTCATTTAAAGGATTTGGATTGAGAGGATATACCTCTCTGATTCCCAATTTTATTACTATCTGAAACTAAATTTGCAGATTGAGTTCTTATTTTTATGATACTCACATGTTTAACTGCTTTTTGCTTCACTTCTTCCAAAACTGTACCACCTTTTCCCAATGGAAGAATTACATTGATAACTAAATTATAGGAGGAGAACTAGACACTGCTTTTAAAACTTTTTCCACTGATAAAACAGGGAAATCACTTTGTGAATTGAATAAATTCTCTCCCATATCTTGAAGTTTTTGGAATTGACCTGAGTTTACATGGGCTTCAGTGTGATAAGAACTCTTTGTTTCTTGAGTTGGAGCCATTACTTCTTCATCATCATCATTCCCAACAATTTTCTGAACCATTTCTTCTGAATCACTAAAGCAAATATCAAAGCCCACTGGAATTTGTTTCTTACCTTTTGGAGTGACTTTTTTCCAAATTTTAGTAACTTATTTTTGCACTGGAACATCTTCATTACTGGTTTGTTCCTTTCCTTTGGTTCTATATTCAGCAACATAATGACCAATCACTTTACAGTGATTACAAAATTTGGGTAGCTTTGAAATTTGAACAGCTTGCTCAAATCCCCCATACTTAGACTCCACCCATACTTTACTTGGAATTGTTTTTGATAAATCAATCTCCACCAAAACACTTGCATAGAATCCTATTTTCTTTTTAAAGTGGTTTCATCAACCTTTATAGGTCTTCCTAAAGCTTTACCAATAAGCATTACAATCCTTTCCTTCCAATATTCAATACTAACCAATAAGCATTAAAATTTGGTTCCCATGGAACAAGTCTTAGTGGTTGAGAATCAACCAACCAATAACCTTCCCATATGAATTTCCTATCCTCTTCACTCTCTAATTTAATAATGAAGAAACCCTTACCTAGAGGAATAAGCCTAATATATCAAGAACAAATTCAGTCATTGCTTCGATGAATGAATTATTTTTAGTTTGATAACTAGAATAATTTTCTTTTTTCTTATCATTGAACATTCTGTCGGATGCGTACATCATTTTAATATTTATCACCCATTTGGTGATGGTTCTCGTAAGTTTATAATATGCCAAATTTTAGTATTTCGTATATGAGCATAATCGCATTTGATCCATCGTGAGTTGCATTTAGAGGTTGTTATGCATGATTCATTATTTAGCGTAGGCCCCTCCTTTAGGTCATGGAGGACAACTCATTGGACCCGGCATCAAAACAGATCCCGTAAGTTGTCCACCACGAGATTTTATGGAGGTGGTTTTTACCCACTTATAGGTCCCACATGGCTGTGAATTACTGGAAATTCAAAGAGATTTTCCTTGGTCAACCAAGAATTATTGTTTTTTATATGATTATATGTTTTCTATGTGATCTATAAAAATAATTCATTGGAAATACTCACAATCTAATAAGATTAATTGTTCATCAAAAAAAATAAAACAAATTTAATTAATTTTAGGAACAAACTTAAGAGTCGGCTAAGATAATTCAAGGATACTTGAGCATAGTCAATAAGATAACACCTTTTACACTTTAGATGACCTATTAGGGTGGAGCTAGAGCAATGGTGCCACCCACATACGGTTCATCTAACTGGCCATCCACATCTAAAATCCATACCCTCGAGTTTAACATTCGTGTGTGGATGGGTTGGATGCGGATAGATCCGTGGAATTGTATTAATCTTTAAATAAGATGTGAGAAAAACTAAAGAAAATATTTTTTTATTAATGATTTATAACATTTCTAAATGATTCTTAGATAAATATCCATGCATGTTTAATCAACCCCTCTTCTCCTCTGTAAAATTTAAACTTCCATAAGAAAATAGCTTGAAGTAAATATACAACTATGCATAAATTACTACATTTCCATCGTACCTTGTATAACGGGGAATAGACCATCTTCTTCGTATAATTATATGGAAAATATTCACAGACCGCATGGGAGAACCATGTAAAAAATCGTACCCTCATATTATCCACGTGATGACCTTTCCCGCATTCATCAATTAATGTATCCAACCCAAATTTATGATCAAAACTTAAAAGCAATGTGCATGCTCGATTTCTTTGCAAATCTTTAGCTGGCGATCATTACTTAGAAAATCCAAGCGAAGTGGAATCTTCTTTAGCTTCAGCTTCTTCTTTTTCCAATCCAGAATGGGTTCTTCTATTGGTGCTAGTTTCGGCTTACTCCAACAGCGCCTAGTTACAATTTCTATCAAGGATGGGGGACTCGGTGTGTACACCATGTCCGACACTGGACAGTACTGCTTCATTGCTTCACTTCTCAGTCTCGGCATCTACAAAACAACATCCTACAGCAGCCCTTAGCACTGGATTTCATCCAAAGTTTTCACCACGCTCTGCAGTCATTCACCCAAACTTATGGGCTTTCTAACTCCACATTCGACTTTGACGACGCTGCCCCACAGTATATGAAGAAACTGGCAGTCATTTACTCCACATACCCAACAATTTTTCTATGACACAGCGTGACATGAACTTATGGCTAAGAAACAGAACCGAACACGCGATGGACTTCCTCAAGGCTATTCCAATACCCGGTCTCAATCAAGCCATTGGGCCCAGACAACATAACCTTATGGCTAAGCAACAGAACCGAACACGCAATGAACTTCCTCAAGGCTATTCCAATACCCGGTCTCAATCAAGCCATTGGGCCCAGACAATTTCGGTATGTGCTCATGTATCGTCTTGGTATACTATTTTTCAGTGAAGACAGTGTTTGTTAATGTTGCAAAAGAACTTTGGATGTCTTCGGGGACCATGCCATACATTGTGCCGGTGAAGTTGGGCAGAAATTCAGGCATGACATGGTAAAAGATGTCATCGCAGATATGTGCTATAAAGTGGGGTTGTCGCTAGAAAGAAAGATTCTCTAGGCTTTTTGTCTAATACTTTTACCTCGCGTCGTCCTACTGATATTCTTGTATACAACTGGGTAGATGGAAAGGACGTGTGTATGGATGTCACGGGGGTTTCACCCTTCACAACTTCTTGCACTAACAATTTTACACCTAGACGGACTATCACCGCTGCGGTCACTCGTAAATGTAACAAATACATGAAGATTTTTTCTGCGCATGGATATGGGTTTACTGTCTTGGCATTTTTAACATTGGGTGAACTTGGTGAAGAACTTATTTCTTTCTTGAAGAGATTACGTAATTGCTTTCTTAGCCAGGATACTAATTATAAATTTAGTAATTCTCTTTTTTACAGACTTGGTATTGTTATTCAGGAAGGTGTGGGAGCCAAGCTAGTTGCATGGCTACCTGTCACCGACAAATCCGATGATGTGTAATGATCTTCTATTTTATAATATAATAATAATAATAATAATAAATTATTATTCAGAGAGATTTTTCTTTTCTTTACCAATCTTTCTTCTTCTCTGTGAAATTAGGGTTTGTAGATTCAGAATCATCGGTGTTGTATTTCGAATTTAGGATTTTAAATTAGTTTTTCTTTCTTCTGATTAATAAACCCGTGGGAGTTTTCGTCGATTGATGCTGGGTGGTATTCTGGGGTTTTGAGGATTCACACCATCAATTGGTCTTCTGTAAGTAGTTTTTTTGCTCTGTGTAAGTGTTCGGTGTAGCAGATTTGGGTAGAGGTTTTGAAATTCGAATTAGGGTTTTGAGATTTGGTTTCTTGTGTGAGTAATTGATGTTACAACATTAGGGGTGTTTGAATTTGAAATTAAGGGTTTGAAATTTTAGCAATTGTTTTGACTTTGTGCTGTGTGATTGGTTCAGCATATTTAGTGGGTGTAGAAACTCCAATTGCTCTCTTGTCTTTGGGAAAGGTTTATTCAAGCTGCTTCTTTGTGCAATTAGTGCTTTGGGGTTCCCTGTAGAAAGTTGAAGGCTTTGTTGCGTTAGCAGGGATTTTCCAGTGGTGCAAGGAAATTCAGGTCTTCTTCTTTGAGCAGTTTTGGAGGTTTTGTTGTGTTGGTTGTTCTGCCTTAATTAGTGGTCTAATGAATGGTATTTTAAGTTTTCGATTGGGATTCGCCTAATTTGAGCTCTTAATCTCCCATTCCTTGAATCCTAATTGTTCTTGTTTCCCTGAATTCCTTGAATTTTCATTGTGAAGATTATTGTGTTGAATTGGTCAGGGTTTGTTCTGCTTGAAAGAGGTGTTGCAGTGATAATCAGGGTTTGTTGTTTTTCAAGATCAATGCCTACAACTAGATCTTCAACCTCATACTCTCGGAGAATTCAACGCATAGATGATGTTGAAGGCACAGGTTCTACATCCTGTTCTTTCCCGTTGTCTATGACTTCTTCCACATCATCATCTCAAAATGGTACGGTCCCTCCCCCCTTTAATATGGGAACCAACAAATCAACCTTTTCCAATGAAGGACGTATTCATTGTCCTTTCAAAAAAAATGATGGTTGTTCTAATGGAGTTGGTGGTAATGGATACAGCAAATCAGGTTTTTACAGGCATTTACATGACATACATTTACCAAATTCAGAATGTAAAAATGCTTGTAGAGAGAGAATATGTTTTAGCAGAATAGTTTATGAAGCTTGGGAAGGAACCTTAAATCAGTTGCAGATGTGGTTATGTGTGCCATGTATGCATATACAAGCTTGGAAGAAATCTTGCACTTCTCATGTGGGTGGTGCCATTGCTGGACCTCTTGATGGTAATTCTGTGGAATTCCTCATTTATGGAATTGTCAAACCTGCTGACACTTCTGATATAATTCCAGCAGTTGTGCAGGATGATGACGCTGCTCTCAATGATGTGGCTCTCAATATGGATATGTTGAACCGTGTTTATCAGAAGCGTTTTGCAACCATTGCCAGCATCCCCCCACCTTGCAGGATTCTTTTTTCAAGGACTTTAAAGGGTGCATTGGATATGGTATTATCTAATCCTACAGATTTATTAACATGACTGCATCTTTTACTGTTGCCAATATGTACTTTACATCTGTACATGCCTAAGAACTCAAGGGAAGATAGGGATGGAACTAGAAAGAAGCTTCGGGTCGATAATATCAACCAAGCTTTGTTGCATTGGAAGGAAAGTGGTGGGTGTGTTCATATTATTGAACAACTTTTAGTTGAGTCTGAGAAGCGTCAGCAAGTCAACAAATCAAACAAGAAGAAAAAGCATAACCTTAATGTGCAAGCCTGTAAGAAGAAATTGAGCCATGCTCACTACACTGCTGCTATAAAAGTTTTATCTTCCAATGGTATAGCTCCAGATATTGTAGACACTCTACAAGAGCTCATTCAAAAACACCCAAATGCTCTATCACCATCTATCCCCCCTGAGCCAGTTGAAGTTGCTGCTTTGTCTGTCGATTATAAATCTGTCCTGGATACTTTAAAGAGCTTTCCTAAAGGCACAGCATGCGGCATAGATTGGCTTAGGGTTCAACATCTTTTAGATGCTTTGAGTGGTGCAGCTATTGCTGTGAGTGACGAGCTTTTAGCATCCATTACTTGGGTGGTCAATTTATGATTGGATGGACAATGTCCATCTTCTTTAGGGGAGTACATTTCAAGTGCTCCATTAACTCCTCTTCTCAATCCTGGAGGTGGGCTTAGGCCTATTGTTGTTGGTACAATATGGCGTAGATTATGCTCAAATCTCGTTGCCAAATCAGTTGGTAAAGACATGAATTTATATCTAGGGGATCATCAGTTCGGAGTTGGGGTTCCATGTGGATCAGAAGGTATTCTTCACGCTGCAAACAGACTCTTTGAGATGAAAGGTACTCTAAATACTATGTTTATGCTTCTAATTGACTTAGATGTCCTAGTATATCCAGATTGGTGGAGTTTTGCTATGCTTCACCAGCAAGACTCTACTATAATGAGGTTGTTTTGTCATCTGCTATTAGGGTACAACAAGGGGATCCGTTGGGTCCTCTATTATTTGCTTTGGTTATTCACCCTCTAGTGAACATGATTTCAATCCAGTGCAATATGGACTTCAATGCATGGTTCCTTGATGATGGTACTATTGCTGGTGATAGCTTGGAAGTAGCTAAAGCATTCTCGATAATTCAGGATGAAGGCAGTAGCCGTGGGTTACATCTTAATGTTAGCAAGACTGAATTATTTTGCCCCTGTGTTGACCCAAGAAGTCAAGCTGATGGAGTCTTTCCAGCCAACATTAGTAGACCTACTAGTGGTGTAAAGCTGTTGGGAGGGACGGTGAGTCTTAATTTGCATTTTTGCAATGATCTTGTGAAGACTAAAATTGATAAAACTTTACAACTCATAGAATCTGTTATGCAATTATATGACCCGCAGAGTGAGTTTTTACTCTTACAAAGTTGCGCAGGTGTTTCAAAGCTTTATTTTAACCTGAGAACCACTAAACCTGATGCTCTTCAACAAATTATTTCTTGTTATGATCTTCCCTTGGTACAGTTTTTGCGGCATATTGTTATAGGAGATGGTGCAGGGTTTGGTCTCCTCCAACAAAGTATTGCTACACTGCCAATGAAGGATGGGGGTTTGGGTGTTCACACGATGAAAGACACCAATAAATACTATTTTCTTGCTTCTTGTTTTCAAACAAGAAATCTGCAGGAGGTCATCCTTAATCTTCCACCTGAATCTGAAGCAAGCCTAAGCTTTCAGCATGCTTTATCACAATTCAAGCAGGTATGTGAGTTGCCTTCTTTCGATATTAACAATATTGCCACTAGTCCTATGAAATCTTTGGCAATACAATATTTTGAGGTTGTTAAGAAAGATATGCCTTACAAATTTGTTATGTCAGAACGTGATATTATACTTTGGCAAAGCTATAGGCTTGACCATGCTCTGGATTATCTTAAAGCTATACCAATATGTGGGCTTAATCAGACACTTGGGCCTCGCCAGTTCAGGGAAGTTGTTTGTTACAGACTTGGTATACCTATTTTTAACACTATTGTTGTTTGTGCCTGTTGTAAGAGGAAGATGGATGTCTATGGAGATCATGCACTTCATTGTGCAAGTGAGGTGGGTATAAATTTTAGGCGTGATTTTGTTAGGGATGTTATTTCGGATATTTGTTACAAGGCCGAAGTTGTAGCTAGAAATGAGGTCAATCTTGGGCTCTTATCTGATGATGCCAAGGCTTTAAATCCCGCTGATATTCTTGTCTACAATTTAATTAACGGGCAAGATGTTTTCTTTGATGTTACTGGTGTCTCACTCTTTTCTGGTATTATTGGTCGGGCTTTCGTTTCGGGTGTCGCCATTTCTAATGCTATTTCACGTAAACGGGAAAAATATTTGGATACGGTGTCTTCTCATGGGTATGGTTTTGGCGTCCTTGCTTTCTCCACTTTAGGCGAACTTGGTGAAGATATGGTGATTCTCTTGAAAAGGTTGAGAAATTGTATAGCTAACTCTGACCTCAATTACAAAATAGGAAATTCTCTTTTTTATAGATTAGGTATTTCCATTCAAAAAGGTGTAGGGGCTCAACTTGTTGCTAGGTTGCCCTCCATCGACGTTGTATAATTTTTATTTTTTTTTATAATAATATTACTCACCAAAATTTTGTATGAACCTTTAATGGATTAATAAAAACAAAAAAATAAATAATAATAATAATAATAAAAGATATTTCTTGCTGGATTAAATTATTGCTTTTTCTCATTTGTATTTTTAGGAATTACACTCCTAAATGTAAGGCTGAAGAGAGGCCGGGTATGCGTAAGAGGTTACAAATTGCTTCTATAAACCAGACCTTAGCTAAATGGCGTGATACTGATGGTTATTCTTCCTTGATTTTTGATCTTTTGGAAGAGCATGATTCCTCTACTAAACATAGGGTTTTAACCCCCAAAGACAATTAGGTAGACATTAATCTTAGACTTTGTAAAAGGAAGTTAAGTCAGGGTTCTTATAATGTTGCTATCAGGATTCTTACTTCCTATGGTGTAGCTCCCTTTTTTGATAGTACTTTGGCAGATTTGCAGCTCAAACATCCTTGTGCACCGCCGCCTACTCTACCTAATGTTTCTAATGAGGTTGTCGCAGCACATGTTAGCAAAGACGTTGTTCTCAGCAGGATTATAAGTTTTCCCAAGGGTACTTCATGTGGCAGAGATGGATTCAATGCTCAACATTTCCTTGATGCGCTTAGTGGGTCTGCTGCAGCTGTTGCAGATGATCATTTAGCTTCTGTTACTGCAATTGTTAAAATGCTTTTAGCTGGTAATTTCCCTCTTCATCTTTGAATGTTCTTTGCCAGTGCCCCTCTTACCCCGTTGCTTAAACCTGGTGGTGGGATTAGGCCAATAGCTATTGGTACTATTTGGAGACGTTTAGTATCTAAGGTTGCGCCTTTATCTGTAAGTAAAGACATGGTTGTTTATTTAAGTGATTTTCAGTACGGTATTGGGGTACCATGCGGAGGGGAAGCTATTTTACATTATGTCAATCGTGTCTTGACTGAGAAAAGTAATCTGAATTCCATGTCCATGCTCTTAGTTGATTTTAGAAATGCTTTTAATCTAGTTGATCGAACAGCTATGTTATGTGCTGTAAGAAATAAGTGCCCTAGCATATCTAGATGGGTTGAATTCTGTTATGCTTCCCCTACTAGGTTATATTATGGCACTTCTACTTTGTCTTCTGCGCAGGGTGTACAACAAGGAGATCTGTTGTTTCGCCACCTTTTCTATTTGACGTTGCATCCCATTGTTTTGAAAATCTCTCAGCAATGCAATATTGACCTGCAGGCTTGGTACTTAGATGATGGTACCATCATAGGAGATACAATGATGGTATCTAAGGACTTTCACATCATCAAGAGCGAAGGTACTGCTGTAGGGCTTGACCTAAACATTGAGAAAACTGAACTTTTTTTCCTTATTTTTATGTGAGGAGTACTCAAGTCGGTGTTTTCCCAGCTGATATAGGTAGGCCGTCAGTAGGTGTTAAACTTCTTGGTGGTCATGTGAGTTTGGACACTTATTTTTGCAGTCAACTTGTTCTAGACAGAGTATACAAGACTACTCAGTTAATGGATGCAATTCGTAGATTAGATGACCCTCAAAGTGAATTACTTTTTCTTCGATATTATGCAGGTATATCTAAACTGAATTTTACCCTGCGTACAACTGCGCCTAACTATATGAAAGCTGCACAGGTTACTTTTGATGCTTATTTTTCCACTTATATGAGGAATTTGGTGACTGGTGATGGACCAGGGTTTGGTTTGCTGCAGCAGAGGTTAGTTTCTTTGCCCATTGGAGATGGTGGACTAGGAATTTATTATATGATGGATATTATGCAATATTGTTATTTGACATCTTGTTCCCAGACTTTACAACAGCAGGAGTTTATTATACACTGTTCAGGTATTCAGGTTAAAGGCCAAGTATATCAAGATGCTTTTGATAGTTTTATCCAGGTTTGTGGTATTGATTCGTCTCAACTTTGTAATCTCATTACTGCCCCCTACCCTATGCATGTATTGGCAGTTCAGTATTTTGCAATTATGACTAAGGAAATGCCCTCCCTTTATAACATGTCCAAGCGAGATTTGGCTCTATGGTAATGTAATAGAACTCAACATGCACATGATTACCTCCTTGCAATTCCTGTTGACGGTCTTGGAAAGAAGATTGGACCGCGACAATTTTGTGCAGTGCTTAGCTATAGACTTGGTATCCCATTATTTGCTGTGAATAGTACTTGTTTCTGCTGTAATAAAGATATGGACGTATACAGTGACCATGATCTTCATTGTGCTAGTGAGATCGGTATTAAGTTTCGACATGATCTTGTCAGAGACACGTTTGTGGATATTTGTTTCCAAGCTGGTGTGCAGTCCAAGGTTGAAGCTTCCTTGGGGTTTCTTTCTCAAGATGGTGGTGATTCTAGGACGGCGGACATTTTAGTCTACAATTGGGAAGACGATCGCGATACTTGCTTTGATGTAATTGGGGTTTCTCCGTTTGCTGGGGGTGGTGTGCAGGCTTTTAGTCCTGGCCTTCCTTTGGCTAAGGCTGTTGAGCGTAACCGGATTAAGTACCTTGATGTTTGTAAAGCTAATGGTTTTAGTTTTGGCACCCTAGCTTTTACTACTTTAGGCGAACTTAGTTTTGAGTCTATTGAGTTTTTGCATAGATTGAAGAACTACATAGTTAGACATGATGCTAATATTCATGTTGGCAATTTTCTTTTTGTTAGAATAGGTTTAGCTATTCAAAAAGGCGTTGGAGCCCAGCTTGTTGCTAGGCTCCCAACTAGTTTCTTATAAAATGTATAACTTTATTATTAATAGCCCAGGTTTTATAATAATAATAATAATAATAATAATAATAATAATAATAATAATAATAACAATAATAAACAAAAAGCTAAACAAAAACCTTATGGCTGCCTTACCTTGATCAGTAGATTGCTGGAACTCCCCAAACATAAGCAGCTAAGCAAACCAAAGAGAAAGCAGTCGCAAGATAGTGCCAATCTAGATGCATGCCGAAAGAAGTTATCCTATGGACACTATACTGCTGCTATAAGGGTGCTCTCATCAAATGGTGTGGCTCCATGCACTGAAACTATAATCTCATAATTATCAGAAAAGCACCCACCTGCTCCACCGCCAACCATCCCTGTCGATCCCATTCCCTGCGATGCTCTTACAGTGGACACTGTGTCAGTCCTTAAAGCCATTAAAAGCTTTCCGAAAGGTACGTCGTGTGGTCGAGATGGGTTGAGGGCTCAACATCTTCTTGATGCTATGAGTGGTGCGGCTACTGCGGTTGCAGATGAACTACTGGCCTCAATGACTAAGGTGGTTAACTTATGGTTGTCTGGTAAATGTCCATCTCGACTTGGCAAGTTAATAGCTAGCGCTCCTCTCACCCCTTTGCAGAAACCAGGAGGTGGTCTTCGGCCTATTGTCGTGGGTACCATTTGGAGGAGACTAATATCTAAGTTGGCTGCCATCAAAGTTGGGAAAGATATGTCCATGTACCTTGGGGACTACCAGTTTGGCGTGGGCGTACCTTGCGGAGGAGAAAGTATTCTCCATTCTGTCAACAGGCTGATGGAACTGAAAGGTCATAGGTCTGACACCTCCATGCTTCTCATTGATTTCACAAATGCATTCAATTTGGTGGACAGGACTACTCTGATTAAAGAGGTTCGATCGCAATGCCCAACAATTTCACAATGGGTCGAATTTTGTTATGCAACCCCGCCAGTTTATATTACAATGACATCATTCTTTCATCTGCACAAGGGGTACAGCAGGGCGACCCCCCGGGACCGTTACTTTTTGCCCTTACACTCCACCCTATTGTGAAGAACATCTCAACCAACTACAAACTAGATCTTCAGGAATGGTATTTGGACGACGGCACAATAATCGGGGATACATTAGAGGTTTCCATGGCTTTGCATATCATTCAAACAGAAGGTGTTACAAGGGGTCTTCATCTAAACATACATAAAACTGAGGTTTTTTGGCCCACAATAGACCCAAGAAGCTATGCACCTGACGTTTTCCCCGGCAATATTAGCAGGCCATCATCTGGAGTCAAATTGCTCAGCGGCCCTGTCAGCTTAGACTTATAGTTCTGTAAGGACATGGTTCTACAGAGAGTCGAGAAGACAATTCAGCTTATGACTGCTATCAAGAAGATCAAAGATCCCCAATGTGAACTGTTGTTATTGCGCAACTGCTCTGGAGTTTCCAAATTATACTTTACTATGCGCACAACATGTCCTGCAGCATTAGATCAAGCTATATCTCTCTTCGACACACACCTATACCAATACAGGAAGATGCTAGTTACTGCAGACGGTGCTGGGTTTGGTCCAAACTCTTCCTCTTAGGGATGGTGGGATTGGAGTTTACACTATGGAAGACACCTCTAAGTATTGTTACCTAGCATCACAATTCCAAACTCAAGCCGTACAACATATTATTTTAAACTCCGTCACACCTGCAGAACCCAGTCCCGTGTCCCATCTAGCTTTACAAACGTACGTTCAGGTATGTGGACTTGATTCTTCTCCACTCAGTTTTTATGTTGTTGCCCCCCCCCCCCCCCCCCCTCCCATGCATACAATGCATTCCTTGGCCGCAACATATTTCAACGCAGTGAAGAAACAATTGCCCACCACCTTTCCCATGTAAGCATGAGACAGTGTGCTTTGGCAGAGCAACAGGATGAAACATGCGCAAAACTACTTGCTTGCAATACCCATCAGTGGCTTAAACCAAACCTTTGGCCCTAGACAGTTTCGAAGCGTACTTTACTATCGCCTTGGCATTCCTGTTTTTCCCGAACATAGTCATTGTACTAGTTGCAATAGGGATATGGATGTTTTTGGAGACCATGCTCTATACTGTGTCAGCGAGGTTGGTCTGAAATTTAGACATGATCTTGTACGGGATGTTTATGTAGACATTTGTTTTCGAGCCGGTGTTTCAGCTAGAAAAGAAGTGTCACTTGGTCTTCGGTAAGATGGGAACAACACTTTGCTGTCGGCTGATTTATTGGTTTATAATTGGGAGAACGGGAAGGACACGTTCCAAGATGTTACTGGGGTCTCTCCTTTCATGGGTGACATTCACAATTTCGTTCCAGACCAAGCAATCGCTAGAGCTGTTATCCGTAAGCGAAACAAGTACTTAGACACATGTGCAACTCACGACTATGGATTTGGAGTTCTTGCATTCACTACCTTAGGAGAACTCGGTGAAGACACGGTGGCATTTGTAAAGCGCCTAAAGAACTGCATTGCTAACAACGACGACAATTACGACTCTGGCTGTTTCTTGTTTCATTGATTAGAAATGGCTATTCAAAAGGGTGTTGGGGCCCAATTGGTGGCTAGGTTGCCATCAAACCCAGTGTAATCAAACTTATGTTTTACAAGGAAGGAGTCGGTAGCCTAGCAACAATCTTGGCACCAACACCTCTCTGTATAATAATGCCTAGCCTATGGAAAAGTAAACTACCTACTTTAAAAAAAAAAAAAAATAATAATAAGCTGCATGACCCTCAAAGTGAGTTGTTACTCTTGCGCAGTTGCAGTGGTGTTTCCAAGCTTTAATTTACGCTTCGAACCACCACCCCCTTGGCTATACAGTCTGCTGCTATTCACTATGATTCACAACTCATGTTATATTTGCGTCAAATTGTAGTGGGGGATGGTGCTGGATTTTGCTTGCTTCAACAACGCCTAGCCACGCTGCCAATAAAAGATGGAGGTTTTGGAATGTATACTTTAACTGACACAGGTCAGTACTGTTTCCTAACCTCTTGTGCCCAGACCCAGCATCTACAACAATCTATCTTGAAACAGCCATCAGTCCTAGACCCTAGCTTCAGATTTCAACATGCTCTGCAGTCTTTTACCCAAGTTTGTGATCTATCTGTCTCCAATTTCAGCATCAACGACACTGCCCCTCAATACATGAAGACCCTGGCAGTCTTCTACTTTGGTGCCGTTAAAGATAGGATACCAACCAACTTTTCTCTTACAAACCGGGATCTGACCTTATGGCATTGCAACCGCACTCCTCATGCAATGGACTTTCTAAAATCCATTCCTATACATGGGCTAAATCAAGCTATTGCTCCTAGACAGTTTCGATCAGTTCTAATGTATCGACTTGGGATACCTCTCTTCAGTAAAGACAGTATGTGTTCTAGCTGCAACAGACTTATGGATGTGTTTGGTGACCATGCAGTTCGCTGCGCTGGGAGGTGAGGCAAAAATTTAGACACGATCTGGTGAAGGATGTCTTGGCAGACATGTGTTACAAACCGGAGTTGTTGCAAGGAAGGAAGTTTCGTTAGGGTTCTCCTCCAATAATGCAAATTCTTTTACGGACTGCTGATATTCTCTTCTACAATTTGGAAGATGGGAAGGATGTTTGTATGGACGTTACCGGGGTTTCCCCCTTTACAAGTGCTAGAACTCGCAATTTCACACCTGGTCATGCTATTCTGCGACAGTCACTCATAAACGTGATAAATATCTTGAGACGTGTACATCTCAGGGTTATGGCTTTGTTGTTTTAGCCTTTTCTACTTTGGGTGAGCTAGGTAGTGGGATGATTTCTTTCTTGAAAAGGCTGAGAAATTGCCTTGTGAGCCATGATGCAAATTATAAGATAGGCGATTCTCTCTTCTTTAGACTAGGTGTTGTGATTCAGAAAGGCATAGGAGCTCAGCTTGTTGTTCGGATACCTGCGCCTAATGTATAATTATAATATTTTTTATAATAATAATAATAATAATAACTATAAAGTAGGCAAAAATAAATAAATAAGAATAACATTATTTGATAACTAGCTGAGTCAATACTTGAGACATTTAGTGGTTGGTGATGGTGCTGGGTTTGGACAAATTCAACAACGAATGGCTACATTGCCCAATAAAGATGGCGGATTGGGAGTTTATACAATGGAAGATACTTCCAAATATGGCTATCTAACGTCGTGTGCTCAAACACAACATCTGCAGAACATCATGCTACAGGGTACATCCACTTTCGATTCTGGCCAGAGTCACCAACACGCATTACAGGTATACACTCAGTTTTGTGGCCTTAATTCTTCTTAATTCAATATCAGTACTGCTGCCCCCCATCTCATGAAGTCACTGGCGGCTCATTATTTTGATGTGACTAAGAAGAATTTGCGCACCAATTACCCATTATCTGCAAGGGATGCTGCACTCTGGCAATGCAATAAAGCTGACCACGCCATGGATTTTATCAAGGCCATACCTATTCAAGGTTTGAATCGAGCAATTGGGCCTCGTCAGTTTCGAGATGTTCTTAGCTACAGATCGGGTGTACCTATGTTTGAGGAAGATAGCCAGTGTCCTTGTTGTAACCGTGCCATGGATATATATGGTGATCACGCTATCCACTGTGCCAGTGAGGTCGACCTCAAATTTCGACATGATATGGTGTGTGATGCATTGGTTGATATATGCTTCAAAGATGGGGTGGTGGCTCGCAAAGAAGTTCCTATGGGCTTTTTATCTAATACAACTGGGATAACGGTCGGGATGTTTGTTTTGATGTCACAAGTGCTTCTCCGTTCACTAGTGCCAAAACCACTTCTTTCACACCAGGCCAAACTATTTTTGCTGCAGTCACTTGTAAGCGTAATAAGTACTTGGATAAATGCTTAGCACATGGGTATGAGTTCGGTGTTCAAGCTTTTTCAACTCTTGGCGAATTAAGTGAAGATACTTGTATTTTTTTGAGGACGCTAAAGAACTGTCTTGCTAGTCAAGATGTTAACTGTAAAATAGGAGGGTGTCTTTTTCATAGATTAGGTATTTCTATTCAGAATGGAGTTGGTGCCCAGATTGTTGCTAGGCTACCAATGAATTCCATGTAAAACGACTTTGTTTTTGCTTTTAATATAAGCCTCCGGTGGCATCTTTTTTAAAATAATAATAATAATAATAATAACATGGAAGGTAGAGTTAGTTTGCCCCCTTGTGACACAATCTCAGCCCCCATCCGCTTCGGCTCCCTTGGCTAGGTTACCCATGAGGCTCGCTGGTAGGCTAGCACAGCAACCTGTTCAATTAATGTAGTAGTATGTTGTTGGAGCTTAGCTTGTTAGACTTTCAACTAGTTAATGTAATACTCTTTATCCAATAATTAAAAAAATAATTAAAAAAATAATAATATTTGTCTCTCTAACAATGACGCAAATTGTTGCACTAGCAGTTTTCTTTTTCACCGCTTAGGTATTGTTATTCAAAAGGGTGTTGGTGTCCAACTTGTAGCTAGATTACCAACAAACTCCTTGTAGTGTTACTCTTTTCCCTACTTTTAATAAATGCCCTCAGAGGGGCATTTCAAAAATAATAATAATAATAATAATAAGACATGGAAGGTGGAATTAGCTTGTCCCCTTTGCGACATAATCAGCCCCTATCTGCTTCGTCTCCCTTGGCTGGTTCCTCATGAGGCTCGCTGGTAGGTTAGCACGGCAACCTGTTCAACTGATGTAGTAGTGTATTGTTGGAGATTAGCTTGTTCGGCTTCCAACTAACTTACAACTACTTTCTTATAATTATCTTTATCCAATAATAATGAGACTATTAAATTACCAGACTTGGCATTTATGCCAATTACAAAATAGGTAGTTCTCTCTTCACAGACTAGGCATTATTATTCAGAAAGGTATTAGGGCCAGCTTGTTGCTCGGTTATCTTTCGCCGACGATTCGACTGATATGTATTGAACTTTTTCATTAATTTTTCTATAATAAATAAAAAATTATAATAATTAAAAATAATAAGAGTATTAAATTACCAGGAGAAGATGAGAATTATAGAGTTTGTGTTAAATATATAGGAAATAGTAGTGCTCCGGATCCTAATTTATATTACAAACCAATTATAGGGATATTAGCACATACCGGTGATGGTGCTTCAGGAAGGTTAAATAAGGATAAAAATGCTTCATACATGGCTTCTTCATACGTTAAGTTGATCGGATCTGCTGGTGCTCGTGTGATTCCTCTCATTTATAACGAACCAGAAGAGATTCTATACAAAAAACTCAACTTAGTTAATTGAGTGCTTTTAACGGGGGGTTGTAAAAAATGTGGTTTGTATTATGAGGTTGTTGAAGGGGGTTTTAAGAGAGTTCTGGAGAGGAATGATACAGGTGATTGTTTTCCTTTATTTACCATATGCTTAGGCTTCGAATTACTATTTAAGGTTATCAGCAAAGATGCTAACATTCTTGAAAATTTCAGCGCACATAATCATGCATCTACTCTGAAATTCAGCAAACCTATCAATATCCAAGGCACTATTTTCAAACGGTTCCCTCCTGAGCTGCTACAGAAGTTGACTATGTCTTGTTGCCATGCTAGCCTACCAGCGAGTTCGGAAGATGCCGTTCAAGTTGATCAACATGTTGCAAACTATATTTACCAATGAGGCAAGAAAGTCCTTAAACAGGCCTTGTAGTAGGGATATCCTTGATAACCTTATTTACAATTACATTCCTACTTACTGTGGAAAGGCTGGGAGGGGCTACGAAAGAAGTTTATATATTCTCACAACTGGAATCGAACAATTTGAGCTTACTTCTTACAGAGTAATAATAATATTTCTAGTTATGTACATATTATGCATTTCGTGTAACTATATGAATAATTAAATGTATGCAATTAAAAAAAAAAACAAAAAAACAAAAAACAAAAGTGTAAAGGATTCGAATAACTTCTGGACTTAGGTTAAGGTTCTGAATAGGATTCTCATGGGATCTTCACATCCAAAGAAAATATCGCTGAAGAGGTGAGTTCACAGGTTCCTTCTGTTAGGAATCCTCGGGGTGTTCACAGGTTCCTTCTGTTGGGAATCCTCGGGTCAAACTAACCTTGAAAACCGGCTTGCAAGGATTGCCCGAAGCTTATTAAGCACGGGACCTAGGTTTCCCTAGGCGATGTGGTACTATTTAACACCCCCTCAACGACTAGGGCTACACTGTGACTCGCAAATACAACGCTAAACTAAACAATTTGCTTTACCGCTAAACCATTTCGTTCTGAGAATTTACATCTGTTGATTGCTAGTATGGGAACGCAAAATGGCTTCGCACTCAGAGCGCTATACCTATACGGATACCATTTCACACTTTGACCTTCACAGCTTCACATCCGCTAGACTTTGGAGGGTCAGAATACTAAAATTTCAATGTGCAAAATTAGGAGGTTGAAAGTAAACCTTACATAAAAAAAAATGATTGGTAAAACCTTACATAACTAGTGTCTAACAAATTTCCATTCCGACCAAGTGAAGATGATCCACGGGCTGTATTTCTGTAAGCGGATTAAAAGGCAACCTCTTTGTTATTTAGATAAAGGCCAGCTCCAAATCCACCAACTCTATTCTCTATGATACCATGGAAAATTAGAGAACATCTAAAGACACGGTGTACACGAATATGCAGCTGCAGACTGCCTCGCTAATAAATTGTAATTGTTTCAAGTTTTAACAAGAGAGCAAGAGAGAACACAGTAAAGGTTGCATGCCATCAAATAAATGTTGGTCGGCAGAGTTTCGAAGCAGTACACATTAGAACCCTTTAATTCTTCTAACAAAAGGTTCATATTTCATCTTCCTCAAATGGTTCTTTCTCTGGATAGTCATCAACCTAGAAGGCCAACAAAGTTTACCATCGGACTTTTAATTCACCAGCAGGGTCCAGGGAACCATGGAAAATTATTGGCCCCTCATCAAAATTTGATAGAAGTATTGGATTTAAACTTAAAGTGTTTCTGTTACCACATTGTGCGTTACTCTGTCGCAACATTGGATGTACCGAGAAATTCATGTGTGTCAGCCAAAAGGAAAAAAGTTCTGCCTTCTGTTTTCTTTTGTATTTTTGCTTCACATGCGGTGTCTTTGGAAATGATTCTCAAATCAAACCTGAGTCAAAAATTCAAAGTTCTTTACTGTACATGTCAGGCATTATTTGGGTTTCCAATGTCGAAAGTTTGACCAAATAATTTGTGGGTTCTAAGGAAGCACTCGTTAGCTACTTTATAAACCACACCTCACATTGATAGTAGATTGAATATGGAAGCTGCAGAATTATATATATATATGTATACATTTGTTCTCCAACATTAGAACAAGTAGAGCCGTTACTTTTACTCATCGACATTTAAGTTATATCTAGGAATCTAGGAAGATGGTTAGGATTAACAAGGAGCAGTTGCTTTGGTGTGAAGAGAAAATAAGCAAAGCAAGCTTCAGAGAGATCAGTCTCCAATCTTCTCCCCGTGTTAAAACCCGAAGGTACTTAATCTTACATTCCTGCTTTTCAGATTTTGTTATCTAATGATTCTAATCTGAAGTTACGAACACACAGTATATATAAATATATGAATGCATACAAATATTCGTAGATCGGTAGATATTATGGACAAGTTAATTTCATTTTTGACCAAATATTTTGTCACTCTGCAGTACATGGGTTCTGTTAGTTACTTTATAAACCGCACCTCACAATGGAAGTAGATTGAACTTTGAAGCTACAGAAATATATATCCAGGAGGATGGTTAGGATTAACAAGGAGCAGTTGCTTTGGTGCGGAGAGAAAATGAGCAAAGGAAGCATGACAGAGATCGGTCTTCAATCTTCTTCCCGTGTTAAATCCTAAGGTACTTAATCTTGCATTCCTTGCTTTCAGATTCTGTTATCTAATCTGATGTTATGGAGATTATATATATACAGTATATAGAAAACATGAATGTATATGTATATAGGTAGATATAGCATGTACAGGTTAATGTTGCATTCCTGGTTTTCAGATTTTGTTATCTAATCCGATGTTATAGTGATTATATACGGAATTTAAAAATTATGAACCTAATAATATGTATATAGGTAGATAGTATATCCAGTATTTTAAATCTCATTAGAATTCACAATAAATTGAAATAAATACATTCGTACATCTCCGGGTATCTTATATGTATGGGAACAGGAATATCTACGCCCCTCTTTAAAACCGATTCATTTCATGCCCGGGAATTCAGAACCATCTGGTGAATAATTGTTTTTGTTTTTTTAACTTCTTCAACTATAAAAAATGGGTTTTTATTGATTATTCAATATTCTACCATGAGAGATTTCATTAGACATATCAAGTACCAGCTGAATCTGTTACTAATTGCAAATCAGTAAACTGAATTGCAATCCAGAACTGATTAAGTTGGTGCTTTGATGGATGGACTATTTAAAGTATCATAATTATAAAAATCAACTTACCAGAATCATCAGCAAAAGGGTAATAAATAATAAGATGGTATAAATGCATTCAACATGTGCTCTCTAGGAATAACGTAGGTCCCGCCTTTAGGTTATGCAGGAAAGTTCGCACGACCCAGCCATAGTTAATCATGGTTAACTGAGATCCGCGAGGTTTCCCAAATTTTACAGTTTTGAGGCTCCACCACGAGATTTAGTGGGAGCTAGTTTTACCCAACTATGGGTCCCACATAGCTGTGAATCACCGGAAATCTAAGGAATTTCTCCCAGTCAAACCAAGAATTACCATTTTTGATATGATTATATGTTTTTCAAGCAATATGGAAAAGTAATTGGATGGCAATACTCACAATCTGACTTTGGTACACGTACTCAACTTTTTAATTTATTGAGGATTTATAAAATAAACTTAATTGTTCATAAAAAAAAATGAAATAAATTTAATTGCTTTTGGGAACAAAATTAAGAGGCAGCTTAGATGATTGAAAGATACTTGAGCAAATATATAACTGGAACAAAATTAAGAGCCACCTTGGACATAAAATCATGTGTTGTGTAGAAATAAAACTTCTACCTTCTATTGGATCCAAATCCTCTTGGATTAGAAAAAAATCTAGGTATTATAAAAATATATACTTCTCCGTTCCATTTTAGATGATGGTTTGGGAGTTTTCACGCAAATTAAGAGATGGAATGAGATATGAAATTTTTCCATCCATGCCCTTAAGAAAAGTCTTTAAACATGAACTGATAATGGTGCATATGAATAGGAATTGTTCCTAAAAAAACATTAGACATATTAAGTCGAGTACCAGCTAAATTTGTTCCTAATTGAAAATCAGTAAACTGAATTGCAATGAAGGGCTGATTCAGTCGGTACTTCGACGGGTATAATATTTGATGTTCAATAATTAGAAAAATCATATTGTTTCTTATCATCCAACATTCCGTTAGATGCACTTACACCATCTTAATATTTATTACCCTATTGCGAATGGTTCTGGTAAGTTGATAGTATTGCAAATTTCAGTATTTCATATATGAGTATATTCGTTGTGAGTTGCGGTTAGGGTTGTTCTGCATGATTCAAGGCAGTAGCATTCATACTCTAGAAATAGCGTAGATCTCACCTTTTGGTTTTGCAGGAAAAATTCGCGGGACCCAACTGAAATTAATCTAGGTTAACCGAGATTCATGAGGTTTCCCACGTTTCACAACTTCCACCACGAGGTTTTATGGAAGGTAGTTTTTCCCCAACTATATGTCCCACATAGTTATGAATTATTGGAAAATCTAATGGGGGCTTGGATGTAGAATTTTAAAGGTGAAATTTATGGGTCCAAGGGATTTTGTGAAATTACGTTTCCCTCCGTACGTTTGGTTGCCTAAATCCCTGGAATTACATTTTCTACGAGAATCACTTTTCCAGCAAATCCTCCATATGGAGTCCGACCCTTCCCCTCTAAGATTTGCTCGGAAACTTATCAAGGTATTTACGGACCCACTTTTTGTAACTCCAAATCCCATTTATATACAATTTAAAGATTCTTAGGGCAATGCCAAAATATAATCCTGTGGGATATAAATTCCTAAAAATTGTAAATTATACAAAGTAATTGTATATATAAGGAATTAACCTCGTGGTGGGCCTTAAAATTGTATATATAAGGAATTTCCCTCTGTCATACCCAGAATTATCGTTTTTGATACAATTATATGTTATCTAAGTCAGGAATTGTTTGACTTTGGCTCACGTGCTCTAAACTTTTACCTTATTTAGGATTTGTTCATCCAAAAAATAAAATAAATTTAATTGCTTTTAGGAAAAAATAAATAAAGTGTCGGCTTAGACAATTCAAAGTTACTTGAGCAAATATAAAAATTGAACAAAATTAAAAGTCACCTTGGATCTAAAATCATATGTATGGTGTACATATCCAAACTCTGTCCAAAACTCCATCCAATTCGTAGCTCAAAAACTTATATTTCACTGTCGAATTTGACATCCAGCTGTTCATGAAACTTCATCCAATTCGTAGCTCAAAAACTTATAAAGAACCCCCTTCTGTTCATGAAACTTCATTGTTCCCACTTTATTTTCCGATTTTCGTCATCCAGAATTAGTAATGTCAACTCGCAATCATTCATAAGCCCTAAACACTTCATCAACCGCCATCTCCACAATTTTGTATCAATTAAAGAACAAGCATTTCAGTTATGCTTGTGTGAATTATTGACGTAAATTTGATACCCACATTTAACTAATAGGTACCATATTCTGGCACTCACATTACAATTAGTTTGTATGGTAATTGAAATGAGCATAAAAATTTGCCATAAAGAATGAACAGATGGTGAATGATAAAACACAAGGTGGAGATCCATTTTTAGAAAGTAACAGAAGATATATAAAGTGGGTAATTAAAGCTATTAGGATATTGGAAAGATAAGCTATCACCAGGTTCAATGGCTTCTCCCTTATAAACCAGACAACCATCATAATTTTGTCGATGAAACGTTCTTGGATTAATCAACCTATCAAAACTAACAATCAACAACTTACATGGATGTGTAATATATATCTTCTGTTAAGTCGAGTACCAACTGAATCTGTTCTGGATTGTAAATCAGTAGGTAAATTGATTTACAACCAAGAACAGATTCAGTCGGTACTCCGATGGATGGATTATTTCTAGTTTCATAATTAGAATAATCTTCGTGTTTCTTATCATCCAACATTTCGTCAGGTGCGCTTAAATTTTAATGTTTATCAACCCTTTTAGTGACGGTTCTGGTAAGTTGATAGTATTTAAGATATCAGTATTTCATATATGAGTATAGTCGCACTATATCCGCTGTGAGTTGTATTTAGTTTTTTTTTTTTTTTTTTGCATGATTCAGGACCATAGCATTCATACTCTAGGATTTTAGTACAGGGCGTGTTTTGGGTACATGTTGTGATGAAGCCATAACCTTTTTCATCGCGGATAAAAATATGTATATTGAGAAATAGTAATATCATATAAAACGACGGCCTGGTGTTTTCCTCGTGTAATTTCTACAAAAAGAATATCACCGAAATACCACACTAGTTGTAAATGTTTTAATTTAAAATTATATTTAAAAGTTTGTGACACATTTTATTCGTTTTCAACAAAAGTTTTATATTCACAGAAAATCTCACACTATCCAAGCTTATTAGTAGATAGCAGTTTGTGATGCTTATCTAGAAACTTATACAACAATTAGGAATGATATTGTAATCGTCAAAATATGAGGGTATAATTTTATGAAAATCTGAATTATCTTTATGGAGGGCATATGTGCTCTCCAGTCCCTTAATAGCTTCATCACTAGGTACGTGGATCACTCCTTTAAACCATGCTAGACAACCTGTACGATCGAGTCCATGGTGAATCTAGTGCATTTTTCATATTAGTATAGGTTTTCTAAGTAAGATGGAAAAGTAATTGAATTACTCACAATCTGACCTTGCCACAGACCGAACTTTTCCCACCGGGGGTTGATTTTGGGTTTAGGAACAAAACTGCGAGTCAGGTTAAATCATTCAAGGATACTGAGTAGATCTAACAAGATAAGGCCTTTTGGATTTTTGATTGATCCAAACGCGACATACTTAATTAAGCTGCCATTTGTACTGGGTTATACCTTAATTGTTTTTTTTTTTGTTTTTTTTTTGGTACGCAAGAGTTTTCGGTATGTGTAATGCCCTTGCAAAGAAAAAAATATATAAGACTACCCAAATGCTTTTCTCTCTCTTTTTTTTTTTTTTTTTTGTCAATCAACAATTTTGATTTATTCATATCAAAATCGTGATTACATGATCGCTTACAAGAATAACAAAAACATCAAAATACAAGATAATCGAAACCCTATTACAAATATAGATATCAATTACAAGTAAACCGCGAAGAGAAAAAGCCATAAACCGCAACGATATCCAATTTATGTATATGTAGTAGGGAAGAATGATGGTATTACCCGGAATCGATTCTGACCATTTAATCTGATTTTCTTCTTCATCAACAAGAGATGCTCCTAAAAGAAAGGAGTAATTTTCCCATAATCTTGTAGATCCAAACGTACTCGGATGCCCTAAATCCCTTTGATTATGGATCCAAAGCAATACCGTGTTGAATCAACGATGTTCTTGAATAGAGAATAGCAAGCCACGAACCAGTGATCAAGGTTTGAATAAATCGCTTTGAAAGCGAAGAGAAAATCGCCCCAAATGGCGAAGAAAATTCTCTCCAAATAGCGAAGAAATATGTCGAATGACATAAAAAAAACAAAATAAAAATAAGTTTTATTGAAAAGATACCTACTAAAACTTAAAAAGAGAATAAATTCTTGCTCAGATATGGTCCAAAAAGGACCAAATCTGAGCAAGATGGTAATGGAGGCTAGAGTTTTTTTTTCCCCCTAGAAAGAAGAAAATTCTTTTTCAATGTATGTGTGAGAGCAAGAACAAAATATATAACAAAGATATCCAAGCTTCTTTAATTACTATTTTGCTCTCAAATGTTTTTTAGAGTCTTATCAATTATTAAATAAATGCAGTGTCAAAATTAGAAAAAAGAATTCCAACTTCATTAATCCTAGTTTCCTTTAGATAATTTATTTTAGGGTACAGTTATAATTAGTGAAGCTATAAATTATCTTTAGAAAATAATTATCACTTTAACTGTCAATTATTGTCTTCACACTCATATCAGGCATGCCTTACATTCTAATTCCTCTAGAGATTTCTCATTAATTCCACAAGATTTCACTTCATTATTCTAGAGATTTTGTTTAGATTGAAGGTTTCTATGCAGAAATAGTATACAAATCAGATCCATTCATAGACATTATCTTTTTACTTAATGAAGTTGTTATTATGTAGGTTTCTTATGATTTCACTTCATTATTACATTGTAAAAATTATTTCATATGAATAGATGTTTTTCTAGTAGAGTGTTAAAGTCGTTGGATGGTATTATGTATGACTTGAAGTTGAAATTTATTCACATCTTAATTTATTGGTAAAAAAGACGATAAAAAATGTATCCAAAATATTAATATATACTTTTTTTATCAGTAAATTAGGACGTAGATGAGTTTCAATTTTAAATTATGGATATTACCATTCAAAGATTTTACCATTTTACTAGAGAAACATCTATTCATTTTTCCATATCAACCTACTAAACTATGGAAATAAAACTAGGTTAGATCATTAGTATTAAACCAAGGCTTAACCTAGCACAATTTTTGCTTAGTTCCACATTTTCATGAAATTTTCCCACAAAACTCTTTTGTAAAATTATTTTCTAAGTGTCCTTGAAGTTTATTTAATGATGATGATGAATGTAAAACATATTTATTTTTATTATTTTGTTTAGATACTGAAACAAATTTTATTTTTTTCATTAATTCTACATTAACATGAAATTTTTCCACCAAAACCCTTTTGTAAAATTATTTTTTAAGTGTCCTTGTAGTTTTAGCTTCTTCGCTAGTTGAGTTATTCTTGCGACAATCTACTTGGTTAAGAAACTGACTTTCATATTTGAGGAAAATTTTGATTATCACTCCTAACGCATACGAGTATTAAATGAAAATTACAATTATCACAAATGGCAATTGATTACTTCATGTTAATATCGAATTTTTTATTATTTTTTTCTTGTGTATATTTTCATTGAGAAATGCAGCATTTTAGTCTAACTTAGTAATTTCAATGGTGAAAAAAAAAATCCGTTCGAAAATTAGTTAAAAAAATGATTTATCACTCGAAATAACGATAACAAAATTAAATTTATCACTCGAAACAGGATAAAGAAAAAAAAATCATACTAAACAAAACAGGTGAAAAAAAATATTATTCAAAACACCAATAAAAATAAAACATTTGATAAACAAGTGAAATAAATGAATTTCACAAGAATTATTCTTTTTTGTAGGTCTTGAAAGCTAGAAACGCCCCGGTGATAAGTAGTACCTCTGTTCCTACTTTGTTTACTAGTACCATTAAACATCATCAAGGCAGAAGTTTAGGGATAAGGAGATAATCTGAAGGGCAAAAATCTAGAAAGTAACTAGAAAGTGGATTTGAATGGGTGGTACTGTTATCAGCAACTCCATAATCATCATGATATTGATTATTATTTGTCATGGCTGCGTTGAAGGATAACCCAACCCCATACAGCTTAAATACGAATGAAACAAAACAATGATAAATTAATTCAGAATTTCTCATGTAATTTCTTTGAAGGAGACATAGAGTAATCTTGAACATGAAATTAAAATTAAAATATATAATATTTTTAGTGAGAGCAGCAATCGGATAATATAACCACTAATAAATGTAAATTAAATAAGGAATTCAACTAAAAAATCTCAGATATACATCAAAACATAAAGTATTGTTGGTGAGAGCGGTAATCCGATAATATATCCACTTATAAATTTAAATTAAATAAGGAATTCAACTAATCCTAAAAAATCCCGGATATACATCAAAATATAAAGTATTGTTGGTGAGAGCCGTAATCGGATAATATAACCACTGATAAATGTAAATGAAATAAGGAATTCAACTAAGATCCTAAAAAATCACGGATATACATCAGCTCACCTTATCATATGGTAACAAATTAAATTTAGAATCGTTAAATTTGTTAGATATTTTACAATTTTTTATTTTTTTTTAAATAATTGGAAAAAGGATACTATTGGCATCCTCAAAACTTCTAATCTTAAATATAAATCTTATCTTTTGGGCTACACATATATAACATCTTAATGATGGATTCTTGCAAGAGAGAAGGACCCAAATTGGGTTCCTAATATATTTCCACATTATAAATATAATCTAAAACTACTTACTTTAACCGTAGATAGTTTGTTTTAGGCTACATATATATACCACCTTAATGATGGGTTTCCGAAAAAGAGAGGAACCAAACATGGTTCCTCGTATATTTTCACGTTTTTCATATGTCCCTCGGAAAGACAAATATTCTTTATTATAGTTTGATTTAGGGCCACACGATATTTGTGTAAGATATTCTTTCTTCAAAGAAGGTTTAGATCTTTGTTTTTGTTTTGAACTAAAATCACTATGCGTCATTAAAAAAAAAAGTTACCACTATATATTTTTTTCCTGTGTTTGAATTGATTTATTGCTTTTTAAGTCTTAAAGAAACGTTGCTGTTGTTGTATGCTAAGTTTCAAGTTTATTGTTTAGGTTTAGTAGTTCAACATGGAAGAGATGCAGAGCGTGATTAAATGTTGGCGACGGTATTTTACTCATCCTCGTATTTTTCCAACCACGGTATTTTTTCATGTGTTTGAATTGATTTATTGCTTTTTAAGTCTTAATGAAACGTTGCTGATGTTGTCTGCTAAGTTTCAAGTTTATTGTTTGGGTTTAGTAGTTCAATATGGAAGAGATGCAGAGCGTGATTAAATGTAGATCATCCTCGTTGAATTTTGCATTTAGGTAAAATCTACCTGATAAAGAGAACGATCTACACATGAAAATTAGTTCCTTGAATTTTCATCGAACATGACAGCCTGTGTTATTTCTTGAGTAACTATCAACACTTGATATTTGATCCCGCTAGTTCCTAAGATTCACTGTAAAAGACTAATGCATAAAAATAAGATTAGTTTTTTATATGAATGTGATATACCGGTGAAGGTCAATATCAAAAGACGAAAGACAGTAAAAATGAGATTTGCCAGTCAAACACATATATCAAAAGAGAGAGGAAGAATATTTATCTGACTGAGTTCTTCGAGCACTTGTAGTGGTTTTCTATCCCTATGTCTATTATACATATTCTCAAAAATTGTGCTATAAATATTTTTCATATCATTGTGGTTTTATCTCTATTTTCAAATTACTATTTTCTTTTTGATAATTTTAGTCACATCCACATCATTTAAATAATAAACTAATGATTTATAAAAAATAATTATTGGCGTTTTAATGTAAATTATATCGCAACTTTGGATACTTATTATAAGAGAAAATGACATGCAATAATAATTAGATAAGAAAATAAGCGTGAAGTGTGAAAGTTTGAGCGAGTTGTCACTACCAAATATGTAGATGATTTGAAGAATCTGTGCAGTATTTAAAGGATAGAGATAGATAAGCCAAAAATGAAGTGTTTTTACATTTTCTCTCTCTTCAAATATGGGTCATTTGAGGATACATATAGAGATAGGGATAAAGAAGCCACTGCAAGTGCTCTTAGAATTAAAATTGATGTTTTAGTTGTTGGCAAAATCAAACTTCTCGAAAACCACCCCCTCACATGAGATGTTTTTCTGGTAATTTCTTGGTTTTCATGCGGCCCTATCGTTCTCAAAAGGGTTTATCATAGGCCATATATTAGGGTTTACGGTTTCGGGGGAGTTTAATTTGGCAGACTATCTAGAAATATTTGTAAGCTAAACTGGAGAATGTCTGTTCCAAGAATATTAGTGAAAGAAAAAAGTTAAAATGGTTATGGATATATATATCGCCAAATTAAATTCCTTCAAAATCGCATATAACAGCAGGCAATAATGAACCCTCTTGAGATGTGTGGGCCTATAAGAAAGCATATCAAGTGAGTGGTAGTTTTGCTAGTTTAGCTACTTCAGTACAAACTTAAATTTTATAGTCAATAACTTTCTGATTGAGAGGAAAACCCCGTGAGAGTTTTTCTGGAAAAATCTTACCTCTGATGTTAAAGATATATGACATTCTGATCAGTGAACCCACCTCCTCAAATGAGTTTTGTGTGATAGTCCTATATTTTTGTATGGTTTGTTTCTCAACATTGTTTGGACTTGTTCTTATATTTTTTAATTTTCACTTCAATTTTGTTGTTGAATCTATGATGTTGTATACAAAGTAGGTGTTTGTTTTATTTTGTACGGGTACTCGGATTACTGACCTCAAATATGAGAGTCAAGCCCCTGGCCAACAGGATATCCATATATTTTAATTGTTTAGGTTATTAACTCTCATACTTGAGGTCAATAGTTCGAGTCTCCGTGCGAAAAAAAACATATATAGTTTGTCACTGTATCATTAATATATGGCATTCAGTTGTTCTGGTTAGCAATTCTCTGATAGCCTAGTTACCCAGTGACCTGGTAAGATACTACATACAACATGGTTTGTTGTAGGATCATACGTGTATGTCAATCAGTGGTTGAAAATTCTTACGCGATATGTATATGTACATAAATGCAAAGACTCAAACTACTGACTTCAAATATAAGAGTCAGTTTCTTGGCCAAATAGGCTATTAAAGTAGCTGAGTTGTTCAGTAAACTGATTCTCATATTTGAAGTCATTAGTTCAAGTTCGTGCACACGCCAATTTTAAAATAAGATAAAAATATATGTGGTTTATTAAGTACCTATAATGTCATCTATTATGTAACTACCAAAAATATAATACTTACCAAAAACTAAATCTAGTTTGTGGTCTAGGAATTGAGAAAAGATAATTAACAACCATGAAAATTAGATATGATATGAGAAACATAGAGAGGATGACACCGTGATTTAAAGTGGTTCTATATATTTTAAATTACGTTCACGGGTTAGTATTCTGGTTATCTTTGTGTTCATACAAGACACATAAAACTTGATTAAAGAGGAGCAAAAGCTCGAAGAGTGAGCATGATAGAATATGAAGATCTCTAACCTAAATCTTCTTTCTCTCTTATAAGAAAAATGAGTATCATTATTTATTTTTCAAAGATATTCTTAGCTTACCATCTAATCCTAGTTATATTTCTGACCCTTGCATTGTATTAAGTTTATTTCGCTTTCATTGATCAACAAGTGTTACATTACATTTATATCCCTAGTAGTTTGCCCCTTTTAACTGTTGAGGGTTGCTTGAAGAATAATTATTAAGAAAAATATATCTATTATTGCATTTACCATGCTTTATTGGTAGATGTCTTGAGTTTCAAGAGCGGGAAGAGTAAGAAAGTGAGCGAAGGTTTTTGAATCAATATGTGTAAGTACGCAAACGAAGATTTTTGAAACGAGATGAGTATGCAAACAAGCTTAAGTTTTCAAAGCAATACTTGGAGTAATTTGGAAACTTTTATGCATCAAACATTTGAAGTCTAAGTATGATTTATGGGTGTTTTCACCTCGGTTCTCTTTGCCCTTGAATTTACTCTTCTTTCCTCCTATGACTAAGGTTTTTTCTTTTTGTTTGCATTGCTTTGCGGCTCTTTTATTGTTATCGAGGAATTGAGGAAAATAATTTAAAAGTCCAAATTATAAACATTAATCACCAAATTTTGTATAATTTTCAAGTTGAGTCATACATGTTCATAGATTCACATTTTAGATATTAAAAATGACGGGACGTTATGCAAGTGCTAAAATACCGTTTAATCATCTATTTGGGTTAATGATTTTAAATACCATAAAATGATTATTATAATTGATATATAACTATTAAAACTAGAACAAGCAATGTAAGAAAATACTTACTTCAATGATGTTTCTATTTAATATGAATTGTTTTTTTGTTAGTATATTTTAGTTTTAGGGCCGTAACATAGTATTTGGGTTTTAAATTTATAGTCCTTCTAAACAAAATGATATCTACACTCTCATCAAAAAATAGTATCCTAAAATATTTTAATTCCAATTTAAATTGAATGTCGTGGACTAAGTGGAAGTAAACATATAAAACACTTGGTAACAAAAAAAGAAAATCACATACCAAATAAAGTGAGCCTCATCTTGTGGGCCATTTTCCAGAATTCTCTCCCAACAAGGATTATGTTGAAACACAGAGGGGTTCAAATTGATAGTGAAAACTGTTTTTTTTTTCCTCTCTGACATAGAAAATACAGACCGCTTGATGTTGCACTACAGCTATACTTTACAAATTTGGGATAATTTTACCGAAGCATTCCACATTTCATGGCCGTTTCATGAGTTTGTCTTAAATCTTTTTGAGACTTGGGATAATAATGTTCTTAGAGGTAAATGTAATAAATTATGGGAGATTGTACATTATGCTATAGTCTGGATCATCTGGAATGAGCGTAATGGAGTGGCGTTTGGTGGTAGGAGAAAAACTTTGGATAATTATAACTCTTGTTAAGCAGACTCTAATGCTATGGACCTTCGAAGTTGATGTTTTTAAATTTGTTGACGGCAACAGTGTGCTTTATAACTAGGAAGCTGTTATCCATATGTAATCGACACTGATTTCCTTTCTCTTTGTAACTCCTGTAATAGGCTCTGCCTGGCATTTTTCTTAATACAACCTTTCCGTTTTCGAAAAAAAGAAAAGAATCATAAACACTCAATTTTAAAACATTTTTTTTGGTAATGTTAGTGAACCATTTTTTATACGACTCATTTTCATTTTACCCATGGCATTCGGTTTGACTTGGATTTATAAATTATTTTGATAAAAAGAAAGCGATCCCAAACGAGGCTTAAGATCTAATGTTTGGAGGAGTTCACACATAAGTACATCTCAGTTTACAATGGTTCTTTTTAGTATAGCTGTATAAATTTTCATCTATTGTGAACACAATATCAATAGATTCAACTACTGTTATAAATGACATTACCTGAAAATATTTCATTTTATCGTAGGGTATATAGTTTTTGCGGTAGTAACTGAGCTTTAAAAAAAACTGAACTAGTTTAATAAATCTGCTTTAATTCTGGGTTTTTCGTAGTTCTAATAAATGGATGAACGGAACACACCCAAAACGTGTTCTTCAAAGAATGAAAATGGTGGTATGCAGCAGTGCTCTCCCGCACGGCCGCGCGTGGAGGCTTTATAAGCTAGTGGGTAACAGCCCTTGGATTGTAATACATATGTTCTATTAGCCGTTCAGATGAATATACTGCTGGATTATGGATATAATTGCAAAGAAGTCCTTTAATTTAATTTGGCGAAACCAAAACAGTCTTTGTAAATTTCAATATTTCATTCACAAGAACTTTTCATGAGGAAAACAAAAAAATTACACCATTTTCATCTTTCTTCTCTCCTTCGTATAAATATAAACATTAACACCAATTGATGTCCAGAAAATAAAATAAAAAATAACACCAAATTAATTCAATCGGTTAAGAACTTGATTAATCAATCAATAACACCTTATCAGGTTTCCCATTACACACACGGACTATTGAAATCGTAAAGAGTTGCGATCAATCCTTGTGTTTGTGGGTCTTATTAATTTGTTGTTGGATTTGAATAAGATTCAACGATGATGCTCAAAGGTGATAAGTGAATCTGCTTTTTATTAATCATAACTGAATCTAGCATTTTATAAAAAAAATAGGTTTGTGATGGTGATGTTGTTGGCGGAGGCAGAGTGCAGGTGGTGGTGGTGGTAAAGATCAACCGAGAATCTATTGTTTGCAGGAGATGATAATGGTTGCATGAACGATTGTAACAAACAAAATTAGATGGGGTCTTCATGGTTTTAATTATGGGTTTTAACAGGGTCTCCATTAATGGAGGTAGTGAAGAACTGTATTGTAGAAGAAGAATTAAGTGGTGATAGGTATCTAAAGAATTTTTGATTTTAAACATCAATTTAATCAAGAGTTAACATGATCCAGTCTCTTATGATCTTGAGTCAGTGTAAGTGATTCAATCTCTTAGCATAAAGATAAAGGATTTTTTGTTTTTTGAATGAAATATAAAGATAAAGGATTGATTTGATAAATATGGAGGACCTGCTGATAATTAATTTTATCACCACATCTATCATTGTCTTGGGGATACGAATTTTGATAATCTGACGGTAACAAAGTTGCTAGCTTATATTTATGCCGTGCACTAATCGTGCGGGGTAGCATTAGCCATACAAAATACAGAAGACCGAGATTTTAAAAATCTAAAAAAAGTTGACCCTAACTTGCACAATGATGAACCATTATAAAAATGTTGATTTAATACCAATGCCAAGCAATCCCCGTAAATGTCCGTTCCAAAATACTTGTTAACTAAGAAAAGTAACCAATCTCCCACCTCTGATAATATCTGAGTTTGCAATGGTGCATAATAATTTTAGTATTCTTAAAATCTCGGTCTCTACAGATTTAGAACTGATTGTTTGACATATCCCTAACTATTCGGTGGGCTTAGAGGTGTAAATTCGGCCGTGCCAGCATGAGTATAGTTCAGTCCAGTCTAGCATGCTAAAATTTGAGTACAGTCTTGTCCAACATGTGACTTAGCACAACACGACATGTAATGTTAGTTTGTGGGCTGGGCTGGACTAGACTAATCGGCACAGAATCCCAGTACATCATGCGGCACAGATAAGCATGTGGCAAAGCACAACATGTTAAAAAAACATGTCATAATATGCATAAAATACTACATGACATGGCACAACATACCACATTATGTGTATATTTCACCCCAAAAAAAAAGGCTTTATACATGATAATTTTTGACATTTTATCATCGTTGTGTTGACTTATTTTCATTACAACACATATAATACCTAAATATTTGCAAAAAATTTATATCGAAAAACATAAAATAAGTATGTCTGGCACATCACAACACGACACATTAATTATTATTATTTTTGGCACAGCACAACACGCCGTCTAGCACGGCACAACACGATGCACCATAATTTTCGGCACAACACAACAAGGCATGCAGCATACTAAGCACGTGACTTCGTGGGATGGGATGTACTGGATCGGCACATTTTAAACCTCTAGATGGGCCCTTCCAAGCCCATGATTAACAACGACTGGGTTTTGAGGAATATGCCGGTCTCGCCCACAACCAGGGGTGGGAGGATTAATCTGAGTCCTGTTATATTGGGAGGGAAAGAATAGATTTGAGGAGGGAAAGATTGTGGGGGAGGGGATCATGATTCTAGGGGAGGGATTGACTTTTCAGAAAATGAATTAAATGTCCAAAATGCCCTAGTAGTTACTTTTACCAACCAAACACATACTTAACTAACAGTGAAATATCTGAAAACATTTCGTTGATAATCAACATTTCTCCTAACAAAATAAAATAAAAATGGATGATTACCCACCCGCATAACGATCTGAAACTAAAACCCATGATTGAATTAGATGATCCAATCGTAGATTTCTTTCTTAAAGCTGTGATGCATACGGAAAATGAAGAACAAAATAAGTAGCAGCTAATAAATGGACAATCACATTTATTAGTACAGCACTTTCTTTTCTTTTTTGCTGTAGTGTTGGGCACATAGGTTTTGCATTTTAGAAGGAAAAAATTAGGTTAAGACTTAAGAGGAAGAAGATCCATTATAAACGGTTAAATTAGTAAGGGTAGGGTTGGCATTATATAAAAATTTGTTTATTTTGGTTATGGTTTACTGTTGACCCATGTTGACCTGAGTTTAATCAATATTTCTCTCCTCAAATTAGGGATGGCCATTTGCCACACCCAAACCCATCCTCGTGAACACCCGTCCCATTTGGGTAGGGTTTTTCTGGATCAATTTAAGATGATTTTTTGAATTTAAAAATTTTCGATGCATTGTTCTTACGTTATTATTTTTGTTGGAATCATATATAAGTTTTGATTATAAACAAATTTATGTATTAGCTCGGTGTTACGGATAACCCATGGGAAAACCCACCCCATATGGAATTCACCATACCCATCCCGTCCCCGTTTATATGGGTAACGGGGTGGGTATGGGTATGTTTTTTATGAACGGGGTAGTGACTGGGATTGGTATACCCCACGGCCATCACTACCTCAAATCCATTCTTTTCCTCCCAATACCGGGACTCATTAATCCCGTGTCGACCTGGAATTTCCAATAAAGAATTCTTCGTATCAATTAGATGGTGCCGGCGAGGGTTTTAACTTTGAAGCAAATTTCTTCGTATCAGTAGGTATTTTTGATTAGATAATTAAGGGGCGGCAAGAGCGGTGGGGGTAATAAGCAATGTGTCTGCGAGAACTTTTGCTTTTTCTTTTCTTTTTTTTTTTTTTTTTTTTTTTTTTGTGCTCCACATGGGTTGTCTCTCAAAATGATACTCATACCTCGAAAAAATATATTTTTGGTACGTGTTAGAAATGATTTGGATTCCAATGCCATGGTTCAACAGATGTTGGTGTAGTCGAAGTACGTGGGGTTTAACGAGAGCACTAGTTAGTTGCATGCTTTATAGAGTTGATCGAAATTTTGAATCTGCTGAATATAATATGTTCTCCAACATTAATATGTTTTCCAACAGAAGAAGAAGTGGAGATGTTGTTCGGACTGCATCTGCATTGAAGTTATCTCTTCGGCAATAGCGCCAGCTTTGGTTTTTACTTGTAAGAAATTTTTGTCCAATAGGTGTTTTTGATATACACAACTATTAATGACCAATTTGGAGTACAAAAACTCCGTTCAAATGTTATGATCCATTAAAACTCTATATTAAATAAAATTAATATAAAAACCCCAATTTTTTAAAATTGAAATAAAAATTCTAAACAAAATTGGTTTCATCATATTTTTACCTCATTTTTATCATGAAACCAGAGATTTTAATAATGAAACAGTAAGTTTACGATGAAACAAAAATTTGGTGGTATTGTTTTTGGTTAGTGGTGGTGCTTTTTTTGTTGATGGTAGTGCTAGTATTTGTTGGTGGATGTAGTGTTGTTTGCTAGTAATGGTAGTTAGTGGTGGTAAAAACACTTTTGGGGTTTTTGTGTTACTTTTGTTATTTGGGTTTTGTGTCAAATTTATTTTAATAAGTTTTTTTATGGATGAATAGTGATACACATGATTAAGGGACGACAAGTGCCGTGGGATACCGAGCAATGTGTCTGCGAGAAAAGCTTTGCCTTTTGTTTTTTTGCTTTTATCAACTTTTGTTTTGGTTTTTTTCCGTTCTGCTTCACATGGGTTGTCTCTAAATATGATTCTCATTACCTAGAAGAAATTTACTAGTTTTGTACGTGTTAAAAATGTTCTGGATTTCCAATGTCGATGCTTCGACAGTCGACAGATATTTGTCTAGTCGCAGTACGTGGGGTTCAACAAGAGCACTAGTCAGTTGCATGCTTTATAGAGTTGATCGAAATTTTGAATCTGCTGAATTTAATATGTTTTCCAACAGCAGAAGAAGTAGAGATGTTATTTGGACTGCATCTGCATTGAAGTTATCTCTTCTGCGATAGCTTAAGAGAGATGCGTCTCCCTTCTTGTTCCCTTGTTTAATCCTAAGGTACCTAATTTTACATTCTTTGCTAAAATCTTTCTATTGTTATCTTGTTAAATTGGTACCTCATATTACTGGTTGATACAGTAAAATTTTGTGGGATGTTTTTCTTATGTCTCTTTGGAGAAGCAAAACTTCCTGTTGTGATTTATGGCCGCATGCTACTTGCCTGATATTTTATTCATTAAAAGCTACTATGGATTTTAGTTTTGGCTTGATCATATAAGAAAATAAAATTTGGTGGTGGTTTAAATTTTACTTTTCAGGCGGGGCAGATCACCTATGCCAAAACTCTTGGATGCGCCAGCCCTCTCTATCTGCAGATGTAAATGTGAGTTCTGACTTCTTATATTAACTCTACATACTATTTTTATCTTAAAGTTCGTCTTAATTACAAGATCAGAAATCAGCGTACACAGATGCAAGTCTGGTATAATAAGTAACTTGAATCATAAAATTCAAAGGTTTTTATTCGGTTTTGATATTAAAGAAAAACATAGAAGATCGTTCTTTCTTTTTGAGTCAGAGTTAAAAGATAGAAAGAGATTGACAACTTCTTCTTCTAATACGAGTAACAATGAATACAGAACCGCTACACCTCCCGCGGGTTGGATTTCACTTTGTCCCATTAGATAGTCGGAATCCTGTTTCCAAGATAAATTTTTCTACAGGTACCCTTATTAGTAGTGCATAGATAATTGTGTTGGGAACAACACAAAAGGTAAAAAAAAAAAGTGCATTCTTTCGTACAACATATATCGGCGGAGGGGGTCAGTTCTCCTAGATTAAGAAAAGTACATTGAATTTTTAATTTTTAATTTCTTTTTCATGTTTTTCCCTTTGACCTATTGATAACATAATTATCTATATATCATAAATCAGCTTATGTCTGAAAATATTTATTTTGGAAATAGTATTCTGCTTATCTAATGGGATAACCAACATTTAAAATTCCTCCTATAAAAAGGTACGGAGGGAGAAAAAAATTTAAACTCCAAGTAATTTTCTTAATCTAGGAGAATTGTCTCCCTCCGCCTATATATATATATATATATATATATATGGGACGCATGGAATAGTAAGTTTCAAATTTACTTCTTTAATCTGGCCCCCTTTTATTCTGAGTAAAATGATATTCTGAGAGAAAATTTAACAAGAATGTTAGATTGGCCTAGGGGAAATACACAGTAAATTTTGTGTCAGAGTCGTTGGGTTTACTTTACCCAGCATTTATCCCAATGATGAATGGTATCACATGCCATCATTGAATCTTCCCACGAATATCTTTTAGGATGTTCTCTCAAGCAGCTCCTGAAATTTAATAGTAATTTGCGAAGTTTCTTTTTGGTCATTGAGATAAGTAATGGGTAAAGTGGGTCCAAAATTCTCCCACTCAAAATTTTTCTCGAGAAAACCTCTACGTCAATCTAACATTAATATATACTGCTTGGCTCAATGGTGTAATGAATTGAGTTTCTTTGAAGAGTTGTGAAGCATGTCTAATTGTTAGTAAGGGTGTTTTACTCGTCATGTAGATCATCCCGATCAAAAGTAAGGATTGAAATAATTTTACTATTCTACGAGGACAATCTACATGATGAAGAGAACCCCCACATAAAAATCATGCTTTTATTTCTCTTCAAAAAATTCAATATCATTATGGATTAAGAAGAATACGATACAACATGATAAGTTAAATATTTTTATTATAACAACTATCAACTCTTAATATCGGGTGCTAGTATTACATGACATTTATTTTGAAATATTTATGCATAAAATAGAAATTAATTCTTTAAGGTGTATGTCATGTATTGTTGAAGGCCGATATGAAAAGACGATAGCCGATCAAAATGAGGTTTTTCGATCACATCTTAAAAGGAAAGGACCGGCCTATGAAGGAGTAAGTTAAAATAAAATCATAGTTCCGGCACTCTAAAAGGGAGAGGTTCTAAACTGAACTTTTAATCAAGATATCAGTCTTCGTAAATGTTGTGTAAGTACTAAGCTAACCAAAGTGTGGATGACTCACCATTACTCGACTTAGTCAAATAATGGTGGGTCAGCCACACTTGAATTAGCCAACAACCAACACAACACTCTTCCTTGGAAGACGGTCCAATGTTGTATTATCTCGTGACCTTACGAAAAAGTTTCAGTTGGATAAAAATTGGACCAAGGATGATAAATATAATACAAACGGTTTCTCAGGATGTTGGTCGCCATGAAATCGTAGCCCCGTAAAAAACTAGTTAAGGAGATATGTTTTTAGGTTCATTCTGATTTCGTAATTAGGTTCTTGAGTTCAATATTATTTCAGAATTAGAATGGAAATTTTCAACACTTATGATCATTTTGGGGTCATATGGTTATCTTCCGAATTTAACCTATTCATGATAAGTAAATTTTAAGACGGTGGGTTTTACATAAAACCAGTTCGGTTTTAATTTTGAATAAGATGCAATGTGTGAAGATAGAATCATAGGGAAGTAGGTTTACACTATAAAACGGGGATTCAAGTTTAGTAGAAATTTTGTAAATTTTAAAGGGAAAATTCGAACTAATGCAAGCAATTTTGCAAGATTCTTTGTAAACGATATAATTCATGTATAGTTTTTGAGATTAATGGGAAGTCTGTGGGCTTAATAGGTCCATGTAATGTGGAATTACTGATATGCATTATTTATTGTTGCATGCACTATTAGAATACACATTCACTTCGAAATAACCCATCAATCTCTAGATTCTAGGTTTCCATGTGAGAACGATTCTGGTATATTGAAGTGATGAAACCATTTCTTAAATGATGATACTTGAGACTACAAGTAGATACCCTTTCACCGTCTTTCTTATCTCTTTTATTTAGGTTGCTGCTGCAAAAATTTCATTGATGACTTAAAGGTGTATGTTAGATCTGCAGAGTTTTGAGGAAAATGAGAAGGATTTCAAGTTAGAAATTTTTAGGAAAGGTAGAAAATGTGTGACGGATCGGAAAATTATGCCTAACGAGCCAGCTGCCGCTTCATAACTACCCATTGCGTCACTCGGACGCTACTAACTGGAATTTCGATCTTCCCTTTGCGTCACGCAAATGCAGGTCCATTTTCCTTTGTAAGCATGATTGGCAAGCATGTTTCCTTGAACTTAGTTTCCATACCTTTCCAACTTACCTTTGTTTTGCAAATGAAATACAGCTTCCCTTATCAAGTACGGCAACAATTATCTCTGGCATCTTCTTCCCGAGCCAAATGATATGCGTTACGGTAGTGTCGCAATCACCTCACAATTAAATGATATGAGCGTTAAAGTGTTGGACTGTCGATGCTGCAAGTCATTGCGGATGTCTACATACCCTACGGAGAATGGATCAAGCATAAACCGTAGTTTATCCTCAAAAGGACAAGTAACTAAAGTCAACTCGAATTGCAAGGCCAAAGTCTGGCAATAGTCCTACTCCGTATAAGTCATAGTGTCATTTGCATATGAAGCACAGTGCATCATTAGCCTTGCGTCATGTTGCACCCTGGCGGTGCATCAATAATACACAACACTGCAAATTAGATGCCTAATAATCATAAATCTCTCTTGACCAAGCCACGTGCCAAAATGATGTTTCGGCATCATATACGCTACGTTATGAAGCTTTACGCACATTTTCGTTATGTGCACCTTTAACCAACTAGCCCTCCCTATATGTGTTTTATAAACATTTTTACAAATCAAATTTGGGGGATTCTTTGACGTGCTAACTTTCATGATCGTTACCGTGTATCTTTGAATAAAGCGCCATGATGACTGTGTTTCCCTTTCTGGCCTGTAAGCCGACTCGAATGTTGCTCCATTATGGCACCGCATTCCCTTGGCAATCCTTCTCAGGCTTGAAGCACCATAGTGGTGCAATATTGTCCCTTGGCCAATGTATCCTCCATAATGCCTATAGTGACGTGATATTGGCACTTGGACAATGTACCTTATGTGATACGCCATGGTGGCACTACTTCGCTCTACGCCAGCTGCCCAAATGGCGTGGTACCCCATGATGGTGGGACATTGTATCTTGGCCAATATACCTACGCATTATGCCATTTTGGCCTTAGGAAAAACACGCAACAAAAGTTTCAGATGAAGGTTCATCCAAGGCCAAGACGCATCTTTGAGCATGCAAGATTGTAAAAGTATGGGTGTTACCAAATGAAAGGAGGAAGAGAGGCGGAGATTAGAATTAGAATTAGGTCATTTTTCTCTCTTATTTTATTATATGGTACATGGACTAGTCCCAAATATCGTTTAGATGATTTTCTCTAGAATATATGTATTATATATAAAAAATATGAGAGAGAAAAAGTCCTAATTTTAATTCTCATCCCCGCCTCTTTTCCTCATTGCATTTTTTATTTCTCCTTATTTTCTTATCGGTGAAAAAAACCTTGAATCCTTCTTATTTTCCTTAAAATTCTACAGATCTAACACATTCCAATAAGTCCTCAATGAAATTTGATATAGCAGCAACCCCTGGATCATACCTTGTTCTAATTTTTTAATGAAAGAGACAAGAAAGATGGTGAAGGAGAAATGACCTTCATTTCTTCTTTAGTTTTGCTTTGGAAGCCCTAATCTTTATGTTAATTTTACTGTATATTTAACTAAAGCACTGTGTCTCTTGCAGTAGAGATGTTTATCAATAAAGTTATTTAACTTTTGTCATGTGCATGTTGATTTTTATGCGATACGCGTTCATTAACATTCTGAACCAAGTAAGTTGTTGATTTTCATTTTTACTTAATTTTAGGTTTTTTTTTTGTATTTTTGGGAGTAGGTTTTTTCTAATGTGTTTTTTTTTTTTTTTGTCTTGATGATTTTGCAGACATGGGTTTCTTCTGGTTCGATTCATTAACTTGTTAGTGCTTTTGATGTATGTTGCCACTTGCAATGGTATTCCCTTTGTTCTGAAACCATCGAATATAATCATATATGGTGTTTATTTTTGATACATCTCATCTTATATATATATATATATATATATACCAATATAAAGAATAGAGGAATTTTTGGTGAAGTCTTGGTCTAACCCTAATATTACTAATATGACCTTAAATATCAACCAATACTATACATATGTATTCAATGGTGAAAATGTACATTGAATCAATGTTTGTATATTCATAGGAATGCCATTGTTTTAGAAATAGACCAATAAATTTAAAACTTAGATATCTTTCAAAATACATACCGGATTTTTGCAAAATTAGTATATTTGGAAAGTTCTTCGAATTATGTATTTAAACGTTTATTTATGTTAATAATATCTAGGATAAATCCCGTTTATTACCGGGATGCCCTTGTGTCTAGCTTTTATAAACAGAGGTTGTATTCTCCCTTTTTGACACACACATTAGAATTCTTCTTATCTCTCTAGTTTCTCAGTCTCTTTCTTTGTGTCACACTTCGTTATCAGCTACATTGCGCTACAGCTAATAGACAATAGAAGCATAGGTTAGATATTTTAATCAGTAATGGTGCATTACTTACTTTACTAATTTTGTGTTGCTAACATACACTAGTGGATGCCGTGAAAGTCTGATACCTATTGGGTGTCTTATACACGATTGCCAATATACACTGGATGCCTGGGCATGTGCTGGCGGCTCTATTGCTCCCCATACGGTTTCTCTTTATTATTACTTTGTATTTTCATGCTATAGTCATGTGAAATCAAATGTAGCTGCTATAGCTTTGTCTTGGAACGCTTAGCACATCTGCTTTTCATATCGGCTTTACATCGTTCTGTTTTTTTTTAAATTTTTTTTGTTTTTTGTTTTATCTTTTTTATTAACTTTTCTCTATAACCTCTAAGTTTATTGTGGATAAAGAGAAAAGAGCATTATAGCTCCTCGGGTTACTACAACTAATGTAAATATTTTCACTACCCAGTTGATGTCAACTTTAAATACGACGTATGCGTTCCCTATTTCAGCTTTTAGTATCAAAAGAGACATCGCTTGCTTTATTATTGTTTTCTTATATTGTTGTGTACTATTATCAATTTGGTAACCGTATTTGTTTATCATTATTGCCTGTAATGGCGCTTGAAGTGTTTATCTGCATATTAGTTATTTATTGGTCATGTCTGGCTATGTCGTCTAACCAATTTATTTTATTTTCTTTTTCTTTTTCTAAAGGAATATATGGATTTTGCTAATGGAAAGTTTGCAACAAACGGGGAAGATACATGTCTTGTGGACAGTGCTACAACACATACAATTCTTCGTGACAAACGGTTTTTCTCCCATTTAACATTAGCTGCGGCTACTGTTAGTACGATATCAAGGACCTCTAAACTTATTGAGGGCTGTTTATTAATGTTACCTAATGGTACAAAAATCCATATTAATGATGCCCTATTTTCAACAAAATCTAACCGAAACTTGTTGAGTTTCAAAGATATTCGTCTTAATGGGTATCATATTTAGACAACAAATGAGGCCAACATAGAGTATTTTTGTATTACTACCATTGTCTCGGGAAAGAAACAAGTATTAGAAAAGCTTCTTGCTTTGTCTTCTGGATTGTATCATACTATCCTTATTGAATCACATCTTGTGAATCATTCGAAGACTTCTAATCCCGGTGTTTTTAAACTTTGGCATGACCATTTGGGTCATCCGGGATCAACTATGATGCGTCGAGTTATTGAAAACTCATATGGACATACTCTAAATAGACTAAAAGTCTTATCATTTAATGATTGTCCATGCATCGCTTGTTATCAAGGAAAATTGATTATTAGGCCATCATTGATGAAAGTTGGCATCGAATCACCTAATTTTCTGCAACGAATTCAAGGTGATATATGTGGACCAATTCACCCTTCGTGTGGACCATTTCGTTATTTTATGGTTCTTATTGATGCTTCAACACGATGGTCACATGTTTGCTTACTTTCGACTCGTACTGTTGCATTTGCAAGACTTCTTGCACAAATTATTAAGCTACGAACTCAGTTTCCAGATTTTCCTATTAAAACTATTCGTCTTGATAATGTTGGTGAATTTACCTCTAAAATATTTAATGATTATTGCATGTCAATTGGCATTGATGTCGAACACTCCATCGCTCACGTGCACACTCAAAATGGCTTAGCGGAATCATTTATTAAGCGCTTACAATTGATTGCCTGACCATTAATCTTAAGGTCTAACTTGCCATTTTCAGCATGGGGTCATGCAATATTACATGCTGCAGCATTGGTCCGTATAAGACCAACCAGCTATCAAAAATACTCACCTGTACAACTCGTATATGGGCATCAACCAAATATATCTCATCTTCGAACTTTTGGTTGTGCTGTGTATGTCCCCATTGCTCCACCATAGAGAGCGAAAATGGGTCCTCAATGTAGACTCGGCATATATGTTGGCTATGACTCTCCATCTATCATTCGGTATTTAGAACCTCAAACAGGAGATGTTTTTAAAGCAAGATTTGCTGATTGCCAATTTGATGAATCAAATTTCCCGTCGTTAGGGGGAGATAAGCCAAAACTTGAGGAACGCCGTGAAATTTCATGAAATACACCATCATTAGCCCACTTTGATCCTCGTACAAAACAATGTGAACTTGAGGTTCAAAGAATCATGCATTTGCAAAATATTGCAAACCAAATGCCTGATGCATTTACTGATACAGGTAAGGTAACAAAATCACATATACCTGCTGCAAATACTCCTGCGCTAGTAAGTATCCCAGAAGGACATCATGATAATCAGTCCACGATCAATTAAAGCGTGGAAGACCTCTTGGTGCAAAGGATTTAGTTCCGCGGAAAAAGAGATCAGTAGTTGGCATTCCGGAAAAAGCCATTCTCTCTGAAACATTGATTGATCAATCAAATACTGATACACAAGTTGCACCTGAAGAGGCACATGTACCTCAAAACAATGAGATCTCTATAAACTATGTTGGTACAAGAAAAAACTGGGATAGGAATACAATTATTCCTGATAGTAAATTTTCTTTTACAGTTGCTTTGGATGTCATTGAAAATATTGATGATCCTGAACCACAATCTATCGAAGAATGTCGACGTAGAAAATATTGGCCTAAGTGGGAGGTTGCAATCCAAGAAGAGTATAACTCATTAGTAAAACGTGGACTTCTTGGTCCTATTGTTGTAACTCCTGAAAACGTAAAAGCTGTCGGATACAAATGGGTATTCGTACGAAAACGTAACGACAAAAATGAAATTGTGAGATATAAAGCTCGACTCGTTGCACAAGTTTTTTCACAAAGACCAGGTATTGATTATGAAGAAACTTATTCTCCAGTGATGGATGCCATCACATTCCGGTTTCTTATTAGTTTGGCAGCTTCAGAAAAGCTTGAAATGCGTCTTATGGATGTAGTTACAGCTTATCTTTATGGGTCACTTGATAGTGACATTTATATGAAACTTCCCGAGGGATTTCGTATGCCTGAAGCAGATAAGTCCAAAGGTCATAGTGTATACTCAATAAAACTTCAAAGAGCTCTATATGGACTAAAGCAATCTGGAAGAATGTGGTATAATCGCCTTAGTGAATATTTACTGAAAGAGGGATATACTAATAATGCTATTTGTCCATGTGTTTTCATTAAGAAATCCAATTCTGGGTTTGCTATTATTGTAGTATACGTTGACGATTTAAATCTTGTTGGAACTCTAAAAGAACTCACTGAAACCGCTGCTTACTTGCAGAAGGAATTTGAGATGAAAGATCTTGGTAAAACTAAGTATTGTCTTGGTTTACAAATTGAGCATGTCCCAAATGGAATATTTTTCCATCAATCTACTTATACAGAAAAAGTCTTAAAACGATTTTATATGGACAAATCACATCCACTGAGTTCCCCTATGGTTGTTAGATCATTTGACATGAATAAAGACCCATTTCGACCTAAAGAAGATGGTGAAAAACTTCTTGGTCCGGAAGTGCCATATCTAAGTGCAATTGGTGCTCTTATGTATCTTGCAAATTTCACAAGGCCATATATTGCTTTTTCAGTTAATCTGTTAGCTAGATACAGTTCTGCTCCAACTCGAAGACACTGGAATGGAATCAAGCACTTATTACGTTATCTTAGTGGTACTATTGATTTAGGCTTATTTTACCCTTATGAATCTAAGTCAAAACTAATTGGGTACGCAGATGCAGGTTATCTTTAAGATCCACACAAAGGACGATCACAAACCGGGTATTTGTTTACTTATGGAGACACAGCTATAACTTGGCGGTCAGTGAAGAAAACAATTTCAGCTACATCTACAAATCATTCTTAACTACTAGCAATCCATGAAGCAAGCCGTGAGAGCGTCTAGTTAAGGTCAGTAATACATCATATTCAAGAATCATGTGGACTTCCTTCAACTAAAGATTCACCAACAATATTATACGAAGACAATACTGCTTTCATTGCACAACTAAAGGAAGGATTCATCAAAGGTGATCGAATAAAGCACATCAGTCTGAAGTTCTTTTTCTCACATGATCTACAAAATGATAGTGAAATTGATATCCAACAAGTACGTTCAAATCATAATCTAGCAGACCTCTTCACAAAGGCGTTACCAACTTCTACATTCAATAAATTAGTTCACAAGATTGGAATGCGTCGACTTAAAGATTTGTTGGCCAAGATTTCGCTGAAGTATCCATCAGGGGAGCATCATTAGGACTTAAACGCGTTGTACTCTTTCCTTCGTCAAAGCTTTGTCCCACTGGGTTTACTTGTCAAGGTTTTAATAAGGCAGCATATGCGTGTCCAACACTCTTCCGAGTCTCACACATTTCAGGTTTTCTTCTCTCTTGATTTTCCTGATATATTTTTGTCACTTAGACACAGTGGTCATCAGGGGGAGTGTTATAAACGTTTATTTATGTTAATAATATCTAGGGTAAATCCAGTTTATTACCGGGATGCTCTTGTGTCTAGCCTATATAAATAGAGGTTGTATTCTCCCTTTTTGATACAAACATTAATAAGAATTCTTCTTATCTCTTTAGTTTCTCTGTCTCTTTCTTTGTGTCACACTAAAAAAATTATTTTAAGATTTATTTTCATTATTATCAAATTTGGTATTGTTAAAAGAATCAAATTCAAACATGTGCATCGCACATGTGGTCTTACTAGTTAATATTTAAAAATGTGGGTTTTTTGTGAACAAAAAAGTGGAATGTTAAGAGTGATGCTGTGTTAGAGCATTGCTCGGTTGAACTCACCAAGCGTTGGTATGTCAAGTTTGGTTGTCATATTTTTGTGAATCAAAACTCATTTAAAGAGTCGCTTGATTATTTACTAGAGTCAACTTCGTATAGGTTAGCTAGAAAGTTACTAGGATATGAGACTTACAAGTATTACGTGAAGACTTGAAGAATGTGAAGAAGTAAAGAGCTACGCCGACGACATGATCCTTCCTCTTGAGGTTAGTAATATTTTACTTGAACTATTTCATTCCTAACATATCTTTCAAGTCGTGCATATTGAAAACATAACTGCGAAGATGTGAATGATTATACTCTAGTTAGACATAGTATTAAGGAATTACAATACGAAGTATAACGCATATCTTTTTAACTTCGTATATAAGACATCGACATAATCGTATGAATGTTATTGTGATTATGTATGGGTATGGGTGATGATTTCGTCCTTGGAAATAATGTTTTACATTCGTTTAAAGGAAGTACAATTCATAAACTTGTTTTATGAATCATAAGGGAGATCGCTAGGCTTATTGGTAATGTTATTCATTGCAAATTTTTGGATTACCAATATGTGTGTTTAGTATAACCGCTCATAACTTGTTTATGTATCTTGGTAAAACTATTCACAAGGCCTGACTTTTGTATTGGTATGACTTTTATTAGTGAAACCTATATTAAGTAATCACTTGAGATGGTATGATCGATATATTGCAATTGGTATGACCAACTCTAGACATTGGGTAACCGATCCTAGTAAGAGGTGCAACCGATCACAAGTATGTGGAATCAATCCTTGTAAGAGGTACAACAAGTCTTAGTAATTGGTAACCGATCCTATGACTTGTGAGACCGAATACAAGTTAAATACCATAAATATGTGGTAACCGATCCTAGTACCTAGTAAACCAATTTTTGGAAAGCTAGTGTGACCGATCCTAGTACCCACATGGAGGTAGAACCGAAGCCTTGTGTTTTGGTAGAACTGTGAAACCCATTAATGGTGATTTGATAGGATAATCAATCACATAGTTCTTGGAAGTCAGATGAACCAATTCTAAACTAGTTTGGAAGTGTGGCAAATTGGTTCCAAGATGGTAAATATGAAAAAGGATTTACCAAGTAAAGATGTCGACATACTTTGAACATGTGCAGTAATTCTTATCTTTTATTGTTCAAAGATATTCCTTAATAACTAAAGGAGAATCCCGGATCGAAATAAATTGAGAATCTTTTAATTAAGGTTTTTAGTTTTATATGCTTTTGATTTCCAGCAATTAAAATGCATATCTTTAGAAAATAAAAATTGGTAATGTGCATTTACTAATTGGAGATTTTCTACTGAGATTTCGGTCAATATTTGGACAGAGCATTTCCAGGAATTATGGAAACCGAATTTGGAAATATATTGCATATCTTGACAATATTTTCGGTTTTGGAAATTCCTTGGTGTCCAAACTTCCTTGGTCTATAAATATTGAAGTTTGCATTCCGAGCAAACTACTCCTCAGAGCCAGCAAAACTACCTAGTTGTGTTGTTACTGGTGGAGCCGTCTATTCGGAGAGGAAAGTACCCTAATTAGGCGAAATCTCTTACGACCGCTCGTTTTAAAGACTTCTTTGGGATTGGGAAGCTCTACGAGTACCGTTGGTGGGAAACTAGATAATTGCAGTTTATTATTATTTTTCGATTGATTTGATTGACTAACGGTTGTTGAAATTTGATTGCACCTAGTTTGTTTATGCTTGAGAATATTCTCTTCTGACATAATATTCACTCAAACTAGATCGAAGTATCGATGGGGATCTTTAGACTGTTTGTAGATCTAAAGACCTCTTGTGATAATCCATTGTTAACAGACTCCGTTCTGTGTGAGATTGATCACAAGAGATTCAAGTTGATTGTGTGCCGGTGTTTATTGAAGATCTAAGAAGATTTGAAGACAAATTAAGAAGATTTCTTATTTAAGTTCATAATCTTTGGTGTGCACAAAACTTGATCGGATGGGGATCCAACTATAATCGGTTTATCTTTGTGATGACCTTGATTGATTAGTTGAGTAGATCGGCATCAATACGTTTCTTTGTGATTAAGCGTATTAATTGCATAATCTAAGCAATTACTTTGGTAGTTGTTTATAGATAGATATAAGAACCTGACAAAGGAGTTTATTGGGATAAACGGAAGAGCCTTTTGTCAAACTCATATCACGTTGTTTGAAAAGAGTTGTTACCGAAAAGATTTGTTGTTCCTTTACTGTTTGAAATACGAACCAAAGGAATTGGTTCCAAGTGCTTGACTTATTGCAAGTTGGAGGCGCAGGGATACAGACGGAACTAGGTGAACTATAGGTTTAGTTGCTTGGTCTCAACTATACGAAGTTGGTTTAGATTTTGTATAGCGGCTTAATCTTGAGAGTATTCAATTCTTGACAAGGTCCCGGGGGTTTTCTGCATTTGCGGTTTCCTCGTTAACAAAATCTTGTTGTGTCTTTTACTTTCTATTTCCGTAATTATAATTGTTTTTATTATAATTAGAAGTAAAATACACAAACATTAATTCCTATTTACTTGATAGCAATCCTATTGTGTTTGGTTAAGTCCAAACCTATTATCAAGTAATCATACTTTGTTGTTGTATTGTCTCGATCTTGCATCCATAGTCAATCACACAAGTTATCTTGTTGTCGTATTGTCTCGATCTCGTATCCATAGACAATCAGGCACGAAGTGTGAACCGATTAGTTGTATTGTCTCGACTCAGTCCATAGACATTCACTTTCGGAGAAAGGACTTATAGGTGGAAAAGTTTTAGATTGAGGTATATTTGGGTACCCTCGTCTTTTCATGCTGATTACTGAACATTTAAAAATGTGGGTTTTTTGTGAGCAGAAAAGTGGAATGTTAGGAGTGATGCTGAAGAATTTGAAGTGCAACTACTAATAAATGAAAGTGATAAAGTTGTTGAATCAAATGTTGTGTTTCGTTTTTATATGTGTGACGAAGGGAGTAAATAAAACCAATATGAAAAATCGACTTTCAAAGTCTTCCAAAACGTTATTATTATTACGTTTTTTTTTTGATAAGTTGCAAAAACAGCAAACTAGAGCCTAACAGTACAAGGCTATGCTCTCCCCATAATATCCTCTTTTAGGAGATTACAAATTTATGGAGCTGGTGTAGCTATCTACTCTCCAGACAAAAATTTGTCAGCAACAAACTTATTAGCAAAAAAATTAGCTACATAATTAATTAGCCTCACTATAATTATGAGTAATTATACAAGAGGGAAGATCCATATACACTCTTAGATGGACAAGGTCAGACATGATTTTGACAAATATAAAACACCGATTAATTGGGGCCCCCAAAAAACAATCAGGGGCCTCACACTAGAGGACCAAAAAAACAAAAAGACTAGATTACCCTAACCCTTAGGATGGTGACACGTGTCAACCCTATTAATATTTTTTTTTTAATTTTTATACTTTTTTTAATATTTTTTTATTTTTTATTTTTTAATAATATTTTTTTATTTTTTCATGATTGGTACACAACTTTGGTTGGAAACCTAGCACCAAGCTGGGCTCCAACTCCTTTTTGAATAGCAATACTTAATCTATGAAAAATAAAACTACCAAAACCACTACTAGCGTCGTTGATAACTAAAAAATTCTTCAGACGCTTGAAAAACACAAAGTCTCTTTACCGAGTTCCCCAAGGTACAGAAAGCTAGAACACCCAGACCGTAACCATGTGATACACACTTGTCCAAGTATTTAGTGCGTTTACACGAAACAACATTAGAAATAGTTTTACTTGGGACGAAAGAGCGGGTACCCTCACCAGTGAAGGGCAAGACACCTGTGACATCCATACAAACATCTTGACCATTTTCCCAGTTAAGAACAATGATATCAGCAGGCCGTAAATCTTTGCCATCATCCGACAGAAACCCAAGAGAAACTTCCTTACGCGCAGGCACACCAGCTTTGTAACAAATGTCAGCGATTACATCACGTACAAGGTCATGTTGGAACTTACTTCCAACATCCTTAGTACAATGAAGCGCGTGGTCCCCAAAGATATCCATAGATCTGTTACAACTTGAGCATAAACCATTCTCAACAAACAGCGGGATACCAAGGCGATAGCAAAGAACAGCTCTGAACTGTCCTTGCCCAAGGCATTGATTAAGCCTACTAATTGGTACATCCAACAAATAATCATGTGCATGCTTAACACGGTTGCACTGCCACAGAATGGAATCTCTTGCAGACATAGAAAATTCGTCTGGGATTCGCTTATTAACTGCATCAAAATAAGCGAATGCCAGGGAGTGCATGGAAAGGGGGGCAGTATTATCGACGCAATAAGAAGAAGGTAGTCCACATACCTGAATGAAGTTCTGAAGAGCCAACTGATACGCAGAACCATTTTCTGTTGAGAATAAGCTACCAAGTATCACCTTACGCACTGAAGTATTCTGACTTTGAGAGGCAAGATAACAATAAGTGCGAGTGTCCTCCATAGTGTAAATGCCAAGGCCGCCATCTTTTGATAGGAAAGGTGACCAACCGCTTCTGCAAAGGCCCAAAACCTGCTCCATCCACCGTGATTAAAAGTCTAAAATACTTAAGTAAATGGACTCCTTCCAGGTCGAAAGAGCCTGCTGAATAGCCGTCACTTGAAGACGTTTTGTATTACTAGACCTCTCTTCAGTTGAACTCTTAGGTTGATATAAGGACAGGGTGCAAAAAGGTAGTAAAATGAGCTGAATCCAAGAGGATAAGTTAGACGGATTAACCAATACCTTGTCAAGGAAGGCTTTCAAAAATCTCGAGAAGTTGAGCCGGTACTGATGAGGGATAGAAGCCACAGTAGGGAACTGCCTTTGGAAGGCTGCATTAAACATCTCCGGAGAAAGTCAAACCATCTCAACCTCAGAATTACGATCAATCTTCCCTGCAGAGCTTCCACCTGCAATTCCCGTCTCAACTGGTTATGCAAAACCATCTACAGAGCTTCCACAAACCTACCTGAACTCCCTATTTTCACCAGGTTTCGATAAACCGTGAATAAGAAACCCTGCATTACAACCAGGGCCTGCGATGATATCACTGTGAACTGCACCATCCTGGCCTTACAGTGCATTTTCCAGGCATGGATGTGCATACACCGATCACATAACCAACTGTGCAAAAGAAAAAGAACCTTCTCCCAAGTAAGGTAAACTTGCAAATCAGTAGAAATCAGGTTCCTGCAAAAGCTTTTGTTATCGTCAGAGAAGAAATGCCTATCCTGTAGATGTTGGAGAAAAGACCCTTTGGCATAACCTCTGCCATTCACCCCATTTTGACAGCTATAAATATTCTTGAATGGACATTGGCAGTTGCCTTCACTAATTACAGCGCCTACTGCGGACGAACTGGAACCATTTGACGAACTCAATGAAGCTTCAGTTTGAGGAGAAGGGGAGGGAAGCAGTTGATGGCGAGATGAGGAAGCTCTGGTAAGCCTCGGCATGTAAACAAAACCAAAACCCTAAAACAAAACGTAAACCTTAAAAGAAAAACTCGCAGAAAGCAAAAAAGGAAGAGTAGAAAAACCAACGAGATTAGGCTACAAAAACAATTGAAAAGCCAAAACACGGGTGAAGGGTGATGGAAACATGGTAAAACTGGTGGAAGAACCTGGTTTTCAATCGCCAGGAAGAACGTCAGGAAAACCATGTCGCGGAGAACCTTTTTTTTTTTTCTTTCAAATAACGACTCTTCAAAGACATGGTAGAGTCGTTTTTTTTTCAGTGACGACTCTAAAGAGTCGTTTTTGTTTCAGTGACGACTCTAAAGTGTCGTTATTGTAGGGTCGTCATCGAAACAATAACGACTCTTAAGAGTTAACGCTAAAACAGTAACGACTCTTTAGAGTCGTCATTGATCAGTGTTATTGAAGAGTCGTTATTGTTTTAGTGACGATTTTAAAGAGTCGTTATTGTTTTTATGACGACTCAAAAGTGTCGCTATTCTAGAGTCGTCATTAAAACAATAACAACTCTATAATACCATGACGACTTTTCATAAAAATATGGAAGAAGAAAAATTGCAAACAAGATTTTTGGAAAAGTTAAAAAAAATAATGATTAAACTCTAATTAAGTAAGATTAACACTAATTAAATAAAATTATCGCTAATTAAAGAAGGGTAAATTAGTCATTACCTAAAATATTTAGATAGGGGTAACTCAAATTAAGTCTGGGTGACCTTTTTTTTTCTTTAGCGTGAAGCCCCTAATTGTTTTTTGGGACCCCCAATTAATCTATAATATAAAAAACAGACTTTATTCCTTATGTTTTTGACCAGCCTTTTGATATGCGAAGGAGTGTGGTGATGCCTTGGCATCATTATCACCGTAAAATTTCTTTGATGCACTCCAATAAAGTAGTGCCCATTAGAAGTCAAGTCAATCATGCGGTTTTTTGGGGGGTTTGTTGGTGTTTGTCCGGAGTGGTCGATTTAATCGAGTCACAAAGAAAAGTCGATAGTTTTGTTTTTTTGCGTCACATGGGTTGCTTTTGGGAAATGATTCCTTTTTTTTTACTTGGGGAGACATGATTTGAGTTTCCAATGTGATAAATAGTTTGTCTTGTTGCACCATGTGGGTTACCTTTATTCAAACTTTGCTTTGTATAAACTTAGCCTAGAAATGATGGTTGATGGAAATTTTGAATCCGCTGGACAGCTCCATTGGTTCAAACTGAAAATAAGCAAGTTCTAGTTATCAGAAAGCAAGTTTAAGGGAGAACTCTGAGAAGGATCTCCAAGGTTTCATTGTTAAACGGTAAGGTCCCTAAATTTGCATTTTTGGTTTCCAGATTTTGTTATCTAATTTGAAGTTTTGAACATACGGTTTACAGAAGTTAGTATTATTTGCTGGTTGCTACAAATAGTAGGAATCAACAAAATTTCATGGGATTTTTTTCTTTTTTTTTTGTGATCAAAAAAATAGAAAATCCTAAGATAATTTTTCTTCTAACAAGGTTTGGATCTTAGTTATGAATTAAAAAGGAATATTGTTCGACTACAAAAAAAGAAAGAAAGAAATCACTACATTTTGTGATCTATTTATTGTTTTTTTCCTTGTTTTGAACTGTTACAAAAATAATTCCAGAATATACAGAAACAATGATACGAAAACACAGACAAAAAAATAAATAATCAAGTTTTAATAATCAATTGATACAATCAACCCAAAAATTGTTGTAATCTCGATCTCCGGCTTCTTTGAACACAAATTTCATAACCCAGTTCTTGAATTTCATCCCTAAAAACCCTAATTTTCTATTTCTTACTCAAATCAATCCCAGTTCAATCACCACTGGCAGATTCAAACCAAAATACCCATCAAAAATCTATCTCTCCATTTCTTCTTCCTTGTTCTTCCCATCCTCTATCAGCAATTCAACAACTCAATTCCCTAATTTCCCTGCAGCAACACCACCAGATCTATACTGCCGAGCATCAAATCCATACAGATTCAAAACCTAATTTGAAATACCACCTATCTAAACTTCACCAGCCGAAGAACAATCAAAACCCCTCTCAATTTTTCAAGAACAACCACCAGAATTTCCCACCTCTTTAAAATCTCTCTTTATCATCAAGATAAAAAAATTAAGGAAAACCAGAAACAATCAAATAAACAGATTTTAGGGAGATTAAGAGCTAAGAGATTTACAATTTTAGATGAATTTGAATCGTGAGGGATTTTGCGAGAATGAGAAAGGTTTAAGTAAGTCCGTAACAGAGATGAGAATAGTGATGATATATTAGGGTTTTGGAGATTTATAGATTAGTGATATTAACGAAGAGATCGGTTACTGATGATGAAGGAGATGAAGATTTGAAACGACAGGTGAGATGATATCGGTGTCAGAGAGGGTTTGTGGATTCATAGCGGTGGCGATGGCAGCCATGGTTTCTCTGTGGACACTGAAGAAGTGAAGTAGAACAAAGAAATTGAGAAGAATCGAGTGAAATGGCTAGGTCATTAGGGATATACATGGTAAGTGGACGGTTAAGATTGACGTTAATCTTATAATCTATGGCTCGGACTATTACTGGGAATTATCGGTCCGGGGCGGTTCGGAATACAGTTAGAACCGGTACCTGTCCCGGTCTACACCGATTCTCATATTCCATTCCCGTTTCGTGTACCTCCTGCACCAGTTCTGGTCCGTTTTCGGCTCAGATTTTTCGGTTCTAGTCTGGTTCCAGTTCGGATTTTTTGGTTCTAGTCTGGTACACCGGATCCAGATCGGGTATTGTGCAGCCATAATTATCATTGAATAATATGATAGTATATTTTTTGATTAATTATCGACACGTATAGCCTGTTTGGATACCAGAAACAAAAGATATAAGCAAACAACATGTTTGGATATGATTCAAGGAGTTGCTTTTTGATTTCTTGAAGTAGAAAAGTCAGAAATTAGTTTGGGTATGTACACAATTTCAAAATGATTTTTAGAAATAAAAATGCTAACTTTTTGTGAAGCTAAAATATTTTGCTTCTGGCATATGCTTCTGGAGAAGCGGAAGCATTATGCTTTTGGTATCCAAGTGGGCTATAATGTTTTTGCTTTACACAAAGTTAATTTTTTTGCTTTTAAAAGTCATTCTGAAATTGTGTACTCAAACTAATTTGCGACTTTTTTGTTTTTAGAAGTCGAAAAAACTTCTAAATGTGCATTCAAACACGCTATTAATATATGGTCCCACTTGTACCTGACATTCACTTATTCTTTTTTTTGTGAACACATGTCGTGTATTGATTAAGGTGGGTATTAATAGACGATAGATTGTCATAATAAGGTAACAAAAGTAGGAAGTAACTTTTTCTGACTTGGTTTTCAGGACTAAGATTGAATATTGGGTCCTTTTAACTTGTATACCTGTACAGAGGTTAAGAATGGATAAATGATTAATTTTTTATATCGGGGTTTAAGGTATTTTATTGGGATTATAAATATCTTGAAAATATTTTGAAACAAAAAATATAAGCAAACAACATGTTTGGATACGATTCAAGGAGTTGCTTTTTGATTTCTTGAAGTATAAAAGTCAGAAATTAGTTTGGGTATGAACATAATTTCAAAATGACTTTTAGAAGTAAAAATGCTAACTTTTTGTGAAGCTAAAATATTTTGTTTCTGGCATATAGAAATTAGTTTGGGTATGTACACAATTTCAAAATGACTTTTAGAAATAAAAATGCTAATTTTTTGTGAAGCTAAAATATTTTGTTTCTGGCATATTCTTCTGGAGAAGCGGAAGCATTATGCTTTTGGTATCCAAGTGGGCTATAATGTTTTTGCTTTACAAAAAGTTAATTTTTTGCTTTTAAATGTCATTCTGAAATTGTGTACTCAAACTAATTTGCGACTTTTTTGTTTCTAGAAGTCGAAAAAACTTCTAAATGTGTATTCAAACACGCTATTAATATATGGTACCACTTGTACCTGACATTCACTTGATTTTTTTTTATGTGAACACATGTCGTGTATCGATTACGGTGGGTATTAATAGACGATAGACTGTCATAATAAGGTCGAGAGGAAGTAACTTTTTCTGACTTGGTTTACAGGACTAAGATTGAATATTGGGTCCTTTTAACTTGTATACCTGTATAGAGATTAAGAATGGCTAAATGATTAATTTTTTATATCGGGGTTTAAGGTATTTTATTGGGATTATAAATATCTTGAAAATATTTTGAAACAAAAGATATAAGCAAACAACATGTTTGGATACGATTCAAGGAGTTGCTTTTTGATTTCTTGAAGTAAAAAAGTTAGAAATTAGTTTGAGTATGAGCACAATTTCAAAATGACTTTTAGAAGTAAAAATACTAACTTTTTGTGAAGCTAAAATATTTTACTTCTGGCATATGTTTCTGGAGAAGCGGAAGCATTATTGTTTTTGGTATCCAAGTGGGCTATAATGTTTTTGCTTTACAAAAAGTTAATTTTTTTGCTTTTAAAAGTCATTCTGAAATTGTGTACTCAAACTAATTTGCGACTTTTTTGCTTCTAGAAGTCAAAAAAAAACTTCTGAATGTGCATTTAAACACGCCATTAGTATATGGTCCCACTTGTACCTGACATTCACTTGAAAAGCTTAATACATAAAAATGAGATATTTTTTTTTTTTTTTTTTTTTTGTGAACACATGTCGTGTACCGATTAAGGTGGGTATTGATAGACTGTCATAATAAGGTAACAAAAGTGAGAGGAAGTAACTTTTTCTGACTTAGTTTTCAGAACTAAAGTTGAATATTGGGTCCTGCATATTTTTAAGGGGAGAGGTAAAATAGCCGAGGAAGAAGAAAAATGTCATGGAAGAAGATGTAGAAATAAAATGGAGAGAGAATTTTTTTTTATTGGGAGGGTAATTTTCTGAAAATATATTTCTCATAAATGTAATTTATGTTTATTACCTTAATCCACTACATAATTCCAAAACCCTAAATAAAAGTGGGTTATTAAATGCTTCTTAACCTCTATACGGGTATATAAATTAAAAGGACCCTAAATATTAGTTATATGCAAGATTAAACTACTCGAAAACCACCCTTTTATATGAGATGTTTTCTGGTGGGTCAGTCGTTTTCATGGAAACCCATCATTCTCGGAAGTCACAGCCACCTCTAATAGGGATTAAGGTTTTGGGAGAGTTTGATTTGGTGGTTTGTTCAGAAACATTGGTAAATTAAGGTGCAAGATGTTTGGTTGAAGAACACTAGTGGAAGAAAAATATGAAATGGTTCTAGACAAATCACCAAATTAATGAACCCTTTAGAGAGTAATTGATCCAACATAAAGACCCTAAACTCACCGGAAAAGCATATCATGTGAAGGGGTGGGTTAGTTGGTTTAACTACTTCGTTACAAACTTACATTTTATAATCAATAATCCTAGACTGGTTTAGGAAAACTCTGTTGGGGTTTGTTCGTTAGAAAAATCCTACGCCTAATATAAGAATATTTGATAATGTAATGTATGACATTGCGTGTTTTCAATGAAACCACCTTTCCAAATGTGTTTTGTTGGACAGTCCTAGATGGTATGTTTGTCAAATAATGATGTTGGAGAAAAGGTAAGTTTTTTGTTTATCTCGAACAATACTTTGATTACTGATCTCAAGTATGAGATTCAAATTCCTGATCAACTGGCTATTTTGGTATTTCAGTTGGTTAGGATGTTGACTCTTATACTCGAAGTCAAGAGTTCGAGTCTCCATGCTAAAAAAAGAAAAGAAAAGAAAAAACGTAAATATTTTATTACAGACTCATTTGTATGTAGCCAGGTTTCCTATTGACCGGATTCTCATATTTAAAGTCAATACTCAAAGTTCTTGCATGCGTAAAAGTTAAAATATTATTATAATATGGTTTGGCTGGTAAGCGTATGTAATTTAATGATGGGAAAGACTTATGTAATATATATATATATCACGAACTACCGACTTCAAATATGAGAGTCAGTCTCCTGGTCAACTAAATTATTGAAATAGCTTAGTTGGCCAGTAGCCTGACTTTTATATTTGGAGTCGGTGGTTTAAGTTCAAGTAAGTGTTAAATTTTAGCATTAATGTACAGATGGGTAGCACTACTTGGTTTATTAATTGCAATAGTAAGGTTATTTTTTAGTAAAAACGTTTTATTGTTCTTCCATAATTTATATTACTATAGTAAGAGAAGATATTTTTTAGGCCATAGTTACCGAAATTTCGGTATAAATAAAAGAAAAGCATTAATATGTCAACTTTTAGCAGCACACATATTCATTACTAAGTTGAGACCGTGAGAAAAACTTCGTTGAAAATGTCTGGTCCTAATCATCTCTCACTCTTTGATACTTTCTCTCCCCACCAACCAGTAGAACCTTTCTTTATAGTTCCACCTGTGTCGTTCTAATTCTTTTTTTCTCTAAATTGGCGAACAAAAATCCGCTCCTCCCAACCAAGTTAATGTGTGTAACCCACACCGAAGTTAGTGCATACCCACTAGTTAACTGATAAGAAAATAAAGATATGCCGAAAATGAGGGAAGGAACAAAGTCCGAAGATATGCAGAGATAAGTATTAGAATTAGTTTTTTCCCTCTTATTTTCTTATATAGTACATGCATGTATTCTAGGGAACCATCTCAACGAGATTTAGATTAGGATATTAGGTACGTATATTTTTAATTAGCTAACCGTTGGGTCAACTTGACATCCTAGAAATACCCGTTGGGTCAACTTGACATCCTAGAAATACACGTATTTGAAATCCTAGCTCTATAATCTACATAATTAAAAAAATAAGAGAGAAAAATATCTAATTCAGATTCTTGTCTCGGCATCTCTTTCTCCTCTTATTTTCTGTCTCTCCTTATTTTCTTATCAGTGGAAAATTTCTGGGCCAACTTGAAATCCTTCTTATTTTTCCCAAAATTTCTGCACATCTAACACATATCATACTAAGTCATCAATTAAATTTGATATACTAGTAACCCCTGGATCATATTTGTTCTGATTTCTTTGATGAAGGAGACAAGAAATATGGGGGAAGAGGATCTATTTGTAATCTCAAATATCAGAATCTAAGAATTGGCACTTCAGGGAAGCCTGTCTTCGAATAAGGTTGATGAGTAAGGATAAGCACCATCTTAACTAATTTGTGGGAATTGTAAACTCTAGTCACTGAGACAAGATTGAGGAGTAAGGATAAACACCTCCACTTTAATCTCAGGAATAACTAGGGATAGAGAGTCTCTCATTTGCAGCTAACTTCTCTTTTCCATGGAGTAAGGTGCGATGGCCAGACTTTGAAAAGAAGACTAAATTTAGAAGTTAATGTTCTTGATTGGACTGGGATTTAGCAGATGTTGCGGTCTAAAAGAGAATCGTATAAGCGTATATATATTAGCTGTTTTATATATGTGAGATATTGAAAAATTGGTGCATATCCATAGTTCGAACTGCAAATCTATTTTGAAGAAATGGTTAGTTTGCCTTTTTTCGTTGGAAACAATACTTCTTATGCAGTTAATGTACACCCGTTAAGAATCGAGTGCCCGCAAATCGAATTACATTACCCGTATATCCGTGGATAGCACAATACTTTTTATGCAGTTTATGTACACCCGTTATACTGCCCACAAATCGAATTCCATTATGGATAGCACAATTCATAATCTCCGATATATTTTTCTACCATGACTATTCAAGAAATACAACTAGACAGTAATTTAGGTGCGATTATTCTTCTTTTTAACCCCTTCAGTTTTATATCCAGGTTCTGCCACTGACCTTCTCTACTAAACCGTTAGGCATTAGCAGTCAACAAGAGGAGTCGGTATTTTTTGTTTTCTTTTTCTTCTAAATTTTTGTTATTTTAGGTCACATGGGTTGTTTTTGGAAATGATGCTCATACTGACTAAATATTTCTCCTTTTTGTGCATGTTAGACATGATTTGAATTTCCAAAGCTGAAGGTATGACAAATGGTTTGTCTTGTTGTAGGATGTGGGTTATCTTTAATCTAAAGCTGCTTTCTAAAGTTTTTCTTCTTCTTTTTGAAGCAAGTTGCTTTTTAGAGTAACATCACAATGATGAATCTGCTGAACAGCTCCTTTGCTCCGAATAGAAAATGCGCAAGTTAGGATGTATCAGAAAGTAAGCTTAAGAGAGAACTCAGAGAAGGATCTCCAATGCTTCCTTGTTAAACGCTAAGGTACCTGATTTTTCATTCCTGGTTTTCAGATTTTGTTATCTTATCTGAAGTTTTGAACATATGGTATATAGTTAATGTCATTTTTGGTTATTTGCTTAGTTGCTACAGATGGTAGGAATTGGTAAAATTTTATGGGATGTTTTCCATATGTCCCCCGGAGTAGCAAATCTTATCGTGGTTTCATTTCGGGCCACATGGTATTTTTCCTAAGATATTTTTAATTTCATCTAATAAGGTTTGGATCTTAATATGGTCTGGATCTTACTTTTGAATTAAGAATCACTATGGTTCACTTAAAACAAAAAAAGAACAATTAATTGGGGGATACATAAACTAATTGGGAGATATTTTTACTGTAGTTGCCGGCATGGTTTTTCAATTGGGAGATATTTTTATTGTAGTTGCCGGCATGGTTTTTCAATAATGCTGGCATGGTCGATAAATTTCCGGCATTGAAAAACCATGCCGGCAGCTACAGTAAAATATCCCCCAATTAATTTATGTATCCACCAATTACATGTTCCAAAAAAAGAAGAAGCTGTGTTTTATTTCTTATTTATTGTTTTCTTTTCCTCCTTTTAAATCGATTTACAGCTTTTCAAGTCCTAAAGAGATGTGGTTGCAGTATGTATGCTTAAGTTTTAAATTTATTGTTTAGGTCAATAGTCTAATAAAGCGAGCTTCATAGAAGAGATGTGAAGCATGATTAGTTATTGGCGATGGTGTTTTGTTCATTATGGAGATCAGCCTCTTTAAATTTAAAGTTTGAAATAAATATAAGCTTTTGGGATAGGATTTTTGTGATGAAGAGAATATCTGAAAATGGAAATTAGTTCCTTCAATTTTCTTCGAACAAATTCATTATCATGCATTAAGAATAATATGATAAACTGAGTGTTATTTCTTGAATAACTACCAACACTTAATATCGGATCTCATTGGCAACTGACATTCACTTTAATGCATAAAAATGATATAGCCTTGTCTGAATGCCCTATACGGGTGAAGGTCAATATTAAAAGACGATAGCCAATGAAAATAAGGTCGAGGAAACTTTTTTATCCAACTGAGTTCTTAGAACGACAATAGAATTTTTAGTTATTTGCAAAATAAAACTTCTTCAAAACCAACCCCTCATATGAGATGTTTTTCTGGTGGATTCATAGTTTTCATGGGGACTCATTATTTTTTCAAAAGAGTTTATCATAGCCATTTTTATTATGACTTGCGATTTTGGTGGAGTTTGATTAACGGCCAGTCTCACTGTCCAGAAATATTTGCAAATTGAAGTGTAAAATATATGTTTCGAGAACATTTTGAAGAAAAGAGATAACATACTTTTTTACAGATCTCCAAATTAAACTCCTTCAAAATCACAACTCATAATAGTAGGTAATAATAAATCATTTTGGGAATAGTTGGTCTCATGCGAGGGAGTGGTTTTGCTGGTTAAGTTGCTTCGTTACGAACTTAAATTTTATCATCAATAATTCTAGACTAGTTGAAGAAAAACCCGTGGGACTTTTTGTGAAAAAATCCTACCTCTGATGTGATGATATGTGACATTTTTGGTTCTCAGTGAAGCCATCTCCCCAAATGGGTTTCGAGGGATATTCTTACGGTTTTAGGATTTCAGCATGGTGTGTTTCTCACTGCTTGTTCTTATATTAGTTAATTTTCACTTCAATTTGCTTTAAAATTTGTGATGATGTGTAAAAAATAGGTTTTTTGTTTTATTTTGTACGGGTACTCGGATTACTAACCTCAAATATGAGAGTCAAACACATGCCTTTCCTGATATTTTTGATAGTTAGGATATTGATTTTCATATTTGAGGTCAGTAGTTCGAGTCTCTGTGCAGAAAAAAAACATATGTAGTTTGTTACATACTCATTAATGTACGGAATCCAGTTGTACTGGTTAGCAATTCTCCGATAGCTTGTCTAGTGACCTCATTCCCATACTCAAAGTTAGTAGTCCAAGTTCTTGTACACGTAAAAGTTAAACTACTATATGAAACATGGTTTTGCATAGGATCGTAAGTGCATCTCCTTCATTGGTTTGCAATTCTTGTGTAATATACAAAGACTCGAACTATTGACTTCAAATATGAGAGTCAGTCTCCTGGCCAACTAGGCTATTGAAGTAGCTGAGTTGGTCAGTAGCTTGAATCTCATATTTTAAACAAGTAGTTCAAGTTCCTACATACGCTAAGTATAAAATAAAATAAATATGGGTTGTTGCATAACAACAATGTCATCTATTGTGCAACTACCAAAAAATTAGTCGCTACTCTAAACATAATCACATCTAGGACTATAGAATAAGATAATTAACTACCATGAAAATTAAATATGATATGAGAAACATAAAGAAGTTGACAACCGGGATTTAACATGGTTCTGCGTGTTTTGACCTACATTCTGGGGTTAGTGCTCTCATTAGCTTTCTGTTACAAAATAAATCAAACTCCATTAAAGAGGAGCAAAAGCTCACCGAATAATCCAGATAGAATAAGAAGATCTCTAACCTAAATCTTCTTCTCTCTTACCAGAAAAATAAGTTTCAGTGTGTTTACAAAGATACCCTTAGCTTACTATTTAGCTAAGGACCGATTATGTTTTTAGACACTTCCTCTCTATTAAGTTGCTTTGATTTTGATTGAGCACCACGAGCTAAGTTACATTTATATCCCAGAAGTATTCCCCTTTTGTTGAGCATTGCTTGAAAAACAATTCTTGAGAAAAGTATATCTATTATTGCATGTACCTTGCTTTAGTGGTAGATGTTGTGAGCTCCTAAAGAAAGATGAGGAAGATAGCGGGCGAAGGTTCCTGAAGCTCTACGAGTAAGTTAGCGAGCCTAAATTTCTGAAACGAGATGAGTAAGCAAACGAGCTTAGTTTTTCAAAGCAATATTTTGAGTTATTTGGAAACTTTAACGCTTCGAACATTTAAAGTCTAAATACCATTTGTGGGCGTTTTAACTTCGGTTCGCATTGGCCCTCCATATACTCTTCTTCCTTTCCCCTACAGTGGTTTTCCCTGTATTTGCATTAGCTTTCTGGTTCTTTTATTGTCGTTGAAGGAATTGAGGAAAGTAATTTAATAAGAGTCCAAAGTATATATACCTACCCTTATTCTTTTGCAAAGTTCCAAGACGAGTCAATGCATATTATAGGTTGGTAATAGTATTCACCGGATATTTTTCAAAGAAATGCAAAATTCGTTCTTGAGAAAACTTGAGATGTGAGGCACCTTTTCTAAAATATGGTTGCCCCATTTTGCTTTTGGAATCTTAGGAACTATAACTTTTGAAAGTCAAATTGCTCTATGTAAAGGATTTTCTTTGGAAACTATCATATCTGTATCTCTTTTGCAATGATAATATTTGCAATATTGGGTTGAGATACCCTTCTTTAGTGTCTCTTTTCAATGAATTTTCTTAGTGACTAATAAATTTTTTTTTTTTTTGCTTGTGACAAGTATTTGCTTAATATAACAGTAACACATGTAGATGTTTGTAACGATGGTGATTGCTCCTGGGATGCATTTCCTCATTTGAGGTGTTTGTAATGAAAACATTTGTCTAGAAAGTATTTCCGACTAGGACTTTATCATGTATTATTATATGAAATTGCAGCATTTGTTCGTGGCAAATATTTCCTGAATACGACAGTATGATCTGGTGTTTGATTGAATTTGAACCAATTTAATATGATTGAACGATACACACTGCAAATATATCCTAAACTAAAAATATTTTTGTAAATTCACTTGCACTCGTGTTTCTTGTAAAAAGAAAATTAGGTCAAACGGGCCCTTATTTTCTCTAGCTCACTTTTAAATTTCCTTCTCTTATTTTGATGTAAATTCATTTATTTTGTAATTAACATTAAGCTGATGAGAACATTAACCGTGGGTGTAGACCAAAATATGCCGAACCACATTCAATGGTAATGTTGACCTCTGTGTTAACTTAACCTCTCTATATCTTTCCAATACACTACAAGAAACACAGTCTATAGCCGCACCACCTGTTTGAGCACATGTGGCAAAATAGCTGTATTGCTACAGTGTCATCCTGATGTGGCAAAAACGTATTTTTAGCCACATGAAAGAAACCGTGACATCAGGTTCTTGCCACAACAAGGCTAGATGTGCGGCAACAGGATGGTATACTGCCGCGGGACTCAATGTAGGTGTGGCTAAATTGTAATAATTTGTTTTCTTCATATATACTCCCTCTCTTTTTGGAAAAGAGATATTTTCATTTTTTTTCATTTTAACCTAAAAATAGGCCAAATTGAAAAAATGAAAATATCTCTTTTCCAGAAACGTAAGGAGTGTTTTATATTATTGTCATTAAAAGAAAATCTGTTTATGCAGGGAAAGAGTCAAAGTCCAACCCGGTCGTACATATCCTCCGTCCTCCCACTTTCTCTCTTTAACCTCCCATACTCCCTCTCTCCATTTTTCTTACACCAAACTTCTGAGATCAAACAAGTAAGTTTTTTTTTAAAGTATTGTTTTGTTGCTGCCATTAATCTTTTGAAGAGGAATTAAGCTCTCGAGACTCGAGGTCATGATTCTTTTTGTTATTTAAAGTATTGTTTTGTTAATTCCTTGTTGGTTCTTTCCACGTTTATTTCATATTTGGCTATACTTTATAGTTCACACTTTGTTTGAAATCTGTTGTAAATTCCCTGTTTTACTGGATCGTGTTTTCTTTTAAGAACTACTAGTGTAAAATATTAAAGAATGTAATGTAATGATATTACACGTAATGAATTGATTAGTTTACAGACACAGATTAAGAGGGTATTTATAATTCTAATTATAGGACTTAATCAAGTCAATATTAGTTGACTTGACTATACAGAACATACTCTAATATACCTCCTCAATCTGACCAAGACAAGAACCAAGTACAGATTGTAAGAAAGCAAGACAGACACTCAACAAGAGTCAGTCTGTAAAACAAACAAAAAAACAAATGCTCAGCAAAAGCCTTAAACAACAGACAAGAATCATAACAGATGCTCAACAAGAGCCAATCTCAGCAAAAGAAGTAAATCAAAATAGCAGATGCTCAACAAGAGCCAATCTGACCAAAAGAAGTAAAGCTTAATCTGAAACTAAACTGACTGCGGCTGAAGATTGCACTATCCTTTGTAGTAGTCTGGAGAAAGTTGGATAACAAAGACCCTTTGTCATGACATCAGCTAACTGCTCCTCTGTCACTACATGACTAACATGAATAATTCCATCTTCCACCAGTTCTCTGACAGTATGGTAGTCTATCTCCACATGTTTGGTCCTGCCATGAAAGACTGGATTAGAAGCTAGGCAAATTGCACTTTGATTATCACACAGTAACTGCAGAGGATATGCAACTGAAACATTCAATTCTGTTAATAAGTATGTAAGATATTGCAGTTCAGCAGTAGCCACAGTTAAGCACTTATACTCAGCTTCAGCTGAGCTCCTTGAAACAGTTGGTTGCTTCTTTGAAGACCAAGAAACAACAGACTCACCCATAAACACCACATAACCAGAAGTAGATCTTCTTGTGTCTGGACAACCATCCCAATCAGAATCAGTGTATGCAGTTAAAGTATGAATATTCCCTCTTTTTAAATTAATCCCAGTACCCAAAGTACCTTTCAGATATCTTAAAATTCTTTTCACAAGAAGGAAATGCTGATCAGTTGGAGCATGCATAAATTGGGACACATAATTAACAGCAAAGCAGATGTCAGGCCTTGTATGTGTAAGATATTGTAAACCACCAACAATTGTCCTATATGCTAGAGGATCATACAATAAGACTCTATCATTGATAGAACACCTTTTACCCTTTGCAACAGGGGTGTCACAATGCTTGCAATCCAACATTTGTTCCTTAGTAAGAAGTTCTAATGTATATTTCTGTTGAGTTAAGAAGATAACATCTGAAGACCTAGTAGCTTCAATTCCAAAAAAATAAATTAAATCCCCTAAATCCTTCATAGCAAATTCCTTACTCAAAGCTTGTATCAACTTATTAATAAGCACATCAGAACTTCCTGTTAAAAGTATATCATCCACATATAGTAATAATACCAACATATCTGACTCTGTGATGTAGATAAACATAGAGTGATCATTCTTTGACTTAGTAAAACCATACTGAAGAAGGAAAGAGCTGAATCTATGAAACCAAGCCCTTGGTGCTTGTTTAAACCATATAGAGACTTCTTTAAGTGACATACATGATTTGGAAATTATGGATTAGTAAACCCTGGTGGCTGTTTCATATATACATTCTCTGCTAAATGACCATGCAGAAATGCATTAGATACATCAAGTTGTCTAATTGACCAATTATGGTTAACTGCTAAGTTTAAGACTACTCTCACAGTTGTAGATTTAACAACTGGACTAAATGTTTCTCCAAAATCCACTCCCTCTTGCTGATTATAGCCTTGAGCTACTAATCTAGACTTAAGTCTATCAATAGTTCCGTCAGACTTTAATTTGACCTTATATACCCATTTACAACCAAGAATATTCATGTGAGGTTCAGGCAAAACATAAGTCCAAGTCTCATTCAGCATAAGAGCATCATTCTCCTCTCTCATAGAAACCATCCATTTAGGTTCTTGACTAGCTTCTCTAAAGTTTTTATGCTCAGAGATAGTGGTTAACATACTTGTAAAAACAGGAGAAATGGGATGTTTGACTGAATGATGAAGCACAAAATCATAAAATTGTTTAGGTTTAGATATGCCTTGCATGATCTAGTAATTATAGAAGAAGTATGAGATGAAGTAGATGGAAGTAAATCAGAAGAAGAAGAATCAAAAGTGTCATTCACAGATGGAGATTGAAGTAACTCAGAATTTGAAGTTGATATGTCAGGTGAAGAAGAAGTAGAATTATAGTAAAAATTACATTCATCAAAAATCACATGTATGGATATATGTAGTTTATGAGAGACATGATCAAAACATTTGTATCCTTTATGCAATGGACTATAACCAATAAAGATGCATTTAACAGATTTTGGAGACAATTTGTCAGGTCTATAATGACCAAGGAAAGGAAAACAAATAGAACCAAAAACTCTTAAAAATGAGTAATCTGGAGTAGCTTGAAATAAGACTTCATAAGGAGATTTCATGGATAAAACAGGAGTAGGAGTTTTATTAATGAGATATGTAGCAGTAAGAAAAGCATCATACCATAAAATTTTAGGAGTTGAGGAATGAAACAAAAGGGTATTACCCATTTCATTAATATGCCTGTGTTTTCTTTCTGCCAGTTCATTTTGCTCAGGTGTATTAAGACATGACAATCTAAGATGAATTCCATTGGAATCAAGAAACTGTTTAAAAGAACCTTTAGCAAGTTCACAGGCATTATCTGTTTGAAAATATAAAATCTTTGTAGAAAACAAGTTTTCAGTAAGAGATTTGAAATGAGTAAAACAATGAATAGCATCAGTTTTGAGTTTCATAGGATAAATCCAGTGAAATCTACTGGCATCATCTACAAAAAGAATATAATATCTAAAACCATCATGAGAAATGGTGGGAGAGGGTCCCCAAAATCACAATGAATGAGAGCTAATGGTTTAGATTCATGAGAAGTAGAAAGATGAAAAGGTAACTTTTTACTTTTAATAATTTGACAAGGATGACAAAGTTGATTCTCATGATCAAAATTAAGAGCAATAACTTTTGTAGAATGCAAATGTTGAATAATTTTCTTAGAAGGATGTCCTAACCTATTGTGCCACAAAGATGGAGAAGCAATAATTTATGAATATGAAGTGAACAAAGCATTCTTATTGACAGAGATATGTGAGAGAGGATACAAGTTGTTAACCATTTTTCCCTAAGCTAAAAGAGAATGTGAACTTAGGTCTCTAATCTCAAAGCTCCATGGATCAAAAACAAAATAACAACAATTATCCTTAGTAAATTGGGCAACTGATAATAGATTTTGTGTAATCTCAGGTACTAGAAGTACCAGTTTTTGAAATTTGCAGAGTCTTACCATTACCAACAATGACTTAATCCTTCCCCTTATAGTTAGAAGTATTTTGAAGAATGCCTTTGTCACCAGTCATGTGTCTGGAAGCATCAGAATCAGAAATCCAAGTGGTTGAAGTAGAGGTACCAGAAGGATCATCACACAAATCAGCAGAATTAACTTGTATACCACTAAAAGCAGTCTCAACCTGAGCCACATTTGCAGTAGACTTAGACTCAGAACTAGGTGGAGGATGATATCTGAAGAAACATCTAGAAGCATAATGTCCTATTTTTCGACATATCTGACATTCAACAGTTGAAAAATCCACAAAATATCTACTAGTAGAATCATCATCTGAAGCATCTGCACTAGAACTAGTAGAGCCAGCAGTTCTTAAATTGAACAGCACCAGTACCAGATTTTGAAAAATGCCCTTGATTATTCTTGTTCTTACCCTTATTCTTCCCATTCTTGTTACCAGTAGTACCATTTCTCCCATAAAAGGATGAAGTATTATCAAGAAAACTACTTGATTCCTGATTTGCCATTGTTCATGTGTTAACAGTCTATCTTTCAATTCACCAAAAGTATATGGATGTTCACGATTCTGTGCAGATATCACAAAAGTATCATATTCTCTTCCTAGACCATTAAGAACATATATCATCAAATCTGCATCTGAGACCCGATCATTGATAGCAGCCAAGGAATCTGTGATTATCTTCAAATTATGTAAGTAAACACAGATAGACTGAGAACCCCTTCTACTGCCATATAATTGCTGTCGTAGCATATTACGTCTTGCCCCAAATTGAGATCTAAAACTAGATTCAAGATATTCCCAAATTTCACGAGCAGTAGACATTCCAATAACATCTCCAGAGACAACTTCAGTAAATGTATCCTTCAAACAACTAACAACAAACCTATCTGCCTTTCTCCAATATACCCATCTCGGATTAACACTAGTAACACCAATGATTAAAATTTGGGATGGGGGTTCTACAATTTCACCACTAACATGACCATATAAATCAGTAGAAATCAACACAGATTCGAATTGATCACTCCATAACAGAAAGTTTGTATGATCCAGTTTTAAAGAAACAAAATTTCCACTGTTATCGAATGGTAAAGCAAATTAACTTGCAGTACCCTGATTAGTATCATTACCAGACATATGAGCAGTGGAAACCGGAATTTCAACTTGTGATTGTGATTGATTCCAAACTCCCTGTGAATCTGAAGTTGCTTGATGTTGTTGTTGTTGTTGAGTATTCAGTGAACTTCTTGTATTCGGCATTGAAAGATGTAGAAAGAACCAAGATTCAAAGTAAGGGAGATAAAGATCTTGAAACTTGTTAAAGAAATTGAGCAACCAAAGTTGAAAGAAGATCAGAAAATTATTGAAAAGATTATTTGATCTCAATAGAGTAAAAAAATCAGAATTCTGTGGAAAAAGGTGTTGAAAAATTGTTACAGAATTTTACCTAGGTCGTACCTTCAATGATACCATGTAAAATATTAAAGAAAGTAATGTAATGTTATTACAGGTAATGAATTGATTAGTTTACTGACACGGATTAAGAGGGTATTTATAACTCTAATTATAGGACTTAGTCAAGTCAATATTAGTTGACTTGACTATACAGAACATACTTTAATAACTAGCTAGGTAATTATGTATGGAATGGTGATGGATGATGTGTTTCGTGTTTCTATAGAATGTGAATGAAGATATCTTGCACACCGACCTGAAGGTGTTGTGGAAAGTCATTGGGCGCCATTAGTTCGTACAAAGAATGAATGGAAACACATCATCTCTCTCCCTATGTTCATTAAGGTCTTACAGAATTTAGACATTAATGTCTTCTTTCAGATTCTAATATCAAATTTGGGGTTAATTACAGTTCATGCTTTGCTTAATTATGTTTCTTGAATTGTCATCTTTCTTGTTTTACCGACACCAATGGTGATCGTTAATTCCTCTTAGTAATTTAATTTAACCAATAATTTCAGTCTATTTCTATTTCTTGATAATATCATAATCTGCAGAGTGTCATTCCGTAGAATCATAAAAACCAAACGGACTCAACAATTCTCTGGTGTTCCTTGCATTATGACCTTGCTCAATTGCCTTCTCTCTGGATGGTATGAATCTCTATACATCTCTATCTCTTTGTAACATGATTGCTATGTGCGATTCTATTTCGGAATGAATGGAATAAACAATAGCATAGGTATAACAATTCTCTGTAACATGATTGCTCAATTGCCTTCTCTCTTAATGGAATATGCGATTCAAAAATGAGACTGCTAGTAGTATGTTGAGTTCCCGTATACTTTCTTTTCCTTATTATGCGTTCATTAGGATAACTTCTGGGAGATGGGCAATACTGGTCTTGTTATTCAGGTAAAAACTTCGCATATGGATTTCTTTCTCCGTGAACATCGATCGATGACGTTCAATACTAACTTTGGTTTGTTGCAGAATTTCGACGATGATAGATGGTAGGAATTAAATGCTGTGGAGCAATAATGGGTCGTTCTGGAGCAGAAGCAATCAAATACATTCCCAATATAGATGGTGCACCATTTATGTCCAAGTCGTGTACAACTTTGGTAGTCTCAGAACATCAACTTTGGTACTCCACAACTTTACTATCAAATACAAAAGCTCTCGTGAAGATGCGTGATAAATCCGCAAATTGGAAACGAATAAATTCCCGTACATCTCAGAAACATTATCGTTGTACACGGGGACGGGCCTGTGAAGGGCTAACCGAGACTCCCTGTCCCTAAATTTGGCAAGATGAAAATTGAACAAATATTAGAGGGAATAGGGGAATTAAGCATAGATTTTTGTTATTAGCCTAAATAAAGAATGATGTTTTGGGGACTATTCAAAAAAGGTGGGGGACTACTCTTCTATTTTGGGGTGGATATTTGAAGTAAATTTGAGCCACCCCTTAACTTAGTTTTTTTCTAATACTAAACTTGCCCTTGGTGATGAAATTAGTTAGTGTAATGATTAATTAGTGTTAGTGTAATGATTAATTAGTGAGGTTAGATTAATTAGTTGGGTGTTTTTAAAAGAATAATTTTTGAGAAGAAGGGGGTTTTGGTTTTTTTTTTTTAAGATGGTTGATTTCGAAATGAGGGTTTTGGGTACATAGGTATACTTCAAATTTAGTTAATGTTGCTTGAATTGACAAAAACTTTCGAAAAAATGAGAATTTATAAACTAATTTCGACCATGGAAATGAAGTTCGGCGCATCGGAAGAACAGGTAGCCGAACTCATCTGCAAGTGTAGTTCGGCTAATGGTTCTGAAGACACAGGTAGCCGAACTCAGCTTTAATGGAGTTTTTGCTTTCAGAGAAAAGTTCGGCTAGGAAAAAGAAAGTTGCGACGTAACCGAACTAAAAGTTCGGCTGGGAATTTTTTTTCTCGACGTAACCGAACTCAATATATAGGTTTTCAGAAAAAAGTTCGGTTAGTAGAAAAAAATTGCGACAAAACCGAACTAAAAATTCGGCTAGGAAAAAAACGAAAAAAAGTTGCGAAGTAACCGAACTGAAAGTTCGTCTGGGAATTTTTTTTTTGCGAGGTAACCGAACTTTTTTCTGAAAGAAAAAACTCCATTAAAGCTGAGTTCGGCTAGTTCGACAAACTGTTTCACATAATTCCTAGCCGAACTTCTCTCTGCAACTTTCATTTTCAACTCATTTTGATGATTACTTCTCATTTCTTCAACCAAAAACGAATGACAAGTAATGGGTTTGTGAGAATATATTCGTTAATGATTTAAATTAAGCTATATACATGGAGGTGGTGGTGGTTGGTGGTGGTGGTAGTTGGAGGTGGTAAGTGATGGGCGGTGGTGGTGGGCAGCGGTGGTGGGAGGAGGTGGTGGTTATATATATATAGGTGATTATTAGGTTGGTTTTAAATTAAATTAGGTTAAGGGTAGGTTAATCATTTCCACACTTTATGACACCCTTTATAAGTATAGGGTGGATATTCATATAACAAAGTAGTCCCCACCTCTTTTTTGGGTAGTCCCCAAAACATCATTCTAAATAAACCAACTAAATAGATAACCCATGTTATATTAAGCCCATATTGAAATTGTAAATCTTTATTTATCACCAAGCCCAATAGCAAGTAAAACTGATACTGTCAACTAGCCACGACCAAATGAATTTAGAATTCGTTGTGGGTGTCCCAAATTTCCTCATTAATCATTAACTACACCTCCAAATTATTTATTTGATTAATTCTTACTTTTTATTTTAGCTAGGCAATCTAGGAATTTCTGTTTCGGTTGAGATTGGTGGACATCTTCTTTTTCAAAATTTAAGGACTTCAATTTGGTTATGCTTTCTACTACTGTGTACATATTATATAGCTGAACTATATTCACTCTCGTAAAACAGCCCGAGAGAAAAGAAAAAGAAAAAGAGAAGGCCGAATAAAAAAGAAAAGAAAGAGAAGGCCGAATATTCACTCTCGTAAAACAGGCCGAGAAAAAATGAAACAGAAGTCGACGGGCTGGCCTTCTGCAGTCTTTTTCGGACTTAACAGTACATGTTGTTAACCAACGGAGCTTAGTCTGGTTGGTTAAGAATTGAACTCCCAAGTTATAGATTAGGGGTTCAATTCCCATGTTGTCTAATAAAAATAAATAAATAATAAGTTCTGGATAGATCCTGCACAAATGAACAAAAATGATATGTCAAACTCAGTCGGCAAAAAAAAGTCCTCCAATTATAAGGATAAGTTTTGGTTTCCGAATAATTAAAATTTTAATCTTGTTTTTGTGTTACTTTGTCTCGCGTCGGTAGTATATTAACATTAATAAACACTAAATGCAACCCAAACAATAACTATAACAATCTCAACAACTCTCCAACTAGCTACCAATAAAAAACTTCAACAAGGACGGTACAAGGACAAAAAAAAAAGATCGTCTTAACGAGTAAAAAACAACAACGATCAATGACAACAATAAAAACAAACTAGGATCCATCACCTCCCAAGTCCTAACTATAATCTATCTTTAGCAATGCAAAAACAATCCTACAACACCATCCTCAGGATATCCCTGAGAGGGGATCTGTGAACCCTTTTGGGATAGCTGTTAACATCGGGGACTGAATGCCAAGGGATACAACAAGCCGATTTAAATCTTGGAACCACAAAACCTACTCTCGAGATTTTCTGCGGGATAATTGTTGGCAATCTAGCATTTGTCAGTGCAAAATGTAGCTTCCATTCAGTTCTGAACTTCATCAGGAGCCTTTGATTTTCTTCACATCAATTTTAGATGTTGGGAAACGTTCCAATATTTGCTCTTGCCTCCCAGACATAACCTCTGCACGATCTTCTGACTTGTTAAATGTGTTGATAAGTTTGCTAGAAGTTTTTACTGACCAAAAATGCTAAATGTGTTGATAAGTTTGCTAGAAGTTTTTACCGACCAAAAATGCTAAATGTGGGACAAAGCAACGGGAAAAATAAGTACAAGACTGAAAAAAAAGATAAAGAGAAATGACGTTATGCTCATCCATGGCTTCCCATAAACGAACCCTGCTAATCTATGGTGGGGAGGACGCCACCTCCATTCCCATATGTGTCCAATCTTTTTTGTCCTGTTTCTGGTCGGATCGGTTTCTAACAATGTCTTAGTGGTTGGTGTTGGTGATGGGTTCGTTGTTGTTGCTGGCGGCTGGCCGTTTATCCTAATTTTGTTTTCGCTACAATTTGTTTCCTGTAGATGACAGTTTGAATACGACTATGAATTTTGGCTTTTGGTGTCATCAGAAAACTAATTACGGGAGTAAAGTAATCACTAGGTGTTGAACAAATTTTAGACACTAGAATCGCTAAACGCATCACATTTACAGACAATTTTCAAAAAGCAAGTTGGGTTTTTAACATAAGTCGCATGCATGAACGACGCTCATTACTATGTTTTTACTTGTTTCAGAACCAGAATAGAAGCTGTTAGTAAAGCTGGAACCGGAGAAAGTAAGATTATACTCCCTCTGTTTTTGGAAAAGAGATACTTTCACTTTTTCAATTTAACCTAATATTTCTTTTCCAGAAACGGAGGGAGTATTAAACTAGGGTTCATACACCGTTTAAAAGCTGTTAAATATGTTTCTTTTCACTTAAAGAAATATAAGAACATTAAGGTTAATAAATGCAGTAGGAAAAGGAGAAACTTGTCGTTCTTTATTTATGCCTTCAGCTGCTGAAGGTATCCTCTTTATTTCTTTAGGTTAAAAAAAACACAGGTTGTGTAAAACTACGAAATCCTTAACTAATTGTTTAAAACTCACAAACATACGAAATTAAACCATACGAAATCGATAACTAAGATGTTTTTTGAAACTAAAACCATACGAAATCACTAACGACCACCACGACGAACCCTTTTACCACTTCCTTGTTTACCACGAGTTTTAGGTTGAACTTCCTCATCACTTGGGGTTCATCTACTCGACCGGTTTCCTCCAAGGCGCGACTTGAACATTCTCCTTGTTGTCGACCCCTCTTCAATTTCTTAGACCTACTTGGCTCCATCATTCTTCTAGTTATAAGACCCTCCCACTCGCCGTAGTAGTAGGTTTGTTCCTTAGTCGACATCGGCTCTCCACTACGAATTTTAGCCATCCATTTCTTCAACAATTTCGTACCCTTCTTCACCTGATTCCAATTAAAAGCATAAGTAAATATATTTTCAATACTTTCAAACAACAAGGAAGTATAAGAGAAGACATTTTCTTACCACATTATCCCATAACAGTTTTGCTTCTTCTCCACAAATAGGCATCTCCTTCTGAGCTCTCTTAGCCTCCCTCTCCTTTCCCTTCGCCTTCGCCTTATCAGTCTTAGCTTGTTGTTCTCTATTTATCACAAAAGGATGACTAATTTCTTGATAAAACTCCATATAATCTTCATCACATGCATTTACATCTCCACCACAAGGTACACAATCACCTAAAGGTAAGTAGTAGTTACGAAGTGCATTCCAATGTCCTACCGTAGGAGTTGGTTCATGTTTTGGAACAAAATATTTCTCGGTGTTCTTTGTTCCTTGAACCACCAAATTGAAATTTTCATTCACCACGTCGGGATCCATTTGGACACAACAAAGTTGTCTTAGTATTCTCCTTGGATTATATATTGCGTAGCCATTAGGATACCAAATTGGTCCATAGTAAGCCGAGACGGTAGAGAAACCATTCAGATCTTCTTCATCAACAGGGACATCATCGGGTACGGCGTATGGGTGAAATACCACATCGTTCACCGTAAGTTTATCCAATTTCTCCCTCAACGAAGTCAACTGCTCTACTTTAGACTTCTTTTGTGCGTCCAAAAACAACCATTTTCCTGTTGTAGGTTCGTCATAGGGATAAGGTGTCTTTTCCCTAGACAATCCCAATGAAGGGAAGTTGTCATAAATCCAAACCTATGCGAAAATACGAAAATATTAACCACATACATGAAAATTGATTTGGAAGAAGATAATTTAGGCGAAAAATTTTCTAACTAACAATGTAAAAGGTCACCTGAATAAGAGTTAGATAACCTCCAATTTGAGTTGTCTTAATCCTCGACCCTTTGCTCATCTCTCCTAGAACAAAAGCAAGCACCCCAGTGGCCCAAGAGTATTTGTTAATCTCATCGAGATTCTCCAAAAGCTATAGATAATGTGCATCCACCCTATTTCCAGAAGTGTCGGGGGAAATGACGGTTCCTATGTGATATAACCAATAAGCGGTGACATGATGCCTAAGGGTCTCCTGGTCCATCACCAACTTTCCTTTCTCCACCTTATTTCTTGTCCCTCCAAATGCTTCCTTCAACCTTACCAACTTGTATTTATTCACCATCTTCTTCAATGCTCCATTTACCTCTCTTGGATTATACTCATCGCCACGTTTAGGGGACCTCACAGAACGTCTAAACTAACATTGAGCCTTTTTTGTATCCCATCCTAGGCATTTTAGAGCCAATTCTTCAATAGCTTCATAATGCATCGAGGGGTTGTAGCCTTCTCGAAGAAATTTACCTTCCACTGGTAATCCGGTGATTCTCGAGCAATCATCGGGAGTAATTCCCATCTCGCCAAATGGAAGATGCATTGTATATGTCTCGGGATAATACCTCTCGAGAAATGCGGATACGGCAACAACGTCAAAATCCACATGTGCGTACTCAATAGCTCTCCATAACACACATTCTTTAACCTTCACTTGAAACTCGTCACACCAAAGAAATATCCCATTTGGACGCCTTTTGACGACGAATAAGACGAACTGCATCATTATGATCCTACGAAAATAACATAACACTATTAATACTTAACGAAACATGTCCCAAAAAAAAATCGTTTTGTTAGTTAAGAATGAACTTAAAGAATACCTTTGTTGCATAGATCTTCGCAGCCCATGAGTGTTTGTAGCCAAACAATGTGGCCCCTCCATCATTTGGAGTACCATAAGTTGGGTTCACTGGTGGCAAACACTAATTATCAGGGGGAATGTGTGAGTATCTATCACAAGGCGGCTTCGGCTTCTTTTTCTCTTTAACAGGAACAATTTCTTGCTCTTATTCCTCTTCCTCCTCTTCTTCCTCTTCCTCCTCTTCATCCTCTCCCTCCTCTTCTTCCTCTTCATCCTCTCCCTCCTCTTCCTCCTCTTCTTCCTCATCCTTCTCTTCCTCTTGTCCTTCTCCTTTTTTGCCCTGTCCTTGTTCTTCTTCCTTTACATTTTCAACGTGTTCTCTATGTGGTTCAACCTCTTCATTTCCTTGGTCTTCATTTCCTTGCTCTTTTTCATCATCATTCTCTTCTTCAATAACATTATCAATTGTATTCTCCATCACCTCTTGATTGACTTCCTGTAACGATCCCCCTCCATGTTTAGCATTTGTAGTACCACGGTTTCGGAAATCCAAATGTATTCTACCTCGAGGGGTGGGAGTTCTCAAATCTTCGGCTAGGTGGGATTAGATTTTTTTCCTTTGTTCCTAATGAATGAAAACCACATTATTAGCTAAACAGAATATTGTCTTATCAAATAAAATTGAACATGGGATTACATCAAACACAAAATGTTAACAGACTAAAGTTCGGTTATCTGGTATAAGTTGCGAAGTCACCGAACTACAAGTTTGGTGTTGACAGATAAAAGTTCGGTTACCACATAGAAACTGCGAAGTAACCGAACTATATTTTATCAAAGTTCGGTTACCTATATAAATTTATCGACTAAACCGAACTCAATTTTTTCATATAAAGAAGGAGTTCGGTTACGTTTTTTTTTCGAGCTTACCGAACTACATAGTTCGGTTACCTAAAAATTCCTAATTGGCCGAACTGTTCTTCATATTGAAAGTTCGGTTACCAAAATCTAGGGTTTTCAAAATTTCTCCTAGCCGAAATCTATACTGTAACGACCATTTTCAATGGTTTTTGATGATTTCTAATCGATTTCTTCAACAAAAAACGATTCAAAGGAATGGGTATGAAGGAAATTACCTGCGGATTTTCATTTTAATCGAATCGGACTTCTTGGTTGATGTTGGATGCTTCAATTCGTCTCCCAACTTTGCTTTAAGTTGTTTATCAACTTCAAATTGATTTGGGAGATTCGCTATATTAGCCAGACCCGGACTCAATCCTGGAATTCTTGGTGTCTGCTTAGAACGCATTGTTTATAAAAATTGATTAATCGACGATGAATTTTTTTCAAATCGACGATTAACGTTGATGTATACGAAGAAGAGGAGAAGAAGAAGAAGAAGAGGAAGTTGAAGAAGAAGAATAAAAGAAAAAAAAAGGGTTTTGAAACTGATTTTAGGTTTTAATTTAGGGGGTTAGATTAGTGGGTAGTGGTTAAATTAGTGAGTTATTAGGATTAGTTATAACCTTAATTAGGATAAGGGCAGATTAGTCTTCCCTAATCTTTTAGGACACCCCTTAAAATTTAGGGTGGACATTCATATAACAAAGTAGTCCCCCACCTTTTTGGGGTAGTCCCCAAAACATCGTTCAAAAATTTGAGGGAATAGGGGAATTAAGCATAGATTTTTGTTGTTAGCCTAAATAAACCAACTAAATAGATAACCCATGTTATATTAAGCCCATATTGAAATTGTAAATCTTTATTTATCACCAAGCCCAATAGCAGGTAAAACTGATACTGTCAACTAGCCACGACCCAATGAATTTAGAATTCGTTGTGGGTGTCCCAAATTTCCTCATTAATCATTAACTACACGTCCAAATTATTTATTTGATTAATTCTTACTTTTTATTTTAGCTAGGCAATCTAGGAATTTCTGTTTCGGTTGAGATTGGTGGACATCTTCTTTTTCAAAATTTAAGGACTTCAATTTGGTTATGCTTTCTACTACTGTGTATATATTATATAGCTGAACTATATTCACTCTCGTAAAACGGCCCGAGAGAAAAAATAAAAGAAAAAGATAAGGCCGAATAAAAAGAAAAAGAAAGAGAAGGCTGAATATTCACTCTCGTAAAACAAGCTGAGAAAAAATGAAACAGAAGTCGACGGGCTGGCCTTCTGCAATCTTTTTCGGACTTAACAGTACATGTTGTTAACCAACGGAGCTTAGTCTGGTTGGTCAAGAATTGAACTCCCAAGTTATAGATTAGGAGTTCAATTCCCATGTTATCTAATAAAAATAAATAAATAAATAATAAGTTCAGGATAGATCCTGCACAAATGAACAAAAAAGATATGTCAAACTCAGTCGGCAAAAAAAATCCTCCAATTATAAGGATAAGTTTTGGTTTCCGAATAATTAAAATTTTAATTTTGTTTTAGTGTTACTTTGTCTCGCGTCGGTAGTATATTAACATTAATAAACACTAAATGCAACCCAAACAATAACTATAACAATCTCAACAACTCTCCAACTAGCTACCAATAAAAAACTTCAACAAGGACGGTACAATGACAAAAAAAAGATCGTCTTAACGAGTAAAACAACAACGATCAATGACAACAATGAAAACAAACTAGGATCCATCACCTCCCAAGTCCTAACTATAATCTATCTTTAGCAATGCAAAACAATCCTGCAACACCATCCTCATGATATCCCTGAGAGGGGATCTGTGAACCCTTTTGGGATAGCTGTTAACATCGGGGACTGAATGCCAAGGGATACAACGAGCCGATTTAAATCTTGGAACCATAAAACCTACTCTCGAGATTTTCTGCGGGATAATTGTTGGCAATCTAGCATTTGTCAGTGCAAAATGTAGCTTCCATTCAGCTCTGAACTTCATCAGGAGCCTTTGATTTTCTTCACATCAATTTTAGATGTTGGGAAACGTTCCAATATTTGCTCTTGCCTCCCAGACATAACCTCTGCACGATCTTCTGACTTGTTAAATGTGTTGATAAGTTTGCTAGAAGTTTTTACCGACCATAAATCCTAAATGTGGGACAAAGCAACGGGAAAAATAAGTACAAGACTGAAAAAAAAAAGCTAAAGAGAAATGACGGGGTGCTCATCCATGGCTTCCCACTAACGAACCCTGCTAATCTACGGTGGGGAAGGACGCCACCTCCATTCCCATATGTGTCCCATCTTTTTTGTCCTGTTTCTAGTCGGATCGGTTTCTAACAATGTCTTAGTGGTTGGTGTTGGAGATGGGTTCGTTGTTGTTGCTGGCGGCTGGCCGTTTATCCTAATTTTGTTTTCGCTCCGATTTGTTTCCTGTAGATGACAGTTTGAATACGACTATGAATTTTGGCTTTTGGTGTCGTCAGAAAACTAATTACGGGAGTAAAGTAATCACTAGGTGTTGAACAAATTTTAGACACTAGAATCGCTAAACGCATCACATTTACAGACAATTTTCAAAAAGCAAGTTGGGTTTTTAACATAAGTCGCATGCATGAACGACGCTCATTACTAAGTTTTTACTTGTTTCAGAACCAGAATAGAAGCTGTTAGTAAAGCTGGAACCGGAGAAAGTAAGATTTTACTCCCTCTGTTTTTGAAAAAGAGATACTTTCACTTTTTCATTTTAGCTTAAAAATAGGCCGAATTGAAAAAATGAAAGTATCTCTTTTTCAGAAACGGAGGGAGTATTAAACTAGGGTTCATACACCGTTTAAAAGCTGCTAAATATGTTTCTTTTCACTTAAAGAAATATAAGAACATTAAGGTTAATAAATGCAGTAGGAAAAGGAGAAACTTGTCGTTCTTTATTTATGCCTTCAGCTGCTAAAGGTATCCTCTTTATATCTTTAGGTTCAAAAAAACACAGGTTGTGTGTAATAGATTATTGGTCTGCTCTGACCCGCCCAAGCCATCGATTACAAAAATTACCATTTCCATCGTTAAAATGAAGATGCCCACAGAGTTTAAAATAGGACTCGTGCGTACAAACGGAGCTTAAAATTACACAAATTTGTTTCAACAAATGCATCTTAATTTAGTGAATTAGTATAATTATGAACTCTGATGACTAAAAAAAATAAGAATTCTCTGATACCTAAAATAAGAACTCTGATAACATCTTCTCGGATTAGATGTTTTTCTTATGGTACTCATGATTTTTTAACAATGCAAAAAGATTCCTCATTATCCTCGGAGTTCAAGGAGGCAATCTGTCGACGAGGAAAATATTAGTCCATATAAAACAAACAATCATAACCAGTAGATCTCTGGATATATATCCCGTTCTAAGTTTAGTATTCCTTTTGAGTCTGCCCGGAACCACTATTTAAAGTGAAAAAAAGGGATTTAATTTGGTCATCTAGAAATGAGCTAAGAACCCCCAAGCTAGAGAAAAAGAATGAAATGTTGTGGCTGAGGAATAACATAGAGGGTTACATTATGAAAGTTTCGGTACCCTAGGCATCAATCAGATCAAAGTAAGCTTTAAAGGAATTAGATTCAATCTTCTCACTTCCATCCACTTTTGCTTTTCAGACCAATCTTCTCCTTTTCTGTGATTGTTTTGCTTTTACATTATCAGATGTTTCGTCGTGGTTTTCTTCACTGTTAAATTTGTAGTACTTAAAATTACCGTAGTCTCCAAAATTTTCCAGTTTATTGCCAAACTACTTTTCTGCTGTGGAGGAGCCTTGTCCTGGGAACAAACAAAGTTGCTAGCCTGCTAAAGTCTGTTTTTGGTGCATGTTTGTATGCTGTCTGTAGTTTGTACCACAGCTAGCCATGCATGGTTTGCTGCAACGCTGGGTTGTCCATCGTGCCAGAAACATTGTGTTGCCTGGTAGTACCAAACTAGGTACTATTGAGGCCTTGGTCAAATATTTGACTAGAGAGTGCCCATTCGCTGGTGCATTAGCCCGCGTGAACCTAAATTAAACTGGAAAAGCGCGATCTGGTGATAAGCCGACATAAATCATGTCACTCATATTTTAGACGGCGGCTTGGCTTATTGCATGAGGTAGAGATAGATTTGACTTATTACCAGTAGCAGCGGAGCAGAAACTAGACTAACAGATGCGTACTGGATTGGATTATTAATTTACTTGAATCTAATGAATTTATAATGTTTCTTAAAAAAATCTTATAGATTCGTATAGATGTATGATTTTGGATTGTAATGGATTGAATTAGGATTAATTCAGATTTATAAAAATTAAAGTGCATTACCGAATCGTAATATAATTGAAAAAATCAAGGTCATCTTGCTTTCCATTCCAAAAAAAAAACCATCCATAAGTTGAGGCGGTGTTGGTTAGTGTATGTGGGATAAATTTTTGATGGAGGTATGGGGGACAAATCATATCTTGACACATGTCTTTGCAATTAAATTTTTTTAACAGATTTTGTTACCGGAAATATCAAGGATAAAATATCACCATTTAAGATAACCAGTATTTTGACCAAAAATACACTTCTTTTATATTATTGGAAACAGATTTTGTTGGAATCATGGCAAAGACATGTGTCAAGATATGATTTGTCCCCCATGCCTCCATCAAAAAATTTATTCAGTGGTTGGTGGTGGGTGTCAGTGGTCAGGGGTGGTGGTGGTGGCGGTGCTGGTTATTGGTGGTCGGTGCTGGTGGTCAATGGTTGTTGTTGGTGGTGGGTGTCAGTGGTGGTTGGTGGTGGCGGTAAAACATAGCATGCTGTGATAAAAATGAAAAAAAACCTTTAAAAAAAAAAAAAAAATTGTACATAAGAATTCATGAAGCTTTTGTGGTCTGGGTTGTGATTAAATGAATAAGAATCCTTATATATCTTGCACATCAACTATCTTAACAAATCTTAAATGAATCGAATACCTAGGATATTTGTGAAATCTAAGTAAATCATATATGAATACCATGGATATTTAGTGATTCCTTACATATCCTAATTGAATAGCTAAGAGTTTTTGTGGAATGTCAAATATCCATATAAATCCTAATCCAATATACACCCCTGCAACGATAAGCAAATTTTTGCTAGGAGTAACAAGAAAGTAAGATTAGGTTTAGATGAAAAATTAGATTCAAAAGAATAGGCTTGGAAGACCGATCGGCAGAGGTAGCAAGTGCACACCATTGCCCCTTATTATAAGAATCCAACTTTTGTTCTCTTATGAATGGAGCTTGATTTCCATTTATGAAGGGGGCTACAATTGTTTTGGCTCACTATAAAATATAAAATAATGTAGGAGACATAACACAGCACGGCAAAACACGATTAATTTCCTTGCACAACACAACATCCTTCAAGTACAGCAATATTACGATATGCCTTAATTTCTGACCCGACACAATACGATACATAGCACGTTGGACTCGTATTTAAATGGCTGTACGTGCCCGCCCGTTTCACACCTCTACTACATCTTATTGTGTAGGTGCTTTTTTTTTCTCCTATTACACGTTGCACTTGGTTATACCAAACCATTTTTGTCGTCGTGTATTGCTTTTGGCATTTTTATACTACTTGATATTTTTCTAGCTTATCATTGACCAACACTTAGCAAAATGGGAAAGAAAACAAAAGGGATTTTTTTTTGCAACAGTAATTCCCTTCGTATCAACCTTAAGTCTAATGTAATTAAAGATCTAATGCAACGCTGTGACATAACTGTATATAACTTTGTTTAGTGTTTAATATAATGTTGTTTTATTAAAAAAAATAAAATTTTGACCAACACTAACCTCTACAATTTATTCTATCATATATGCTCATGATGCTTTTCACATTGCACGAGTTAAACATACACTAAGGCCTATCACTGTGGTAGGTGTTTTAGCTTGGATATAACTCAATTATAGCCAATGCTAATCAGTATGGTTTTTCACTTGGCTATTGCATGTAATGAGGCAAATTCGCTTAGTTTGGCCACCGAGTGGAACACATTTGCTCTTCATTCTAACTAGGCGAAGCCCTTCAGAAACTCAGCTACCGTAAAAAAAAACAAAAAAAACTTGAAACTCAGTTTTCAAATGCTTTTTGATGGAAACTTAGTATCTGTATTGGATTTTCTGGATTTTACTTATTTGCATTCCTAAAATTTCTCTTTTACCTCTTTAGTTTCTAGCTCATTTTTTTCTTCATATTATATCTCCAATTTTCCCTTGAATATTATTTTATATAATACTGTATGTAGGTTGTTTCTCTTTTATATAAATAAATAAATAAAATAGCTTACTGTCTATTACAAAATTTTGGTTGGCAACCTAGCAATAAGCTGGGCTCCAACCCCCTTTTGAATGGCAATACCTAATCTATGAAAAATAAAACTACCAAAACCACTACTGGCATCATTGCTAACTAAACAATTCTTCAGACGCTTGAAAAAACATAAAATATCTTCACCGAGTTCCCCTAAGGTAGAGAAAGCTAGAACACCCAGACCATATCCATGTGATACACACTTGTCTAAGTATTATTTTATTATAATAAATATTTATGATCAAACATATAAATATTCGATTTTAATTTTTTCGTAAATTACAAGTATTCGTACAAAGCTTTAGTTGGTAACCGAGCAACAAACAGGACACCAACCCCTTTTTGAATAGCAACACCCAATCTATGAAAAATAAAACTGCCTAGACCACTACCAGCATTGCTACTAACTAAACAATTCTTCAAACACTTAGAAAAACAAACAGTATAAGGTAGTGAATTTTTTTTTACTTCTTGGTAAAAAAAAAAAAGTTTACAAACTTGGGTGAGATAACATCTAACCTAATGGCATTTGCGATATTATGTAAAAATTTCAGGTCAAACAAAAAAAGACCACAACAATATTATATTCTCATTCTTCTTCAATGAGTCACTGCCATTAATTTCTCACTTTTTAAACTTTATTGTGTTTTTTTCTCCTTCTTCCTCCTCCGCCTTAAAGATTTTGACCGTTGCTTTTCTTCTCCAACGTCTCTCTCTCATCAATCTCCATTTTCTCCTTCTTCAGCTTAAGCTTCTAGCCGACCATCATAATCAGGTCAGTTCTTCTTCTTCTTCTTCCTCTAATTGATCCAATTAAGAAACCATTTTCATGAAGATGTGTTGTGTCTCTTTGATTATCTCAAACAAGGTCACCTCTGGTCATAGAATTCTCTTGTATTTTCTCTGATTGTTCTGACTATATTTTTGATAATCTGTCTAAAATAGGAAATTTACTGTATTTTAGAATCTGGGTTTTGGTTTTTAAGTCTAATCTAGGCTTTTTGTTTCTTACAACTTCCTCTGTGTGGGAAATTCTCTGTTTTCCTATTTTTGCTGGTTTCCAGAACTAATTACTGTAAAATTCTGGGTTTAATAACATGGGTTTTGGTGTACAGTTCTGATTTGATCCAAAATACAGTGAACTTTCCATAATTAGATTTGTTTTATTTTTGGGAGAATTTTGATTGAAACTGAAAAGATTCTCCATTGCTTTTAATAGACTTGAGAACAAAGAAAAGAACACTGAAGAATTTCTTAGCTCACACTTGATGTTTGGTATAATGCCTCAAAGAAACTAGAAACAGCATCTTTTATTTTTTTGTACTTGTAACTATTCACATGACTCAGCAATTGTACTTTTACTATTCATGATTTTAATGCATTTTGTTTCTGTTTTGAACACAGGTTCACAATGTTCTTATGAATGTAGTGGTGGTGGCGGTGGTTGTGGCGGCGGCGGTGGTAACCAATTCATGCTTTTCAGTAAGTTATTTCAGTTTTAGTTTAAGCCTTAAGACATCTTGATAGGTTCATAGAGAGATAGAATTGATAGAGGTAGATTTATATACGAGCGCAATGGGATGTGCAACGTCGAAATTAGAGAAAGAAGAAGCAGTTAAGCTATGTAAAGATAGAAGGAAATTTATACAACAAGCAGTAGAACAAAGGATTAAGTTTGCATCAGGTCATAATGCATATATTCAGTCTTTGAAACGGGTGTCAGCTGCACTTAGGAATTATGTAGAAGGCGACGAGCCTCGAGAGTTTTTTATAGATTCGTTTACTACTCCGGTAAAGAAAAGTAGCAACCCTGGTATCATCTCAATGCCTTCAAAATCTTACTTGAGAGCAGAAATTGGTTCGGAGAGTAATACGACGTTTAGAGTGAATTACTTCAGATCAGGTGGGAATGCAGCAGTTTCTGTAGAGGAAAGACCTCATTCACCTGAGACTGTAAGAATTGAGTCTTTTCCACCGATGAATCATTACGGAATCGATGGGTTCTTTTCGATGCAATCTCCTCCAGATATGAATGTGTCGTCATATTATACTCCATCTCCTAATAGAAGGCCTAGTTTTCCACCTCAATCACCTCAGAATTCACAATGGGACTTTTTTTGGAACCCATTTACATCTTTAGATACTTATGGATACCCAACTCGGGAGAGCATAGACCATTCTGTCATGGATGATGAGATTTCGGGTATTAGACAAGTTCGAGAAGAAGAAGGTATTCCGGATTTAGAAGAAGAGGGAGCTGAAGAAGGAGGTGAAGAGTTTGAAATTAGAGGCGAAAGAATTAAGATTGATTTGAATAACGTTGATGAAACAATTATTATTGAAGATTGTGACGATGATGAATCTGACAGTGAAGCCGATACTGATATATGTTGTGACCATGAAGAAGTAAAAGGACTAACATCTCAGTTCACCAAGAGTGTTGGAGGAGAGGAAGCACAGAGTGCAGTAGGAGTTGGAAGTGGAAATCAAGATAATGCTGTGGGCAGTCGAGAAACCAATGAAGAAACACCGGGTTATACTGTTTATGTAAATAGAAGACCTCCTACTAGTATGGCAGAGGTAATCAAGGATATAGAAAGTCAATTTATGATAGTCTGCAATTCCATGACTGAACTTTCGACCATGTTGGAGGCTAGCAAAGTTCAGTATGCTTCAACATCTAATGAAGTGACAGGTACTTGATTCCAACTAGGTTGGCTTTGTGTTTTTATGCTTGTTCTTTATTAGACATATCAATATAATGCATATCATTGTGTGACATATCATCTTTGTCTCGTGTTGGTGTGTAGCTATGAAAATGTTAAATCCTGTTGCGTTGATTCGTTCTGCTTCCTCATCTCGCTCATCGTCTTCAAGATTCTTCCTTAGTTCTTCAAGTTCAAAGGATGACCGTTGTGATAGTAGTAGTGAATTCTCAGAAGAGTCATGTATGATATCGGGGAGTCATCAATCAACGTTAGACAGATTGTATGCTTGGGAGAAGAAGCTCTATGGAGAAGTCAAGGTACATTTCATTTTCTCATAAGGTTTCTTATACAAATAGGTGAGGTTTTGGATTCAATTATGCAGCGGGACACAGTCAATCTGATGTTGTTTTGTTGTTTTCGCCTATTGATCAGTCAGGAGAACGTATAAGGATAGCATACGAGAAAAAATGTATGCAACTAAGGAGCCAGGATGTGAAAGGAGAAGATCCTAATGTATGTGATAAAACAAGAGCAGCCATTAGAGATCTTCATACCCAAATCAAGGTTTCAATACATTCAGTTGAAGCAGTAGCAAAAAGAATCGAAACCTTACTGGATGAAGAACTGCAACCACAACTTGTAGAATTGGTACAAGGGTATGTTTTCAGTTCATTTACTTTTAGCAATATATCTATCATTCCGATTCTGTTTTTAGAACCAGATATATTCCGTTCAAGAACACTCTCACATATAACAAACAATATGGTTTTATATCCACCTCTAATTGAACATTATGAGCTTATCGTCTGAACCTGAGCAGTAAACTAACATAGTTACAACACTTGACAGATTAGCGAGGATGTGGAAAGTAATGGCCGCATGTCACCAAGCACAAAAACGAACGCTTGATGAAGCCAAACTGTTGTTAGCCGGTTCGCCGTCAAAACTTACCTCACGTAAGCCAAGAGACATATTTAATGAGCCACACCGACTTGCGCAATCGGCTGTAAATCTGGAGATAGAACTCCTTAACTGGAAAGCTAGCTTTGAATCATGGGTCACTGCTCAGCGATCCTACGTCAATGCATTAAAAGACTGGCTACTACGATGTATGCAGTGTGATAGTGATACATCAAAGCTACCAATCTCTCCTCGTCGTTCAAGTGGAGCACCAGCAATATTCGGAATCTGCATTCAGTGGTCTAGATTCCTAGATGCTATGCAGGAAGGCCCTGTGCAGGCTGTCATAGGTGCGAATCGCGGAATAGATCTCTTTGCAGCAGGGATGGGATCATTATATACACAGCAATTAAAGGATGATTCCAGACGGACTCCAGGTTCAGGAGGATCAAAAAGATTTGCCGGTGTCGGGACTCCGGGAGGATCTAAGCGATATGTCGGTATCGGGACTCCAGTAGGATCAAAACGATTTGGTGGCGTTGGGTTCTTGCCCGACTCGTGTAGAGATTTGGAGATTATGGAAGTAGGTGGAGAAGAAGAAGAAGAAGTTTTTATGACTGCAGAAAGAACAGCTGAGGTAGCCATGAATGTGTTATGTGCTGGTATGTCTGTTGCAATCAGTTCTTTGTCAGAATTTGCCATTTGCTCGGCAGATGGATATGCCGAGCTGGTTAACCAATGGGAGATTGTTGCAAAAACAAACCAGCAAGGAACAAGAAGTATTGGGGTGTGATTTGGATTACTGGGGCTAATTTTTTTTCTTCTTCTTTTTAACTGTTTCGTTATCAATTACTGTAAATGTGATTTATAGTTACAATCAAAATCAAGATCAATTTAACTGGTGATTTCAGCCTAGTTTGCTCTTTGCACCCTTCTTTCTCAGTTTTTCTTGGCAAAAGGTTTAAAATTCATTCAGAGTGCACCGGAATTTGTGATTCAGTGAACTCGAACACTGAACGGAAACCCTAAAATGGACTGATATTCTGCAAGACTACAGCCATTCTGTCAGATTAAACACATTCTAAAGTAAATAAATAAATTTTTTAATTGTGTTTTTATTTATTGACAGACCAAATTGGAATTTGTACTAAAATGTTATAACAAAATTTCACCATGTCTGTGGAAAAGTGCAGGGTTAGAAAGGGATCCCCAGCATCCACAACTCAAGAGACCATACAGGAAAACTCCGGAAGAAACAAAAATGCATCGCGCAAAAAATATATTAGTAGTGGCTAAAGCTTTTACTCGGTGACAGGTAAATCAAAAGGAAAAACCGGTTTCTGTCGGTTCACAACAAAGTTGGTTTGATGGAAACCGGTGATTGCTTTTAGTCGTCATACTCCATATCATCACCATCCATCTCGGTTTCAGAACCACCAGGACCAAGGAGAGAGAGAAAGACCAGAACGGCAATAAATTGAGTTGCGAGGAAGTATTTGGCTCTTCTTTTGAATGTTTTCTCTTCTTCTGTCTTTTCTCTCCTGGGTTTGCCTTTTGGCTTTGCACCTGGCAAAATACAATATTCAGGGGATATAAGTAACTGAAGGTTATAACCATAATGGTGTTAGTAAAGTTGTTATCTTATGCACATTACTTATCTGAATATTATCGGATTAGTTAATATAAAAAGCAAAAATGGAAGAAATAATGTTTCACTTACTCCAATTTGATCGGGTTCCTCTTTTTGGCGTCGATGATGATGAAGTTTCAAAAGGGGACTTAGGGATAGTTGAAGTAGATGATGGGCCTGCTTCCAAATACTTCCCCTTTAGATCCTCGCAGTATCTTACAAGATTCCTATGCTCCAAGAGCTTGCTTCTCAACAAAGATGTTTCCTATAGTCACAAAGACATACACATAAATAAGAGAATACATCAACACCAAGCACGGTGCTTTATCTCAAGTGTTTGACCAAATCCAGTCAATCTAGAAAGACGGATAGAATAACACCTAATTAAGATCATTAAAGCCAGAGGTTAAATACTACAACATCCAGAAACTCGATTCTGGGGGAATGACAAAACAGGCTCAATCTCAGACAAGTTGCAAATATAATCTCCAACTCAAAGGAAATTTAGACCAAAGCTGAAGTCCGGAATTTCTCAGAGGAGCTACACTGGGAAATTCCCAAACTAACTTCCACTTGTTCTTATTGACTTGACAGGAAACAAAATGCGTAAAAGCACTCCAGATGCAAATTCGACAGTCCATTGTAAGAATGCACAACCATGATATCACCAGAATGCTATAAATAGAAGTAGAACTCACTGGTAAAGCTTGAAGGGTGAAAAGTGCATGCCCAAGGAAAACAGCATCCAGACTTGTTGGCCTGTACACAGGTCAACAATGAAACGTTTACATTAGTCACTTACAACAGACTTCTGTAAGGAAATCTACCAACTGAACGTTCATAATAAGAAAACTGACTCCCAATGGAACATCACCTGTTCTCAAAGAAAAATGTCTGCTCGCCTAATAGTGTTGATAGTGCTTGATATGCAAGCGTTGCCTTCCTATAGATCTGTCCACATATGGAATCTATTAGGTAACGGGGCTTGTTTTTAACACCTTAAGAACGATTTTAGTATCTAATTTAATGTAGTTGACGAAATTTAATGAAGAGAAAGCAGCAGAGTGATATGGTACCTCAGTTTCTCTTCTTTCAGCATTAGCCTTTGTAATTTCAAGCAGCTGCTTTGCCTTGGAGGTTTGCATAAAGTGGAGAACCTTTCCAATTGGCCAGGGAAGATCAGAGTAATATATCGTATCTGCAGAATTTCTATCTGATCCCGCCCAAAGCTCAAAACTAACAGCATCTGCAAGCCATGTGCCAATCATTGCTTTCATTGCCAACCATTCTGGTACAGTGTGGCTAGGAAGTCCGGAATCTAAATCAACAACACCATCCTCCTTTAAACTTTCAATCACTCCACCTTTCTCATTGTTGAAGGCCACATAATCCCCACATTCAACATATGGTATTTGATCTACAAAAATTTCAAAATCAGCATCACATGATTGAGCGAACAAGAAGCAACACACAACTCTAAATTCACATGACCCAGAGAAAGATTGTCAAGCTAAACACTACAATCAGCCATCCATCTGTTGAATATCTCTAAAGAAGGATACCTCCTATGTCATATATTTTATTTCTTCAAAATATTCAACAACTTGAAAAGCATAATAGCTAGCATTAGACGGCATTAGTGAAGTACATAATGAGATGGCTTTGCAATATCATCAACAATGTCAGATTTCTACTACTAAGAAATTTAACACAAATCCGAGATGCCAATACTCCCAATTTTCAATCCATTCTTCAATTGAACCATAAAAAATGTCAGAGCTATGGGGCACTAGCCCCAACTCCACCAATGCCCCATATATATCTTGCCTCACCAATTCCTTAGTCATGCTATTGAGTATTAACTTACCATAATGCTGAATTCATATACATCTGACATTCATATCATTTATTTACTATTAAGGTAATTCCCAGAGTCTCACAAACCCTAATTTTGAAACAATTCAGTTCAATTCACACTTTTAATGAGCAAAAACAAAAACCCTTTTTTAGAATTGATCCTAATCAGATACTTATATGATCAAATTTGATGCAAATAACTAAAGAAATTAGTGGAAAATGGTGGAATTTTTAGAGATTTGATACCTGAATCAGGATAAGTAAGATTGGGCTGAAGCTGGAAATTAACGTCTGCAAATCGGAGATAAAAGTAAGCAGGTAAACAAGAAGGACAACCAGTTGGAAGACCAAAACTAGGTTTTCTCGCAACTAGAACTAGAGATTCTTTATCTTCCGCCATTGTTGATTGAGATAGAGGGAGAAAGAACACAAACTAGGGTTTTGTTATTAGACTACTGTATGACTTGCAGAGAAAGAAGAGGAGAAACACGGAGGTTTTGGATTTGGGTTGAAATTGGGCTTGGTTTCTGTATTCAAATACGGGACCATGTTGAGCATATGAGATCCAATCCGTGTATCCGATCCTGCACGCCCGTTTTTTCCGGTTGGGTGTCCGATCCGTGCATCAATGGACCAGATCTCAAAAACAAGTTGGGCCTAGAATAGGCTTTGGAGCCAGCTGGGCTGGCTCCGCCCCTGGGTATGGGCCAACAGATTGGATACCAAATGCTAAGCCCTACATGTGATAGACTTTGGATGGTTTTCCCGCTCCTTCTTTTTTATCATCCGATGGAATTGAAGATTTTCCTCATCAAATACTTTGAAGAACAACTTAAGCATTTTGAAAGATTCATCATAAATCGTGAATCTTAGAGAAGAAAATCAAGGCAAGAACAATAATCTCCCAACTGTTAGTCTTGAGATCAGTAAGGGGTTAATCAATACTCCTCATATTTCTTCTTCAAATGGAGTAATTGATTCTTCATCGTCAGACCCTAAACATATCATTCAAAATGAAAAAGTTTCTTCAAGAGATTGGATAGAATTATTTCTTATTCCTAGAGTTGTAAGCACCCATCATTCAATGAAGTATACTCCACCTGCTAAGGTTGGCGAAAAATTGATTGTAGCTGGTCGAACAGAAAATTTTAAGCATGTATTAAGAGATGTAAGAACTTACATATTTGGCTTCTTTGTTGGAAAAATATTATCCTTCTAAGATGTACAAGTTGATGTGAGCAAAGTATGGAAATTCAAGAAGGAGGTAAGTATGAAACTTCATGGAGACTGTGGATCCTTTTATATCTCAAAAAACCTGTTTTATCTGAATCCTTGGTCTCAACTTATTGAAAAATCTCTTACTGATATTAAGTTAGTGCCAATTTGGAGACAGGTTCATGGGATTCCATTTCACAAATAACCAAAAAAGGATAGCTTATGCTAGAATTCGTATGAGATAAATGTTGATTTTGCTTATCCTTCTAGCATTCTTTTAATTAGTGATTGATTGAAATATAACTATGGAACTCCTTGTTGAATACCAATGGAAGCCAAATGTGATAGATGTTTGGTCTTTGGTCATTTTGATAATAATTGTTCTAGAAAATTGAAAACTAGATGGACTCCCAAGAAAGTGAATATGGGAAATTATGGTGTGACGCAAAATTCCAAGCGAAATACAGAAATTGCGGGGTTTGAGAATATGTTATGTAATAGTGAAACCAACATTCCTACTTCAGCCGGAATCTTGTCCATAAAGAGTGTTTCTGTGGGGGCAAGGGGAAGGAACAATTTTTTTTGCTGATGATAGGAATTCTAGTGCAGCAAAGCATATGGTTGATGGTTTGGGAGTGACAATTACAGAGAGTCTAAAAGTCTTAAAAGAGAAAACTGAAAACATCGTAGGAGAGGACCTGAATGTTAGCAACACTGGCATTTTTACCCCTACAGAAGTGCAGAAGGTGATTACAAATGTTATCAAGGATCAGAGTATTAGAGCTGCACAAATTTTGGCAGAGACAAGGAGGAAGAATATAGCTCCAATTACATCTCCAGTGACTTCAATTTCTCTTTAAGATGGGTGGACTAAAGTAAAAGGCAAGAAAATCTCTAAACTATACACAATTTCCTAACTAGCAGAATATGGACAAAGTGATCAAAGAGATAATTTGACAACCAATCCCACTTTCCTGCAATAATAAAAATGAGTTTATGACATTTCAAAACAGCCATCAAAGTTTATAATCACACAACAGAGAAATACCCAATCACCACAAATACAGTAGATTATACAGTAGTATAGATATAAATTTTAGAGTCCTAGTTCTATGATAAACCCTTGATATTCAACTACAGAACCCAATTTAAACCTAAAGTTCGCCCAAAAGCAGAGACAAAACAAACTTGCCTCCAACAGCCGCACACATTCCCTCCAACTTATGCAGAATTACTTCAACTGATGATGTTAGAAATTGAAATGTTTTGGAGCTCAGATACCATGTTGGAAATTCATATGATTTTAACTTCGAATAATATTTGCGGAGATATACGAGCATAGTGGTGTTGCTCGTATAGAGCTCCTAGAACTCTAGTAGTGAAGGTGGAAGCAAGGACTTTGTAACTTGAACTTTGTATTGATTGATTCTTGCTTGCTTTACAAATTACACTGGACTTGCCTATTTATAGGCTTA